>OX328124.1:129533595-129866095 GCA_946811695.1 Gonocerus acuteangulatus
CTAATAAAGGTGGATTCACACTATACTACCGTCACCGGCAGGCCACCGTCCAGCAGCCGACCGGCAAAATGGAAGCCAATTCACACCATACAGATCTCCACCGACAGGCCACCGTCCATCAACGTCGAGAAAACAGCTCTCAGTCTGTTGTCTATGCGGGTTTACTTAGTTTCTAACAATGTCTAAATTAAATAATACAAAATTAGCAATGATAGCTTTAAATTTGGATGAAGAATTTTAACTTTGAAATGGGTGAAACACAAAAGTGAACACCACAAATACAAATAACTGGTTTATTCACAAAGTAACAAGCAGTTCCCCCGGAGATCACATCACAAGAGAAGATACTCCCAGCATGCAATGCGCGGCCTTACAATTTTACAGTGGCACACCCACTGCACACTTTACAAAGAAGTATAACAAAGAAGAGGAAACCTCTAATGTAAATAAGAGGCCGTGAATGAAGAAATTATTATCAAAAATAAAGTTAATAGGAAAATATTCAATGAATTATAACCGTAGATAACGAGTCAAGAAGTAGTAGATAACCAGCAAAGAACCTATAAGCTAATCAGTAAGCTTATCAGCGAGTACGAGTAACTGTTATAAATCACTACTGCTACTTCAAAAGTAACTGGATGTGGTCTTCGCAAAAAGACCCCATTTTTTTTATTTTAATTTTAAAATCATGTGCACAACCGTACACTAAAAATGAAAAATGTTACGAAAAAGGTCATCATATTATCCTTTTTTAGACGTAGATTCAGTAAAATGATAACCGGTTTATCCGTTAAAAGCAGTAAAATTATTAATTAAATGAAAATTTTGCACCAATATAAAATTCTAATGTCATTATTAGTATTAATATCAAAGAGAAATTATCAAGAAGATATAAAAAAAAAAAAAAAAAAAAAAAAAAAATTATTTCATTATCGGTCGTGATAAGATTTTAGACACGCAAGTGTAAAGACAAAGAGATTCGATAAAAATCAGGAAATCTCCAGTTTAGGTTAAAATCCTATTCCTACCTTAGGAATGCAGATAATAGGATTATTAACTCCCAAAAGCTCTTATCTACCTCGTGAGAAGAAAGGTTTGATAATCCTTAACGTAAAGAGCAGGCTCATGCTAGTTCAAGTTCTCGACACGCGCACCGCGCTAGTGTTCTACATTGCCAAGAAGTTCCAATAATTGCCACAGCCCCGAGCAGCGCTCGCATCACTCTCTTTTCAATATAACTAGAACCCTCCAACTATAGGATGTTTTGAAATAAGAAATATATTTTTGAAGCCAATAAGGCTATAATAAATTAATGAAGAGAATAATTAATGGTTAAACTACTTAAAAATAAAATAATTAAAACTTAATAATTGTTTAAATAAAGATAAAGACAGACATTGACAAGGACAGTTATAAATATTTAAAGGGAAAAAACCTTTTCAAAAGTTAATAATAAATAAATGAAGAAGTAGGAGTAAAGAATAATAATAATTGAAGTAAGGGGAAGGAGAAATAAATAAATCTAATTGAATTTATTTATGAAATATATTGATTGATATATTTGAATTAAATATTTATTTTATATTGAGGGCTCACGGACCCATGAAGAGGCCGGAGTACCTATTATTTGTTTTGTATTAAAGGCTCACGGACCCATGAAGAGGCCGGAGTACCTTATCTACGAATTGGGAAATATTATATTATACTATGTTATAATAAAAGGGGGAAAATTATTAATAATAATTTTTGAATAATGTTATTCAAGTGGAAGGAGTTTAATTAATATTGAAGTGGAAGGAGTTTAATAAATATTGAAGTGGAAGGAGAAGTTTTTAGATGAAATGTAGTAAGAAGGAGTGACTGACAAACAAGTTGACACCGACAAGGACTGATAGACTATTGACAAATTATTTTATTACATTAAAATTTCAATTTTTTAAAAATGGGCTAGTGAGGGAACAAACTTTCTTGAACAATTATTAGAGTCATGTCAAATGCATTGGGTAAAATACTTAAATACGAATAAAAACCAAAATGAACTTAAAAAGAAAACTTGTTGTACATAAAATATAAATAAATAAATAATAATAAAACTTAAGATTAAATGAGCCCGGGAGGCTCAGCTTTAAGCTATACTTATTTTTTTTTGTTTTGTCGTAGTAGATATTTTTTGATTATATTATGTTGTTAATTTGAAATTAAAATTATTAATTATGGGATTAAGGGTAACATTAAAGATTAAAAAAAATATATATGTAAATAGATAAACTTTTTTTATTTTAAAAATGTTATGATATAAGTGACTTTGTATTGGAATAAGAAGTATATAGCCATACAACATGTGTTGTAAATGTAAATTCTATTATTGTATGAAATTTTTTTTGTTATAAGATATAATTTATAATTCTGTAGACTTGTTAGAATATTTATAATTTAATTTACAGCATATAAGAAAAAAAAAAAAAAAAAAAAAAAAAAAATTAAAACATGCTAAGCAATTTTTTTTATTTTTTTTTTTACACCGGAGCCCACCCGAAATGTAATGATATAAAAGGGGGGTGCTCTAGAAAGAGTCAGTTTCTGGCATAGCAAAGAGTAGCATTCCTATTCAAAATAAAGGCTAACTTATATTTCATAAGTCCATCACAAATTTTATCATTTGTCAATCAATAAAATAAATAAAAGAGAAATAAAAGAGATAGCAATTGGCAGTGCTTAATTTGGCAGTATTTATTTTTTCAAAAAGGCAGTGTTAAGTAAAAGAAGAGTCCAAATGTATCGGCTAGGAGCGATAAGGTATACAAGTTCCCAGGAAGATAACGATAGAGGTGTTTCCAAGTATGAACAGGAAAATCCAGGGAAGGACGAAGAAGTCAGACACCCTTGGTGTGGTGGGAGTACGCCTCTATAAGTAGGGCCTTCCCCCACCACTCACTCTCACTCCAGCGCCGACGAAGGGCCAGAGCACTCACTCTCACTTCGACGCCAGCCAAGGGCAAGAGAGCACCCTTTGCAGAACCAACTGGTCAGCCGACCCCAAGCACTTCACCTGGACATGATGGGAAGACACAACTCCAAGATCTAACAGCCGACCATCCATCGGCTATAAATATATATATATATATATATATATATATTGTGGTGTTTTGGTTTGGGCAAAAATAAGAAAATGGAATTATTTGAAAGTTAATGATAGGAAAAGATGATTTAGAAATGTTTTTAGTATAATTTCATTATATCTCAGGGTTCATTTAAAATTACCAAACTCACCACATAAGGATTTATGAATAAAATCATTTGAACAATTGAATTAATTTAATAAATTTCCTGAAATAAAAGCATGAGAAATATATTATTAGAACCACTTCTTACCATCTGTCCTTTTATGTATTGAGACCATATTAAATACCAGGAGAAAGGTTCATTATAAATAAAATAGAGTTGGAAATAATTGACTTATATTGAATAAAAAATATATAATTTATGATTTGGTATGGCTGTGATATAAAAAGAATATAAAAAATTGCTTGACTCACATAATTGTATCAATGTTGGGTTATTTAAGAAAAGTTAGAACATATTTAAAATATTAATTTATATATTAAAAGATAAATATTGGCCATTATTAAATTTTAGATTGCTTTTAAATTTTAATTGAAGATTGGCAGTTAGTGAGTTATACTCAGCTTATTTTACGGATGATGTTCTGGAAGTGGAGAGGCAGACTGCTTGTAGTTATGTTGAGGAGAATGATGGTCGGCTGCTAAATCTTGGAGTGGTGTCTTCAGCGATTGCCACCTCGATGTTCAAAGTGCATTTTTGGAAGCACCTCTATTCTTATCTTCCTGGGAACTTGTATACCTTATCGCTCCTAGCCGAGATATTTGGGCTCTTCTTTTATTACACACTGCCTTTGTTAAAAAAATAAATACTGCCAAACTAAGCACTGCCAATTGCTATCCCTTTTATTACTCTTTTAATTATTTAATTGATTGACAAAGGAGACTATTTGTGATGGACTTATGGAATTTAACTTAGCCTTTATTTTGAATAGGAATGCTACTCTTTCTTTGCTATGCCAGAAACTGACCCTTTCTAGAGCACCTCATGTCTTATAACAAAAACAAATTACATACAATAATATCATTTACATTTACAACATTTGTATGGCTGTATACATCCTATCCCAATACAAAGTCACTTATATCAAAACATTAAAAAAAAAAAATTATTTTTATCTATTTACATATATTTTTTTTTTTTTTTTAAATCTTTTTTCCTTCTTTAATTTTTAATTTTACCCTTAATCCAATACTTAATAATTTTAATTTCAAATTAACAATATAATATAATTAAAAATATCCACTATTGACAAAAAAAATAAGTATAGCTCAAAGCTGAGCCTCCCGGGATCATTTAATCTTAAGTTTTATTATTTATTTATTCTTTAATTATATTTTATGTACAACAAGTTTTCTTTTTAAGTTCATTTTGGTTTTTATTCGTATTTAATTACTTTACCCAATGCATTTGACATGACTCTAATGATTGTTCAAGAAAGTTTGTTCCCTCACTAGCCCATTTTAAAAAATTGAAATTTTAATGAAATAAAATAATTTGTCAATAGTCTATCAGTCCTTGTCGGTGTCAATTTGTTTGTCAGTCACTCCTTCTTTCTACATTTCATTTAAAAACTTCTCCTTCCACTTCAATAATTATTAAACTCCTTCCATTTCTCATTAATTATTAAACTCCTTCCACTTCAATAATATTATTCAATTCCTTACTCTTGAATAATATTATTCAACAAATTATTATTAATAAGTTTCCCTCTTTATTATAATATAGTATAATATAATATTTCCCAATACGTAGATAAGGTACTCCGGCCTCTTCATGGGTCCGTGAGCCTTTAATACAAAACAAATAATAGGTACTCCGGCCTCTTCATGGGTCCGTGAGCCTTCAATATAAAATAATGATTCAAATATATCAAACAATATATGAAATATTTACTTCTTCTTTATTTATTAACTTTTGAAAAAGGTTTTTTCCCTTTAAATATTTATTAACTGTCCTTGTCAAAGTCTGTCTTTATTTTTATTTAAACAATTACTAAGTTTTAATTATTTTATTTTTTATTTAAAACGTAGTTTAACCATTAGTTATTTTACTCATTAATTCGTAATAGCCTTATTGGCTTCAAAGATATACTTCTCATTCAAAAACATCCTAATGTTGGCGGGTTCTAGTTATATTGAATAGAGAGTGAGGCGAGCGCTGCTCGGGGCTGTGGCAATTATAGGAACTTCTTGACAATGTAGAATACTAGCGCGGTGCGCGTGTTCAAAATTTGAACTAGCATGAGCCTGCTTTATTTACGTTAGGGATAATCAAAACTTTCTTCTCACGAGGTAGATAAGAGATAGAGAATGGATATTCCTGCTTTATCTTTTTATTATCTGGCGCTTAGAGGATTTGAGATTTTGGGAGATAATAATCCTATTATCTGCATTCCTAAGATAGGAATAGGATTTTAACAGGGACTGGACATTTCCTGACTTTTATTGTTTAGGTATTTTCTGGCACCGGAGGATTTGTGCTTTTGGGAGTTAATAATCCTATTATCTGCATTCCTAAGATAGGAATAGGATTTTAACAGGGACTGGACATTTCCTGACTTTTATTGTTTAGGTATTTTCTGGCACCGGAGGATTTGTGCTTTTGGGAGTTAATAATCCTATTATCTGCATTCCTAAGATAGGAATAGGATTTTAACAGGGACTGGACATTTCCTGACTTTTATTGTTTAGGTATTTTCTGGCACCGGAGGATTTGTGCTTTTGGGAGTTAATAATCCTATTATCTGCATTCCTAAGATAGGAATAGGATTTTCACAGGGACTGGACATTTCCTGACTTTTATTGTTTAGGTATTTTCTGGCACCGGAGGATTTGTGCTTTTGGGAGTTAATAATCCTATTATCTGCATTCCTAAGATAGGAATAGGATTTTAACAGGGACTGGACATTTCCTGACTTTTATTGTTTAGGTATTTTCTGGCACCGGAGGATTTGTGCTTTTGGGAGTTAATAATCCTATTATCTGCATTCCTAAGATAGGAATAGGATTTTAACAGGGACTGGACATTTCCTGACTTTTATTGTTTAGGTATTTTCTGGCACCGGAGGATTTGTGCTTTTGGTAGTTAATTATCCTATTATCTGCATTCCTAAGATAGGAATAGGATTTTAACAGGGACTGGACATTTCCTGACTTTTATTGTTTAGGTATTTTCTGGCACCGGAGGATTTGTGCTTTTGGGAGTTAATAATCCTATTATCTGCATTCCTAAGATAGGAATAGGATTTTAACAGGGACTGGACATTTCCTGACTTTTATTGTTTAGGTATTTTCTGGCACCGGAGGATTTGTGCTTTTGGTAGTTAATTATCCTATTATCTGCATTCCTAAGATAGGAATAGGATTTTAACAGGGACTGGACATTTCCTGACTTTTATTGTTTAGGTATTTTCTGGCACCGGAGGATTTGTGCTTTTGGTAGTTAATTATCCTATTATCTGCATTCCTAAGATAGGAATAGGATTTTAACAGGGACTGGACATTTCCTGACTTTTATTGTTTAGGTATTTTCTGGCACCGGAGGATTTGTGCTTTTGGTAGTTAATTATCCTATTATCTGCATTCCTAAGATAGGAATAGGATTTTAACAGGGACTGGACATTTCCTGACTTTTATTGTTTAGGTATTTTCTGGCACCGGAGGATTTGTGCTTTTGGTAGTTAATTATCCTATTATCTGCATTCCTAAGATAGGAATAGGATTTTAACAGGGACTGGACATTTCCTGACTTTTATTGTTTAGGTATTTTCTGGCACCGGAGGATTTGTGCTTTTGGTAGTTAATTATCCTATTATCTGCATTCCTAAGATAGGAATAGGATTTTAACAGGGACTGGACATTTCCTGACTTTTATTGTTTAGGTATTTTCTGGCACCGGAGGATTTGTGCTTTTGGTAGTTAATTATCCTATTATCTGCATTCCTAAGATAGGAATAGGATTTTAACATAAAATGGAGATTTCCTGATTTTTTATCGATTCTCTTTGTCTTACACTTGCGTGTTTAAAATTTTATCACGACCGAAAATGAAATATTTCTTGATATCTTTAATAATAGTGGCATTAGAATTTTATATGTTGCAAAATTTTCATTTTATTAATAATGTTACTGCTTTTAACGGATAAAGCGGTTATCATTTTACTGAATCTACGACTAAAAAAGGATAATATAATGACCTTTTTAGGAACATTTTTTGTTTTTAGTGTACGGTTGTGCACACGATTTTAAAAATAAAATATGGGTTTTGCCTCTCGTAATTTTGAAAATGGTGTTAAAAAATTTATAAACATTGGTTTTTATCAATAAACCATAGAATTTTGATAGGTAATATAATTTAAATATTAATAAATTTTTTATTTATTTGTTCCTATCCACTCAAATCCGGTACCCAACGCCGGAGGAGCTCCAAAACAGAGAGGTTGTATTGTTATACTTTACTGGTTGAATGTTTTATTTCATCATCTTTGGTCGGTTCATGATAATATTTAAGGAGAATCGAATGGAACATTCCCCGAATAATTCCATTTTTAGTTTTATTTTTATATCCCAGGTTGATTTTAATAAGGGGACATTTAATAAACAATTTTATGTTTACCTTTGCTGTTTCTTTTATTAAAATATTGTTTTTAAATAAATGGTTTAAAATAAAATCTTCAACAGTTGTTAAATAATCTGTGTTAAATTTTGTTGTGTCATTTTTCTTAAATAATTTGTTTAAAATATAATTTTCGGCGGAAGTGAATATGTTATTGTTTAATTTTGTTGTAATTTTATTTATTTTGAATAAGTTATTTAAAATATAAATTTCATCGGAAGTAAATAGATCGTTGGACACAGAAGTTATTTTATGACTACTTTGATCATTTTTCATTAAAGGAACTGGTTTAATATCACGGAGCGTCATTATGGTCCCTAATTTTTCTGATATTGTTGGACACGGAAGTTATTTTAGGACTACTTTGATTATTTATCATTAAAGGAACAGGTTTAATTTCACGGAGCGTCATTATGGTCTCGAGTGATTCAATTTTTCCGCCCAATTCGGCCCTGATACTTTGTGATTCTAATTTTTGGTTTTCTATTAATTCGGTTTTGGTACTTTGCGTTTCTGCTTTTAATTCGATTTTGGTACTTAACATTTGGGCCATCATTTGTTCCATCATTAACTGCATCTTCGCGAACCCCGAATTTATTTCCTCCCTACTACTCTGGGTGAAACGTCTATTACCTTCGTTATGTTCCATATTGTTAAAATAAAAGTAAAACTAATTTTAATATATAAAAAAACTATAAATATGCTCCAAAAATTAATAAATCAAAAATAAAATATAAAAAGATACAGAAATAAATATATATAATTATATCTATCATTAGCGC
Source organism: Gonocerus acuteangulatus (assembly GCA_946811695.1). Lineage (NCBI taxonomy): Eukaryota > Metazoa > Arthropoda > Insecta > Hemiptera > Coreidae > Gonocerus > Gonocerus acuteangulatus. The sequence continues at coordinate 129,542,114 of OX328124.1, forward strand.
ATCTTTCAAAATTGCCATCAAATTTCCCAACATTGATTCAATTATGTGGTCGTTGAAAACTTGTCAAGCTTGCAAAACAAATATATAAAAACTTAAATAAAAATAAAAAATAAAATTTTAATAAACAGCCAAAAATAAAATATTTGCTAAAAATTTAATATCACTCAAAAAATTTTAGTTTTCATAAAAATTCATATTTTGAACCTTAAAACACACTTTTTTAAATATATGGTCTCAATATTAAAATCTGAAAACATAAAAACAAAAAATAAAAATTTTAATTTTGGTTTTAAAACACGCGCGCGTCTGCTGCAACTCTTCTCTAAGATGCTGGGCTGCAATACAAAGCTACGGGACAGATTACGCGACTCAACGTGTTCAGGATTTCGGCGACAGGATGGCACTTTCTAGGGCCAAAATGGCATTTTTTTTTAGATTCAGCCACACGTGAAGCGCCAAGATGTGGCGTCTTAGTGGATTGCCCCACGTTGGGTCACCAAGATGTGGTGTTTTGGTTAGGGCAAAAATAAGAAAATTTGAATATATTTTTAAGTTATTATAGGAAAAGTTGATTTAGAAATGTTTTTAGTATAATTTCATTATATCTCAGGGTTCATTTAAAATTACCAAACTCACCACATACGGATTTATGAATAAAATCATTTGAACAATTGAATTAATTTAATAAATTTCCTGAAATAAAAGCATGAGAAATATATTATTAGAACCACTTCTTACCATCTGTCCTTTTATGTATTGAGACCATATTAAATACCAGGAGAAAGGTTCATTATAAATAAAATAGAGTTGGAAATAATTGACTTATATTGAATAAAAAATATATAATTTATGATTTGGCATGGCTGTGATATAAAAAGAATATAAAAAATTTCTTGACTCACATAATTGTATCAATGTTGGGTTATTTAAGAAAAGTTAGAACATATTTGAAATATTAATTTATATATTAAAAGATAAATATTGGCCATTATTAAATTTTAGATAGCTTTTAAATTTTAATTGAAGATTGGCAGTGAGTGAGTTATACTCAGCTTATTTTACGGATGATGTTCTGGAAGTGGAGAGGCAGACTGCTTGTAGTTATGTTGAGGAGAATGATGGTCGGCTGCTAAATCTTGGAGTGGTGTCTGGCCATCACGTGCAGATGAAGTGAGCTTGGTGTCGGCTGACCAGCTGATTCTGCAGCGAGACCGTGTGTCCTCTGCCTCTGGTGCTTGAATGGGGGCCTGGCCCTTGGCTGGCGCTGAAATGAGAGTGAGTGGTGGGGGAAGGCCCTTTTTATAGAGGCGTTACTCCCACCACACCAAGGGTGTTTGTCTTCAGCGATCGCCACCTCGATGTTCAAAGTGCATTTTTGGAAGCACCTCTATTCTTATCTTCCTGGGAACTTGTATACCTTATCGCTCCTAGCCGAGATATTTGGACTCTTCTTTTATTACACACTGCCTTTGTTAAAAAAATAAATACTGCCAAACTAAGCACTGCCAATTGCTATCTCTTTTAATTATTTAATTGATTGACAAAGGAGAATATTTGTGATGGACTTATGGAATTTAACTTAGCCTTTATTTTGAATAGGAATGCTACTCTTTGCTATGCCAGAAACTGACTCTTTCTAGAGCACCCCCTTTTATATCATTACAATATATATATATATATATATATATATATATATATATTGTAGTGATATTTTCAATATAAATGGATTAAATTTAAATAATGCACCAAGAAATATCTTACTACTTCTTAGTAATATAAAATGCTGACAACAAAAATTTCCTCAATCTGAAATCAAGAAGGCCGGGCAGATAGTCTTTTGTTTTTGAGTGAAAAAAATTAAAAAAGATAGAGAAAGAGGATTCAAACTGTTTTCTGCTAGGAGAGTATCCTAAAGTGTTTGTGGCAAAAGAAGTTTTTGAATTGAAGATAGATCAAGAGAATATTAATTGGGCCTTGAGCTACGCCTGTGGATATAAGGTAATTTATGTTCATTGTGTAGATTTTATATTATTCTGTGGTAGTAAGATTTGCATATATAGCCATGTTTTATATTTTAAAATACTCTAAATTTGTATATAAACCCAATACGACCCGTTTTAATAGAATAATTCAATTCCATTTTATCATAATTTCAAACAAATTAAATTATAATATATTAAAATATTATTATAACATTTTGGTGTCTAACTCGCGGCTATACAAATTAGAGACAATTTTTTTAGATTAAATATAAAGGATTTGTTATTAATTTTAATTGGGGAAATATGGACGGAGAAGAATCGCTAGTATTTTGAGGGTTTCAAGATTCTAATGAAACAGAGGGCGAAATAAATGACACGAGCTTTCCCCAGGAAAATGAGGAGTTAAGAGAGTAGCGTAATTCTACCAGTTACCCCTAGCAAAGAGGCGCTATCTCCGGAAAAGTAAAATGGCGGACATACCAAAGTTATGGAAGGGATAATGAAATTGCTAAACAAATTCGACAAACTCACAGTAAATACTAACAGAAAACTTGACGAATTAATAGAAGATTGTACAGATTATACAGAAATATAAAATCCAGAATATAAAATAAAATTGGGGGCGAATGATAAAAGCCAATTACTAAAACAAGAGGTAAACAAACAAAATATAAATTTAGAAGAGTCGTTCAACAAATTAGAACAAAAACAAAATTTAAACACAGATGACATTGTTTCAATAAAAAATGATTTTACTAAGCAAGAAGAAGAAACTCCCATAACAAAACAAATATGTGTAGCAAATGATGAAAATGTTAAAGATTCTGAGCAATTTTTAAAGAATAATAATGAAATAAATAAGAATAAGGTAATTATAAGTAACAATAATAAAGAATTAATTAATGAAAGAAAATATATTGATTTAATAAATAAAGATAATAAAATTTAAGAAGAAATATTAAGTAAATTAATTTATGACAATGAGAAAGTAAATAAAATAAAAAATAATAATATTGATTATATAAATAAAGATGAGAAAATGAAAGAAGAAATATCAAGTAAAATAATTTATGACAATAAGGAAGTAAATAATAATATTGATTATGTAAATAAAGATAATAAAATTGAAGAAGAAACATTAAGCAAATTAATTGATGGAAACGAAGTAATAAATAAAATAATTGATAATAAAATAACTGATGATAATTTTAAAAATACAATAAATACAGAAGCTCCATAAAAGGGCTTGAAACATAAAAACAGCGAATAAATGACTGATGACTATAAGAAAAGTAAATAAATAGTTGGCTGTGGGAAGAATAGTAAGGACAGGGCCGCCACATCTCACAGCCGGGCCCGGGACCAGATCACAGGCCCCCAATTCTCACAGCAAGAATGAAAATTCTAGTACTTTGCTATAGGGCTTTGGGAATTTTAAAATTATTTTCATCTTAAGGCTTGAGCAAAATGAGAATAAAAGCCGACAATAGGTGCTGCAAAGGTCACTTTTGGTACTTTTTTTCCAATTAGCGAGGATCGGCCCGGGCCCCCACGGTGCCCGGGGCAACTGTACCCGGTTGTCCCCCCCATGTGGCGGCCCTGAGTAAGGATGAAGTGCTGATTGTGGATGAAAATTTAAATGATAACAATAATAATTGGAAAATGTTGTTTGTGAACTGTGGAAATGGAGTAGAGAAGATTTCAAAATCGGAAAGACCCCCAAGAAAAAGAATAAAGCAGAAATCTAGTGAAAAATCGACAGATGCCTAAAGAATATAAACGACCAAGACTAAGCCCATGACGAGAATTAACAATTATTTTAAATTTAGAGTAAAAACAAATTAACAACAATCTTGAGCTACGCCTGTGGATATAAGGTAATTTATGTTCATTCTGTAGATTTTATATTATTCTGTGGTAGTAAGATTTGCATATGTAGCAACGTTTTATATTTTAAAATACTCTAAGCATCCATATCCATATTCTAAATCAAGCGCCACCAACAGTTACCAAAACAAAGTGTTTAATTACAGATTATCTCGATCTTGAAAAACTGGAGGAATACGCTCTTGGAAACTTATCGGCAAGATTTCGGGATTTCAAGCTTTTGAATGAAAGTTGGAGACAGTTGATATTATTCTATTGACTTGTTGTGTCCTACATAATTATTTAAGAACTCAAGAACTTTTATGTTCTGACATAACAGAAGATGCGTTTGAAGGCCAAATAGAATGTGGAATCCAATTTCTTCTTTTGAGGAAAATTAACGTAAGATCGAGTAATGAATTGTTTCTTATTAGAGAAAAGTTTAAAGATTTTTACATTTCAGCTCAAAGGAGTGCTGACAGGCAACGTTCTACAGTAGAAACAGCATTCGTAGCTTCTCGGGAATAATTGGATTGGCAGGGATGGCCCTATTTCTCTGCCACCTACAACACCTGAACTCACTGTGCTGGTCTTCTTCCTATGGGGTACACTACACCAAATGCAAGGAAGGATTGTATTTATATACATATACAGGGTGTCCCAAATAAGACGGATCAAACTATTTTTGTGGCCAAACCGTTGGTCTAAGCACAAAAAGGTCAGATAATAGGGCCATTCCTGCCAATCCAACGTCAAAACGGGGTATTCATGAGGTATGATGAAGCCACATTTGTAAGTGACGGGTCCTTGAACAGGCATAACTCACATTATTGGTCCATGAATAACCCTCCCAGGATAAGGCAGCTGGACCATCAGTATCGGAGGTCAGTAAACGTATGGTGTAGGATTCTGGGCAGTAAAATTATTGGCCCATATTTTTTGGAAGGTCCCGTATCAGGGAATGCTTACAGGACATTCATCTTGGATTGACTTCCAGACCTCATGGAAAACTTACCACTAAAAACAAGACGTACCATGTGGTTCCAGTATGATAGTTCTCCAGCCCATTATTCGCGAGAAGCTAGGAATGCTGTAACCTCCATATTGGGAAACCGTTGGATTGGCAGGGAAGACCCTATTTCTTCGCCACTTAGATCACCTGAACTCACTCAGCTGGCCTTCTTTCTATGGGGCACACTTAAAAATATGGTTTACTCTAATCCGCCTAGTACACAAGACCAAATGCAAGGAAGGATTGCTTGAAGGAGAGCCACATTGAAGGAACAAGTATTGAAAGCAGTTGACAGCATACGTTTCAGACTTCAAAGGTGTCTGGATGTTGAAGGTGGCATCATTGAAGACACTATTCATTTTTGAAGGAATAAAAATACAGTAAAATGGATGCTTTGAAACTGCAAGATAAGAGCTTTCTTCACAATTTATTATTTAATCTATCAATGAAATAGGATCAACACTTAAATGGAACGTCTCAAACGAAAAATAAGACTAAATACTTAAAAAAGATGCCTTATTTTCAACTTTATTGAAGTTATTAGGGAAAATAATCCTTTTAGAGGATCGGCCATATTTTTTTCAGAAAGTTGAGAAAATACCTCAAAGTCATGTATCAAACATTCATAACCGAATTTAAAACAATAAAATTTGAATCGCACGAAACTCATTTGATTTTAAAGATATCGAAGTGCGGTTTGTAGCAACGGTTTTGTTTTTTAATTCCCTTCAAAATGATGTGCATAATAATAGGGTCATCTGCTAACCACAACATTTCATCTAGCGCCAAGCGCACATGCGCAGTCAACATGTTAAATGGTTGACACATATAGAAAGCTAAAGTCAAGCCCTACAACTTTTACCTCTGACATTTTTTTCTCAGACCAACCGTTTGGTCGCAAAATTAGTTTGAGCCGTCTTATTTGGGTCACCCTGTGCGTATATATATATATATATATATATATATATATATTGTTAAGATTTATTTATTTTAAAAAGAAATAAAATGATTTTAATTACTTGAGTAAGTTCCATTATATGAATCTGACTTAATCTCAGGGATCAAAGTTCCGAGTGAATGAACGATATAATATTTATTTCCAGACAATTCTGAGATACAAACATCAATACCAAAAACAATACAAATGACAATAAAAGAATTAACAATTACAAAAAAATAAATTTTACCTCTAAATCAATTTGCTTCCAACAAGGCCTCAACACACTGCGCTTCAGCAACTCCTTCCTCAATGCGACACGCCTTACCGCCAGGTCTCGTGCCTCTAAATTAATTTCCTTCCAATAAGGCTTCAATACACTGCGCTTCAGTAATTAATGGACTCAAGCTCCGCACGCGACCAACGCTGAGAATAGAGAGACGCACCGTTTGAGCGGGCTGCTGGGACTCAACTGACCTCTTCTCTCTATCGCTGCTGAGAATCAACTGACGCCTTGCTCGGGAAAACTTGGCTTCCTTTTTTTTCTAACTTCCGCATTATGTTCGTTTATATATAAAAGTAATAATTATATTTTTGCAACTTCAAATAATTAATTTATTGTTACCTGAATGTACATTTAATATGGATATATTGTACACCAGTATTGTCCAAAAATATTATTAATTTTGATCGTATATAATACGATGTTATTTGTATTTTATGGTTTGTGCTTTGCGCGGGCTTTTCAAAATATCGATGGTTATTTGAATTTAAAAATATTTTCGTGAATGTAATATATCATTACAATATATATATATATACATGTATATATATATATATATATATATATATATATATATATATATATACATGTATATATATATATATATATATATATATATATATATATATATATATATATATATATTATTATTATTATTTATCTTACATTAAATCTGCTTCTACACAAATTTGAATAACCAGTCTTCTTGTGTGATATGAGTAATGAAAATAGACATACAGTACCTTCCGTTTCTGGCGGAATGCCGAGCTCAGCTTCAGTCTTGATATGTAGAACGCTCGTGTCATATTTTCCAGTTCCTGGGGATACAAAATATCTCAATATATGCTTTCAGAAGTTATTCAGATAATAGAAAAATAATTGTATTTCAACTAAAATAAAAAGAGAAAGGAGCTTACCAGAAGTTGAATGAAGGCTATCTGTCCGATCTTCCTTCTGTTTTACAGGAATCAAGTCTGTCTCCTGTTTCACCAGCGTTACATTTAGATATTTTTTAAATCCATGACCTAATTGATTAAACAGAGGGGATTATTATAATTTAAAGATTATTCTATTAAACGTTTATATATATATATATTTATATATATATATATATTTATATATATATATATATATATATATATATATATATATATATATATATATATTTATATATATTTGTACAGGGTGTCCCGCATTGAGATGTCATAACACTAGGGGTTTATTTTGCATATCATTTGAAGTTAAGGGGCACAAAAATGAGCGTTCTATCTGAAGAAAATGTAGAGGAGCTACTTAAACTTTTGTCTTTTTTAAAGACTACTGGCTTTTTTAAAGAAAACCTGCGATTTCGGGATTTGTGATCAATGCATCGAAAATAAAGAATGCATTTTTAAAATCTACATTAAATTTCCAATAAGAAACACCCATTATTGAAATATTACCATGTAAATTAAGAGCTATATTAAAAACCATATAAATGAGAATGTTTAATGTCAGTATTTTATTAAATTATTCAATATCTTCTCAATCAACTATTTTTAGACTTATAGGTTTGCCTCTGCCTCAAAAGTTACATTATTTAAAAAGCTTCAAAATGGTACCTCGTAGTTTCAGAAAAAAATCTATTTCAGTCTATTTTTTTCTGATTTCTAAGTCAAAACCAATAAATTGCTTGGACAAGCCTTCCTGGAGTTATTATGGACTTTATTATGGAGTTTACTGACAACAGAAACCCCTGAAGGAACAGAGATTATAGCATTTGCTGACGACATTTTACTTACAGTAGTTGGGACAAACTTAACTGAAAGAGAAGAACGTGCAAACTTAACTTTAGACACAATTAATGAATGGACAAACAGAAACAAACTTACATTTAACTTGGAGAAATTGACATACACACTATTTACAAGAAGACAAAATATACCTAAATTAGACATTACTCTAAATGGACAAACTATTCAAGAAAAAATTGTTCTTAAATATCTAGGACTTTATATTGACAACAAGTTGAAATGGAACTATCACATTACTAACTTACAAACACGATTATTTTCAATATTAAATGGACTATCGATGGCTGCCAGAGTCACTTGGGGTCTTAATTCTGACGCATGAGCCACAATCTACAAAGGGGCGATTGTCCCCATTTTGACGTACGGGATTGAAATAGGGGGCCATGCTTTAAGTGTGAAAAGAAATGTGAAAAAACTAGAAAGAGTACAGAGATTATAAATATCCAGGGGATATGGTACATTATCTTATGAAGCATCATGTGTTTTAGCTAACACATTGCCAATTCACATCTGAGCTGAGGAAATGATAAGGCAACATAGGTTATATAAATTGAAAGAAATTCCAGAAGACTTTACTTATCAGAACATCACACCACATGACATAGAACAAGACATACGGTTCACGAACTGGTTACTTCCTAAAGACAACATTGTACCGACTGACGATGTTGAACTAAAATGGACTTATCACATTTACACGACGGAAGTAAAAGCAATGACTGTGTTGCATCTGCATACATAATACTAAAAGACGACATAACTATCCACAGCCGACAATACAGACTATCACCACTGTGTACGAACAACCAGGCAGAAAACCTTGCAATTATAAAAGCAGTAGAAACACTATATTCCATGTCATGACGGAGACACATGCATAATATACACTGACAGCAAGACAAACATAGCACGCATATACAACAGCCAAATCCACAACGAACAGACTGAGCACATTAGAACATTACTAATTCTGTGTAAACAGAAAAACGTTACAGTTACAATTACATGGATTAAAAGACATTCTGGGCTATTAGGGAATGAGACAGTTGACTTACTTGCAAAATCTGCTTCAAAGGACACAACATTACCTATATCTTACTCTAAACTTACATCACAGACTATAAAAACACTACTGCGAGACAAATCAATGCAAAAATGGGACGAACGATGGGCGAACACAACTAAAGGAAGACATTTACACAAATTCATACCTACAATACTCAACAGACAAAAATTAACACTTAACAACTTTAAAATGACTCAATTCAGGACATGGACAGACAAAAAGTTATTTACATAAATTTAAACTTATAAGTACTAACACATGTAAATGCAACAATACAACTGAACAGGCTTACGACCATCTCCTGTTCGACTGTACATTACTGGACGAACCCAGGACAAAACTCATTAAGGACATTACCTTACAGGACGGAACTTGGCCCACTGACAAACCTAACTTATTACTTACATATTTAAAGGAATTTGATGCATTTATTAAACAACTGGACCTAAAAAATATCAATGAACTCATCTGAATGCCCACATATGTATTATGTTATTTACATATGTATATATTTTTGTTTATTTACATTTTTTTTTTATTAGTTTAAGTTTTATTTTTATTTTTCTCATTTAATTTCAGTATTCATATTAATTGTAAAAGAATTCATTATTTTACGTACATACCTAATCAAAATATGTGTAGTATCCAGAAAGGATGGCATACGTAGATAAATAATCTCCCACGCTGGAGGGTTACTCCAACGTGGAAAACATGAAAGCCTTCCTGAACAATTTCTTTAATTTCACACGATGATGAGGGTGATGTCCCATCCTTCCCACACTATATGACGTTTATTACACCATCTACCAAATAACAATTCTCTCTGGTTTCAAATGGTCGGTTGCCCGGTTCATAAAAGACGAGTGGTAATGGAAGGCTGAACAGTGAATTCTGTAATCGTTGTATCGGCCACCAGTTTGTTTGCCTCCTAGATCCCTTGATCTGAATCCTCTAGATTTCTATATATTGGGAACATTGAAGAGCAGACTGTACTCAGAGACAGTGACGACAAAGGGGGAACTCATCAACAGGGTCCAGGAGCAGTTAGATTCAGTTAGACATTAAGCTTATATTTGTAGACATTTTGAAAATCTACTGGACAAATTAGTCCACAGCAATAACCATTTTTCTCTCACCCATAGATTTCTATAGACTTTTCCTAGGAAAACGAGGTAACCTTTTAAAGCAACTTTTTAAGGTGCCTTTCATTTAAATGTATTATTTCGCTTTTTATCTGCAGGAGACAGTTTTTTTGCATGAGTGTGGAGGAAAAAGTCCCACTTCTTCAATGGTCGTCGATGGCATAGTATCTCACTTCGTTTGGTCAGCTCTTGGTTGGGAACTATCTAGTGGTCTTCTTGGACTGCTTACTTATGAGAAAACAAGCTTTCTCCAGTGTATTTACTTCATTTTGTGGAAACTCTGGAGCATTAAGGTAAATTGTTTTTTTTTTTCCTACAATTATTTTCTTTTTAGTTACATTTCATGTTTCAATTTTATATTCAATTATACAAAACAAATAAATTAATCTGAACCCAATATGACCCTGATAAGAATCAATAAACTAAAATACGAATCCACATTTTTCAAGTTTAATTTAGTTTACCTCATATATTTTATAAATATAATTATTTATTATTAAATATACCTATATTAAAATTTTTATTTTATTTACATTTTGGCAGTCCAACGTGTCGTAATTTATTTCGTTTTTATGATAAATAATCGTTTTAAATAAATATATAAATTTTTTTTTGTTACAATACATATATACAGGATCGGAGTGAGACATTTTGCCAAACTACAAGAGACCATTGGGTTAAGAAGCCACATTTTTCAAGTTTAATTTAGTCTACCTCATATATTTTATAAATATATTTATTTATTATTAAATATACCTATATTAAAATTTTTATTTTATTACATTTTGGCAGTCCAACGTGAGTCGTAATTTATTTCGTTTTTATGATAAATAATCGTTTTAAATAAATATAAATATATACATTTTTTTTTGTTACAATATATATATACAGGATCGGAGTGAGACATTTCGCCAAACTACAAGAGACCATTGGGTTAAGAAGCCAGAACGTGGACAGGAGATCAGAATCCCAATGACGAAACTTGAAGGACAATAAGAACAAAGTTTTAATGAAAGTCTATTACGCTTAGGAGAAATAGCGACAGGCAGTAGCATTAACATGAGAATAATTAAAACCACAAGTTAGCACACATTGCTCCTCGTCTTGTGAGTACATTCTATACTTTGAATGGAATTTATGACAAAAACAACAATGGCTGCCGGATGTATGATTCATCATTTCATTCAATCAATTCATATCTCAAGCCTTCAGCATCTCACCAAAATTTTAAATCTCAAATTTCTGTTCAAAAGTGTTAACGCACTAACATGTCTCTGGTACCGGCAACCCCTCCCCACGAGCACTGTATTTTAATTTTATTATATTTGGTTATTTCCGAAACTAAGTTATGTAAATACAGTCCACTCTTTAGCATCTTCACGCTGATCCAATCTGTTCCATACAAAACATGATGAATAGATCAAACGCTACATACGTTACATCGACTTCCTCGATAGCGCCATTGTCTTTATTTGATATGAGGTTCACTCAGTAAGTAAAAAGACAAATTTATGTAGGTCAAAAATAGTTTTATAATTCATTATGGAACTTTCAAAATTTCAAGTTGGCATTCTTGTTATAACTTCTGATCAGCTGTTAAGTAAGATGTTGTAATCAAAACCTAAAGTTCAGTTAGCTGAAGATGTCAAGTCCAAGAATTGACCTACGGAATAACAACGTGCTGGGATCAGATTTTATGTAGCAAAAGGTGTTAAAGATAATGAGATCCATGAAAGGGTGTTAAAATCTATATGAACAATTGTTTAAACCGTTCAAACATTTACAAGTGGATGGAACAGTTTTAAAGTGGCCGCAAAAGTGTTGGAGATGAACAGCGAACTGGACGACCAGTCGAAGTTGCAACTTCTTCCCTTGAATCTTGCATTGACATGATAATCCAAGATAACAGACGTATCAATGCTCAACTGATAGCAGGAAAGTGAATGCAAGTATTGGCACTGTCCATAAAATCATTCACAATAAGTTGCTAAACACAGTAAGCTGAGGATCAGAGAAATAAGAACTTAAAACTTACAAAATTGTTAGTTTTGTTCTTTTCAATGGGGTTTTGTCTCTGTTTACCTAAATTTTTAAGTAGTTGTTCTTTTTTTTAATTGCATTTAACAGTAAAATGATTATTTTAGTAAAATAAGATAAGAAAATGAGAAAAATTGTTATACTGTTTCCAAGCGCGAGTGTTGAAAAAGAGGATGGCGTAATTTCCGCTTAAGAAGCAATCAGTTTCCTGTTTTGGCACTTAGAATCTTATACTACTTCTCTGAGGTTTTATTTATCTATTTTTTTTTTCACAAATGATCAAAACCTACCAATAAATGCTTCTATTTCATTACTAGGCACTAGGGATATGAACAAAACCCTGCGATTGACATGAAACAAACACTAATGAGGCTAAGAGGATGCAGTTCCTGTAAGTTGGACTTTTTCTATATTACAAAAGTTGTTAAATAAATGTAAGCTGAGATTTTTTTTAAATATAGATACTTCATCATCTATAGGCGGTTGCAGGAAATTTTGGTTTGTAGTCTGTCTAAACATGTTTAGGCAATGCCTAAGCTTAGACTTTGAGGTGCACACAGAAGCAAAAAAACTGCAAGCCAAAAAGAAACCTGACACTTGAAAATTTGTCAATTTTTATTTAACCCTTTTCGTAATAACGACTTCAAATTGAGGAGAAACATGTTTTCGCCCTCTTGAAATCAAGTAAAAATTGCTCCAATCATCGCTGGTTGGAAATTAGAGATTAAAAAAAATTGTAAATAATAGATGAAAATTTTTGTCATTTCCACAATTTCTGTTATTATAACGATCATTGATGGTCTCAAAGGATTATTGCTGGCCCCTGAAATCTAAGGTATGATTTTCTCAGGAGGTTGTAAGCACGTATTTGTGGCCTATAAGGTGCGGGAAATACTTCAAAAATTACTTTGTTTCATATAAAGATAATTATTCCAAAATCACCAATGACTTTAGAAGTGGAGGAAAACAATTAAATAAATATTAAGAAATACAAAAACCAAGCATTTTTAAGAACAAATAAAGGAAAAATGTATTGTAATCACCTTTAATCTCCTCTGTTAAATGCTGTTCTGGTTCTTCCTTAATGGGTGTATACATTTCTCGGCCCCTGGAAAAATGAGGAGAATTAGTTAAAATTTATTCACAAGAATGAATAAATAAATCATCAGCACAAGAGTTGTGTTACCATAAAAATTCCTTAGCATGATGAGTAAAGAGTTACAACAGATATAATGTGGGAAATAAATTGGGACAGCAAAACTGTTATGCGATGAAACTGTCTTATATTAGTAGGAAAATGAATGCAGCAATGTATTGTGATATTCTGAGAAAAAAAAATTGAGTACAGACAGTCTAAGGCTCGAAGGTGAGTTATTTTTCTATTAGGAGAATGACCTTAAATACACTAGTCTAATCACCCGAACTTGGTAACTTTACGATTGCCCAAAATTGGTAATTCGACCTCCTATCCACTTCTCACACAAATGTTCGGCTATTCATAGCTATATAAATAGGCTTCTAAATATTCCAGTACCTCATAATAACTACAATAAGGAATTGCACACTACAATAAAGAAATTTATCACGTAGGAGAGACAATTGGCTAAACAACCAGGGATGTCAATAAAATTATAAATCGGGAAAAAAAACCTCAAAGCCCGGTTGGATGATAAATTAATTAATCCTAGTACTGAAAGGTGATGCTCCATACCGTACCTTGGAGCATTGTTAAAAAAAATTGCTAATGTTTTAAGGAAAACAGGTATGTGAGTGGCTTTCAAGAGCAATGGGAACCTAAAAAGTTATATTGTTAGTATAAAGGATCCTGTAGAGTTAAGAGACCACTCTGGGGTTTAGTCACAAATGTTAAAAAAGTAAAATATATATTGGTGTTCCAATTATTTTTACACTGACTATATATGATCTCATATCGTCGATACAAATGCAAACTAACGAATATGAAAAAATGCATCTATCATTGTCCATCTTTAATAATTTCTGCTGGACTTATTTACGGCAAATTCTTCAATCTGACTTCACTCTATTAAAGGGAAAGTATTCCACTATCAAAAGGTCAAATCTGTCGAATATTTGACTGTCCAAAAAAAATGTTATGAATAAATACTTTTCCACTCTGAAAAGTGGTGATTTTCATATTCGTTAGTTTGCTTTTGTATCGACGATATTTAGTTAGCCAAAGGATGCCATCTTGAATAGTTTGAAGAACACATACAAGTCGGTTTAGATATTTCATTGCATTCTATCCTCACCTCGAATTATATAAAACCAGCTTATACAGATTCATTCATCTAATTCTAAATCAAAATGAACTGTTAATTAAAAGTCTAAATTACTGTAGATAGTTACACAATATAATTAAATTCACAACAAAAATTAATCGTTCATAGAATAATAATACACTCAATACAACTGAAATACCAAATTGACTTGCAACATACCCTTTAAAATCCATAAAAATTGTCAAAACAGAAATGCATAAACTGCTTCGACGATGGTTGGCGGACTACTGACCCTGTTGATGAACTTTGGAGGGGGAAAACTTATCCTGGAGTTAGTAGGGAGTGGTGGGAGGGTAAAGGTAATAGGTTGAAGCCTAGGTAATAGATAAGCGGCTATTGTTAGTGTGACTAATGACACGCGAAAATTTGAACATGATTGTAAACAAACAATGATCATATATAAATATATACATTACAAACTAACATACTGTACGAGTGGGAAAGTGAGTGGCTAAAAACTGACGCCAAGTTGAGGGAAATAAAAAATACAACGAAAGCCTGGAAAAATGAACAGTTCTCCCGCCTGGACGAAATCATCCTACCCAGGCTTCGTATTGGACACACCTTACTTACCCACTCCTACCTACTAGACAGAAAGGACAGACCAACTTGTAGATATTGTAACGAGACTCTGACCGTTAAACATATACTTACCAACTGCAGACAACGCAATAACCTGACCATACATTACCACTTAAGCTATGTCCACACTGGTAGACATGTTGCGGGATTTTGGTCTCGAGACGTGCCTCAGGTTGTCTAGGGAGACATGTCTATAGACGAGACCCTGTCTATGGGCTTGTTGCGAGACCAAAAACCTCAGGTCTAAGGTCTCCCGAGTGGAATGGGAGACTTTACACATGTTGCGGAACATCGGCGCCTTGTGGCCAGACATGTCCCAGTCTTTCATCTTATTTTAATTGTCCCAGTCCCTCCCCATTTTATATCTTATGATATAAAATGTGTAATAATAAATAAATATATGTATGTATGTATATGTGTGTACATATGCGTACATACACCCAAGTACGTATGTACGTGGGCGTATGTGTATATACGTGTGCCAGTTTAGTTTAGTATTGTTATTGGTATTAGTGTACATTTTCTTATGTAGTATAGTATTAGTAATAATATTGCTACACAGTACATTAGTATTAGTTAATACACAGTACATTAGTATTATGTAAAAAATCGATACATAAAATATTAAAAAATGCATATACATATATGTATAGCATATACTAATGTAAGATTACTGTTAAAAAAGGTAAGTATTTATAGGAATAAGCACTTTATTATGCAGATGAATACAGATCACGTATGGTTCAGGACACTGCACTAGTAGGGAGCTTACAGGTAAGAAAAAGGGGTGGGGAGCGCCTGACCACACCTAGCAATATAGTATCGATACACACAGAAATATAAATAATATTTACATTCAACACTCCTCCTTAAATATTATTCCTATCAAAGATACAAAACTGATAGAAAATATATATATATATATAAATACACAATTAAATAATACACACAAAAACAAAAAATAGTACATACATACATATTTCTCAACATAAATGGTTTAGTCCTAACATTTCTCTAAATTTAACAAATTTTACTTGCACAAGAGGCTTTGTGAATATATCAGCAATTTATTGATCCGAAGATACATGTTGTAATGAAAACTTATTTACTATATTATCAATTACATAATGATACTTAACTCTAACATGTTTAGTACGGTTCAATATTTTCCCATTATCTCTGTTAATTATGTGAATAGCACTCTTGTTATCAATATACAATGGTGTTGAGTTATAACACATCTTAAGTTCTAAAAGCATATGATTAATCCACAATGTTTCTTTAATACCTTCACAAGCCGAAACAAACTCTGAGTCAGCAGTAGACAGAGCTATCTGGCTTTGCCTTCTAGAACCCCAAGCTACAGCAACTCCTGATAACATTACTACATAACCACTTGTAGACTTACTGGTTTCCCTTTCTCCTGCAAAATCTGCATCAGTGAAAACTTCCAAATCACCATTCTTACAATAAGACAACCCTAAATTCCTAGTACCTTTCAAATATCTAAAGATTCTTTTTAACTGATTCCAATGTTTAATTAGTGGTTTTTCCATGAATCTACTTAGGTAATTTACAGAATAAGCTATGTCGGGCCTAGTTATATTTGATAGATACAAAAGACTACCAATAGCTTCCCTAAAAGGTTTGTTCACTGCACTGTCAGTTGCAGTATCATCATAATTAGGAATCATAGGAGTTTTAACAGGAATACAATCCTTCATTTTAAATTTAGCAAGTACGTTATCAATATAACTAATCTGATTTAATATAATATTATTATTTTCAATTTTAATGTTTATACCTAAATATATTTTTGCTAACCCATATGTGACTTTAAATTTTTTATTTAATTTTATTAGTAAATAATCAATTTCAGATTTTGAAGCACCCACAATCAAACCATCATCTACATATAATGTCACAATTAGTAAATTTGGATTAAATTTAACAAACACACAGGGATCTGCTTCAAGAGAGCTGAACCCTTCTTTTTTTAGAAAACTAGTAAATTTAATGTTCCAATTTTTCGGAGCTTGTTTAAGTCCATATAGACTTTTTAATAATTTACAAACTCGGGCAGTACCATCATGAAAACCCTCAGGCTTTTCCATGTAGAGTTCCTCTGATAAGTCCCCATTCAAAAAAGCAGTTTTTACATCAAATTGAAAAACATTTAAGTTTTCTTTTGCAGCAATAGCCAATATCAGACGGATACTAATATAACTAGCAATAGGACTAAAAGTTTCTTTGAAGTCAACCCCTGGCTTCTGTTCAAAGCCCCGGACAACTAATCGAGCCTTTTCTTTCTCACCTTTATCAGTGGTTTTCTTCCTGTATACCCATTTGCAAGTAAGAGGTTTCTTATTATCTGGTAGCTCAACCAAGGACCAAGTCTTGTTATCCATTAGAGCGTCCATTTCTTCTTCCATAGCTTTCCTCCAGTTAGTATCAGCAAAAGCATCTTCAAAAATTATGTCTTCAACATCACAGAAATTGGCTGTAATTTCATAATCATCAAGTCGAGAAGGTTTCTTTATGTCTATTCTTTTCCTTAAAAAATATCTTTCTTCATTTGTTTCTTCTTCGGGTGGTGTATTCTCCTCCTTTTCTGTTACTAACTCATCCTTGTCCTCTTCAAGTTCTTCATTAAGACAATAATTCGGAAATAGGTTTTTATAGGAAAACTTAGTGTGGTCTGGATCCATCGCTGGTCTAAAGACCACATTTCTCACTACTTCAATTTTGTTCTGTTTGGGAAAATAGACTCTATAGGCTTTCGAATCCTCTTCATATCCAACGAAAAAGCCTAGTTTTCCTTTTGGATCCCATTTCTGATGTTTTTGATTTGGGATATGAGCATAAACCTGACTGCCAAATATTTCAAGTCCTTTAAAATATTTAAATTTATTTCCAAACCATAGCTCCCAGGGAGTTTTACCTTCTACAGAACTAGTTCCCGAACAATTAAGTATATACACTGCTGTGTTTGTGGCCTCAGCCCAAAGACTTTTATCTAACTTTTTCGCATATAACATAGTCCGAGCACATTCAACAACAGTACGCATTTCACGTTCTATACAGCCATTTTGAGGTGGACAATAAGGAGTTGATTTTTGATGTCTAATTCCAAAATCCCTCAACACATTCTGAACATCCTTATTCATAAATTCAGTACCACGATCGGATCGGAAAAATTTTACCTCTTTTCCTGTATCACGTTTTGCAAGATTAAAGAATTCTTTCAATTTTGAGGAAATGTTATCTTTATTTTTAAGGAAATATATTTTTCTAAATTTACTATAGTGATCCTTTAGTAGCAAAAAATACCTAGATCCCCCTAAACTATTTATTTCCATGGGACCACACAAATTACTTCACACACATCCTTAATCTGAGATTTGCTGATATGATAAGGAAGGGTATGTTGTTTACCGAGACAGCAGGCATCACAAAATACAGAATTTTTATCCGTAATATAATTTATATCAGAATTTTTAAGAATTTTCTCAACATGGTTAAAATTTTGATGACCTAATATACAATGCCACTCAAGCAAAGTTTTTGACTTGCAGGAACTAACAAAATCAGCACTACTATTATCCCTAGTCAAACAAAATTTATATAAATTACCATAACGTTTGCCTAAAATCCAACATACATTATCTTTATCTACAATCTTACACATATTACCTTCCATCAAAAATACATGACCCTTATCAATAGCTGAAGTTACAGAGAACAGATTAATTTTTAATTGAGGTACATAAAGAACATCCTTCAAAATAGATGACACCCATTGTTTACCATTGAATGTTTTGACAGAAACATCTCCAATACCTGTAGCTTTTAACAAGGTTCC
The DNA here is from genome assembly GCA_946811695.1 of Gonocerus acuteangulatus. Taxonomy (NCBI): domain Eukaryota; kingdom Metazoa; phylum Arthropoda; class Insecta; order Hemiptera; family Coreidae; genus Gonocerus; species Gonocerus acuteangulatus. The sequence goes on from OX328124.1 coordinate 129,560,976, forward strand.
ATCACTAATTTTAACATTTTTAGATACATCATTTATAAAGTCAAAATTATTTAAATTAAATGACATGTGCTCAGTAAGACCACTGTCAACAACCCATAGATCCTTTGAATCATTAATCATTGGTAACGTATTTGTCATAAAAGCATGTTTATAGCCTTTATCATCTAACTTTTTATTTCTACCTTCTTTTTCAGCAAGAACTTTACAATTTTTAATATAGAGACCTGGTTTCTTACAATAGAAACATAATGGTTTACTAACCTTGTTTTTCGAAAAACAATTGGAAGCATAATGGCCTACCTTACCACACATTTTACACTTCACTTTGGTAACAAACGCACACACAGAAGCTTCACCTTTTTTCGAAACTAGACGTTCTTCTTCAATTAGAAGGCTGGATGTCAATTCGCTGAGCGTCTGCGTAGAGCTTGACTCCCAAGCTGACTGAAAGTATTTATACTCCTCTGGCAGAGACATAATAATTTTGGTTATGAGCATTTTCTCTGAAATTTCCTCCCCCAGGTTCTTCATTTTAGTGGCTAAATCCTCTAGGTTTGATAGGTGACTAGATATTCCCTCATTTTTATACTTGTATGCAAAAAACTTTTGTTGTAATACATGCAAACTAACCTCTGAAGTCCGGTCATAGACTGTCAGTAGCTTTTTCCACATTTCATTCGCAGATTTACAAGACAGTAGATGGCAAAGTGGCTTTTCTTCCATCCTAGAAGTAATGATTTCCTGGGCTTGGCGATCTTTAGTATTCCAGTCCTTCTTAGTTTTTTCATCAGAGTCGGCCGGTGGCTTAATGTCATCAGTGCACACATCATAGCAATTTTTGTTCTTTAAGACAATGACTAATCTGAACTTCCAAACTTCCCAGTTTTCTGATCCACTTAACAGGATTTGGTGATGTGAATCCATGTTCCAACGAACGAACGAACGAACCACGTGCAACTGTTCGAAAACTAACCTGAAGGTTGAACTTATTCCGGAGAAACTAAAATAACGAAAGTTCATAAAGATCGAACACACAACCGAGTACCGCTGGGCCCATAACCTGTTAAAAACGGTAAGTATTTATAGGAATAAGCACTTTATTATGCAGATGAATACAGATCACGTATGGTTCAGGACACTGCACTAGTAGGGAGCTTACAGGTAAGAAAAAAAGGGGTGGGAAGCGCCTGACCACACCTAGCAATATAGTATCGATACACACAGAAGTATAAATAATATTTACATTCAACACTAAATATGAAATTATACCTATACATTGAGTGTAAAAAGTATTGGAATAGGTTGAAGCCTAAAGCGGCCATTTTAGTGTGACCAGTAACACGCGAAAGTAAAACGCGAGTGAATGTCATTTATGGTTTCTCCTATGTATACACCATTACAGGAAGGGGTTTGGCAAGGGACTTGGTGTAGTATCTGGGGGTATACTAGTATATATAAGCACAATTAAATGTAAGTAGCTGTTCATTCACCTCTTGGCAGACACACAACTCACATGGTCTAATCCCAACAACTAGATACAGTCAACTCAACAGTCATGAGTGATCAGTTCAATTCCTGACTCGCCATAGAGGCTCGTCCCTACATTTGGTAAACCCCTTCCTGTAATGGTGTATACATAGGAGAAACCATAAATGACATTCATTCGCGTCTTACACTACATAAACGAACCATCACTAACAAAGAAATAGATAAATCTGCACTTGCTAAACACGCCATTACGCAAAAACACACTTTTAACTTCGACGACACGAAAATTCTTTCTTCAGAACGAAAGAAAGACTACAGATCTCTGAATGTGTACATATTAACCTAAACAAAAACAACATAAACTACAAAACATACAAACAAGGCATTTCTCCTATTTGCGCTAATATTTTCCAAAAACTCTCCCGACCTCCCACCTAGTATTTTCCCATGCCCCTTGTGTATCCTTCCATTAACACCTTTTTCTCCTTTCCTGTCATAAAAGGCTTTTGATCCCCACCGACCTCCTCCCACCACCTGGTTTTTTTCAGTTGATTAAACCCTAGTAGATTCCTTTTAGCACTTTCCTCCGAAGGAAAGTAGCTATAGAGGTTACACTCATGATGGAATTTTTGAAAAAAATTTTCAAATATTTATCGATGCTTCCTAATAGACAACGAAAATGACCCCCGTCAAAATTTATATATATCTGTAAATATATATATATATATATATATATATATATATATATATATATATATATATATATATATATATATACGCATATATATAGATATATAAGTGTCTGTTAACACGATAGCGGCCAGAGTTTTTGTTTTTTCTTCACGAAACGTGGTTTATAGTGTTCAATTAGCAAACGATTGAACGAGTTCGTTAACCACCAAAATCGGTTCACCGAGAGGGGGGTTTACTCCGGACCCAAAACACTAATTTGACCATGCCAGCCGTAGGGTTTGTTATATTTCAACGAAACTCGGTATTCGTTGAAATATAAAGAGAGAAAAAAGTTGTAAAAATAACCTAAATCGGTTTATTAGGAGGGGGGGGTTTACTCCGGACCCACATTACCAATTTGCCACCACCAGCCGTAACCTTTGTTACATTACAACGGAACTAGGTATTCGTGGTGGCAATCAACAGAAAAAAAAATGGGTTGTAAAAATAAAATAAATCGGGTTTAGGTAAATTAAAATTAGCATCAAATAAGCATACAGTAGACATTGAAGGAAAAGGATCTGCCAAAATCAATGTGGGAAAGGAAAATGTTGTAACCTTGACAGACACCTTATATATTCCTAATTTAAATACTAATTTATTATCAGTTAGCAAAATTACAGACAAAGGTTTTGATATAATTTTCAAAAAGAATTACGCTGAGGTTAAGGATAAAAAAGGAACAGTTGTTGCTTCGGCAATTAAGCATAACAATCAGTATTTAATAAATGAGAAACCTAACCAAGAATCTTCAGCATTAAATAAACAATTTAAATCAAATTCAAAATTAATTAGTTGGCACAAAAAACTAGGCCACATAAATGAAGCTGATCTAAAGTTAGCGTATAAGAATAAAATATTGAAGGGACTAAAATTTAACGTCAAAGACATTTTAGGCGATTGTGAAATTTGTCTTTCAGGAAAATTACCGAAGCTACCTTTTCCAAAAAGAAGTGAACCAAAACATTTAAATAAACTGGATATAATACATTCAGACGTGGTAGGACCAATGCGTGTTACTTCTCCAGGTGGATCAAGGTATTTTGTCACCTTTATAGATGAAGCAACAAGATATGGCAGAGTTTATTTCCTAAAACACAAAAATCAAGTTCTGTCATACTTCAAGGAATTTAAAAATGATGTGGAAAATCAAATTGGAAGGAAGATCAAGATTCTCCAGAGTGACAATGAGGTTTCAGAATATAGAAATAAAGAATTCGACGAATTTCTGAAAAAATGTGGAATAACTCGAAGACTTTCTGCACCTCGAACCCCAGAACAAAATGGTTTAGCTGAGCGCCGAAACAGAGCTCTGTTAGACAAAGCTAGATGTCTTATGCTAGACTCAAATCTACCTCCAAAATTCAGGGCTGAAGCAATTTATTGTGCTAATTATTTTCTAAATAGGTGTCCATCAAGAACAATAAATCAGGAAACACCATTTCAAAGATGGGCAGGCTATTTTCCATCCATTATACACCTACAAATTTTTGGCTCTAAAGCTTTTGTATTAAATAAAATTAAAAATAAGGACAAATTTCAACCTAGAGCTGAAGAAGGTATATTCGTTGGTTATTCAGAACAATCAAAAGCATAAAGAATATGGATGCCAACTCTAAATAGAATTATTGTATCAAGGGATGTAAAAGTCCTTGATAAACCATTTCATTCTACCAGAGAAAATAAAATAAATTGTGACCCTTTTACTGAACCTACAGATGAAAATATAAAAACAGGTAAAAACAACAATCAAAATTCAAAAATAGTGAAATAGAAATATGCTGACAAGGCAACGGCAAATACCAGAAAAAGAGAGTGAATTAAAAAATAACAACATTCAAGAAGATAATGTTGATGTTCTTCAAAATGATGAAGATGATCATCTTCCAGTCTAAAGAGACAGAAGACCAATTCATCCTCCAGCTTGGACTAAGGATTATGACATGTCTTCCTTATGTCTGAAAGAAGCTCAGAGGCTCAGAGGCTCAAGATTGGGAAGAAGCTATAAAAATGGAATTGAGGTCACATTTAAAAAATGATACATGGGAAATTATTAAGAAACAAGGAAATTCAAATATTATTGGCAGTAAAATAGTGCTAAAAACCAAGTACAAAGCTAATGGTGAACTTGAAAGGCGAAAAGCACGTCTCGTAGCAAAAGGATTTTCGCAGAGGCATGGTGTAGATTTCGACGAAACATATGCACCAGTAGTCAAATTAAGTTCAATTCGATCATTGATAGCTCTTGCAGCCAATGAAGGTTTGATAATTAACCAAATGGATGTCATCACTGCTTTCTTAAATGGTGAATTGAAAGAAAAAATCGTTTTGGAAATACCTGAAAAATTGGGGAAATTTCTCTCTGAAATTGTACTTGAAGAAAGTGCGAGTGAAGACAATACCATCTTTCTAAAGGCTACAAAAATGCTAAATGACCTACGATCTATCCAAGGAGAGAAAACATGTAAACTTAAAAAGGAAATTTATGGTCTGAAACAAGCTGGGCGCCAATGGTACCAAAAATTGGACTCAAAACTAAAAGATCTTGGTTTCCAACAATCAATTGCTGATCCTTGTATATATTCTCTAAGTTCAGGGGGAGACAATGTGATAGTCGCAGTATATGTCGATGACATCCTCGTGGCATCAAAGAGTCGTCAAAATTTAAAAACTACCCTGAAGAATTCTTTTAACATGAGAGATGTGGGACCTCTACAGTACTGCTTAGGAATAGAATTCAAGCAGGAAAAAGGAAAAATCACAGCAAATCAAGCCAAATACATTGATGAACTGCTAACAAAATATAATATGGAAGCATACAATCCTGTATTGACCCCAATGATTCCTGGTCTCAAACTCTAGCGCAATTTAGAAAAATCACTTCCGGGATACCCTTATCAAAATCTAATAGGGTCACTCCTTTACTTGTCAATTGGTACAAGACCAGACATTTCTTATGCAGTAAGATTTATAAGCCAGTTTAATACATGTTATGGTCATGATCACTGGATGGCAGCAAAAAGAATTCTCCGCTACCTGAAAGGTACCAGAAATCTGAAACTAACCTACCAAAAAACGAACCAACCTCTCATTGGATTCGCAGATGCTAATTAGAGCTCATGCAGCATTGACGGCCGTTCATATTCAGGCTACTGCTTTACTTTAACAGGGTCATGTGTAAGTTGGGAGTCTCGCAAGCAGAGAACCGTAGCACTATCAACCCAAGAAGCGGAGTACATGTCTTTGACTGAGGCTGCAAAAGAGGCCATGCATTTAAGACAACTTATTAATGACATGGGAAAACCTCAAGAAACCATATAAATTTTTAATGACAACATCGCTGCTCAGGACTTAACAAAAAATTATTGTCTTCAGCTCAAGGTCCAAACACATCAATATAAAAGAACACTTCGTGAGAAAGTTGCCAATGGAGATATAGTCGCTACTTACAAACCATCAACAATAATGGAGGCTGATATCCTTACAAAAGGGTTACCTAATCCACGACTTATACAACTTCGAGAATCTATTGGACTTCTCTAGATTTTCGAGTGAGGGGGAGTGTTGAAAACCAAGATTTATTTATTATCACTACTCTCCAAATAAATTAAAACAATATGTTTATTTTAATTTAAAAAATAACATGTGTAAAACAAAAGAGTAAAAATATATCTCAAACTTGTTCCTTAAAAATTATTAAGGAGACCCGATGGCCGTGAGGGTTAAGGCGTGAGCACTTAACACTCCGTGCCAATGATCGTGGGTTCGATTCCCACTAGGGGTGGTGGCTTTTCTTTAGAAAAAAGAAAAGGCATTACCTCTATCCTGGGTAGAAAAGGGTGGTAACCTATAGATAACCCGTCCTAAAATTCGTCGTTAATAATAAATGGACGTTAAAATTAATAATTATTACTGTCTCTTATTCAAAATAAGTATATTTCAAAATACAACCATTTCCTAAAAATGAAGGAACTATAAGTTTATGGATTATGTGGATGAAGGAGGGAGGGGCGGTCCTATGAAATTCAAACCGATTCCCGTGGAGGGCGTTGTTACTGCGCGAAATTATATACAGATAATAATCAAAATGGATGGGATGTTGTTGGTCAGCCTTTTTCAATAGTGAGAAATCCAATATTTATGAATTAAGGTTTAACCTCTTCGTTAATTTCTTTAATAGGAAAAGATGCTATTAGCTACTGTGATGGTGTTGATCGTGGTTTACCGCTGCCACCAAATGTGATGGAGTTTCGGGGGCTGAGAATGAAAGGCTGGCTTGTGAGAAGTAGCGTGTATTGATAGGACAACTGGCCTGGACGGTGGTAGAGAGTGTGAGTGAGGAGAGACTGACCCTGGGCTAGGATTTAGCCCAGCCTAAATAGGCAGGTAGGATTGGGGAATCGTGGGAATTATAGAGCAATGCAGGTCTCTAGCTGCTGATGGTCAATATTGCTGACTGATGTCTGGGTTCCTTCCTTTCCCATGCTTATCCTCACATATACCCCCCTTCTCTTTAAAGCGGAACGCGTTGAAAAGAGGATGAGGTATATGCATGTGAGCGTGTGTGCTTCTCGCTGTGGTGCTGCGAAGTCTTGGAGAATCTGCGGGGTGGTAGGTGGAGAGCATGTGATGAGTGGTGTCTGTCCGCCTCCAAGGGTTGTCCAGATTTGGTGCAAGCAGCGTAGTGATGATTGTTGCAGAGACTGCCTGCTGAGCTCTTCTTAGGAATTGGATGGGTTGTTGGGTGGAAATGTGATGGATTTGTACTAGGTCAGTTGTCCCCTGTAACTTTCAAATTCAAATTAATACAATGTTCGAATAATGAAGTGATAAAATATATACATGGTGACTGGAATGATTCAAATTATACAATGCTTAAGATTGGTGATGATATTAAGCTGCCTTTTGCAGCTTAATTCCATTACAAAATGTTCTTAATATTAGTTTTTATACAGGCTGTGCTTATATGATGATATAAAAATGGATTAAAGTAACCCTTTTGAAAAAGAATGTGAAATAAATACAAAATGAGATTTGTGTGAAATACATAAGATTAGGTGCTTACTTCTAAGAACAATTTACAAGAATTGGTTTGAGTGACCCTTTCATAAAATTTTAAACTAGAATTACTATAACTAAAACATTTAGTTGCTTAACATGTAGAATTATTACCTTTAATGCGCATACGTTGAAAATATAAACATTCAATGTACATTGTAATAATAGTAATAATTGGAATCTGCATGTTTGCACAAATTTAAATGCTCTATGTACTGTGCTCTATAGAAATGCTCTATATAAGAAATTGTGCACAAAATTCTCCCTTTTCGGTTTTGATACCTTGGTTAGTAATATTTACAAGCGTTAGTTAGTGATTTAAATGACTCATGCAAATTGTTAAATAAATCATGCTTGGATTGAATGAGTTATTCCCAGGAAAGAAGGATTGGGAAGCCGGCTGTAGAATTGCAAGGTAGCAGTAATGATATCTTGGATGCTGAGATTGGTTTTTGCTCTTCTTGCAGGATGCGGCTGCTCTTCCCAGAAGTATCATGTTCTTGTCGCTCGTGGCTGGCTTAGTGACCTATATTCATGGGATTTATCCAATGCCTGCAACTTGAATGCTAGGGTTCTTTTAAATATGAGAAGAAAGAATTAAAAGAATCATTTTCTTAATTATAAAATAAGAAATTAATTTGATTGGGAAAAAAATAAATGCAATGTTACTAGCTATGTGGCTTGACCTATCTTTTTTTTTTTTTTTTTTTTTTTTTTTTTTTTTTTTTTTTTATCTCAACCTTATGACGTCATTCTTCGTGTTAGTATTTTTTTTTGTCAAGTCGTGATTTCGTTTACTGTCGCTGGTTGAGACAGCTGAATTGTAGTGGGTAGGTTGGATCTCTGTGTTATTTTTAAAAGAAATGTTGTAAGTATAGCAATGGTGGTGATTGTGACGACCGACGTTCCCGCGGCTGTAAAGTGCATACTGTGTCTTTGGATGAATGATTGCTGTTCAGACTCTAGTTGTGTGATGAGTGTTTGAACTTGAATGTTTGATGTCTGCCCTTTTAATGTGTTTTGGAGGTTTGTGAGAGCTTGCCTTATGGAGTTGTTGTTTCTTATGAGAGTTGCGATTTCTGTAGGTGTTAGTGGGTTGTCCATTATGTGGGGCAAGTGCAAAGTTGGAGTGCTGGATTGAATGTGTATATTTTCGTCCAATCGGGCAAGGAATTTCTGATATTGCAGGTGTATTGTGCAGTTTGCGGTGTATTGTCTGGTATGCGTCCGTGGCCAATCAGTGTCGGTTTTTGAATGACTTTGCCAGATATGAGTTTTACCTTCACCGGTTTGTCTGTCGCTTATATGAAATCATTGTGTAGTCTCATAGCTACCGGCGTGACAGATGGAATAAGTACATTCTGTTGGCAGGTTGTCGCACGGTTTTGGAGAAGGTCTGACTCACAGGTTTTATCGTTTTGTGTGTTAATGGTAAGTCTTGTGTGCAGCGAGCGAGTGGGTTTGTGGTACATTCTATATACCGTTGTTCATCAATGGTTGTGTAATACTCTTCGTCCATCGATTGTAAAATTATTGTATTTCGTAATTGTAGTTCCGTCCAAATTTTAGTGTCTTCGTGAAAGATTGGATATGTATGTATCTTATATGTGTTGTATACTTGATCTTTTGAGTGTATGAGTAGCTGTACCTGGATAAAAATCATCGAGTCTTTTACTGATGCAACTACATGTGAATGTCTATAATATTGATTTGGTTCTTCTGCCGAAGGAGCAACTCTAAGCGTATAGTCTTGTGGTAATATGTTTGAAATGTTCTTTAATATGGTCAGTAAAAGATCCGGTTCTATGAGTTGTGGTGAAAGCCTTCCTTTGGCTGCAGCGTTTAGCGTATTCTGTATGTTTATTAGCTGAAAACGCGCGTCGTTGAGTATAAGTTCCATCTGCCTGAAGGCGGTGGAAAAATGTCTGTATATTGTATCCAAGTACGTGTTGCTCATGATGGAAGTCGAAATGTTATGTATTGTGTTGTTCAAGTTATTCGTTATTACTAACAGGTTTTTGATTGTTTCTTTGAGCATTTGTGTGTTGTTTGTTATTTGTTGTTCCATATTTTTTATTATGGATAGTTGGTGGTGTTCATTGTGGATGTCGCCGTCTGAGGTTGAGTAAAGTGTGTCTATTTGGTCCTGCACTTGTTCCAGTTGATCTGTTGTTGCTACCCCAAATAGATACGAGAACCCTGAACCTATGGCATTGATAAGTCCTCGTCTGTATCTTTGTATAGGAAATATTTTAGTAGGAATTTTGAAGAGCTTAAGTAGGTTCTTAGACTGCTTTTTATTTTCGCGAGTTCAATAGTGAAGCCAGGATATACGTGGGAGTGATTGTTGTATTCCTGCTCCAAGTTGGTCTCCATTTCTATCAATGTGTTTATGTCATTGGTAAATTCTTCTAAGTCGTAAGAAAATGCTATTGTCCATTGGCTAGTGGTGAGAATACTGTCAGGTAGGCGTTCTATTATAATTCCTTTCTTTGAAGGGTTAGTTTCTTGGGGTTGGATTGAGGTCAAGTACAGTAGTATAAGTATCGATGTTTTTGTATTGTTTTGAGGAAACATGTTTTTGTATTTCCCTTACCTCGTGTTTTTCACTGTGGAAGGATCGCACTCAGCACGTATGAGGGCGTAGTTTGGCTTGCGATCTTCCTGTAGAAATAATTTCCATTAAATATATGATGCTGGATTTTCAATTCTTCAATTTTTTTTTTTTTTTTTTTTTTTTATTTGCGTGCCCTAAGTGTCATTGAGTGTGTACTAATAGGTGGTGAAGGTGTGAGTTTTGCTTTATGTGTTGCTCTGTTTTGGTCCTGTATGGTCTGGGGTTGAGTCTGCGTGTCTGCTTTTAAGAGTGGATGGTCTTTTCGTAATCGACCCTTTTTGATCATGTTGAAGTGTGTCACCACTTGTCTGCCTTTTTTGTCAATTATCAGCGTCTGAGGTGAGAGAATCGTCAGTACTTTGTGTGGTCCTGAGAATTTTCTTGCCAGTTTCTTGATTGTGCTTGATACTGGATTTTTTCTCATATATACGTAATCTACAGGTGAGAGAGTAAGTTGTTCGTGTTTTTGTTGTAGTAGTGCGCTCGTTGTTTGGTCGTTTTTGATTGGATAATTTTAGTGCAATCATGAATGGACTTTAGTTTCAATTGTAGTGCTTTGATATGTATGTCGTAATTCGTCAGCATGTTTGTTGAAATTAATTGTGTTTCCCAGGGAAAAGTCATCTTTTGTCCGAAAACTAGTTCGTAAGGCGAATAGCCAGTTGATTCATTGATTGAAATGTGATGGAGTTGACCGTGTTCTCCGCTGCCACCAAATGTGATGGTGTTGATCGTGGTTTACCGATGCCACCAAATGTGATGGAGTTTCGGGGGCTGAGAATGAAAGGCTGGCTTGTGAGAAGTAGCGTGTATTGATAGGACAACTGGCCTGGACGGTGGTAGAGAGTGTGAGTGAGGAGAGACTGACCCTGGGCTAGGATTTAGCCCAGCCTAAATAGGCAGGTAGGATAAGGGAATCGTGGGAATTATAGAGCAATGCAGGTCTCTAGCTGCTGATGGTCAATATTGCTGACTGGTGTCTGGGTTCCTTCCTTTCCCATGCTTTTCCTCACACTACTGACGCGGAGCATCATCAACCCCCCCCCCATAAATAAATAAATAAAATAACCTCTTCGCCAAAATGTGAACAAAAGCAAAACTCAGCCTGCTCCGACTTCCTCCCGCCCTTGAGGCTGCTGAATCGCACAGCCACAGAAATGGGATCAAGTTAATACAATATGCTTCTTATTTTGTTGCTTCCCCGTGAACATATAGAAGTACTGTGATAACAATTTCTAGGACACATGTTTCAGTCTAAATTTCTGAGACTGAATTTTCCTTTTGTTGCCATTTTGACGAAAATTTGAAATCTTAATCCGGCAATATCAGGGCGTATATAAAAATTAATTTCGGGAGGGGCTGGGGAAATTTCAGGGGGGTGGGGGCTGAGACCATTTCCGGGGTATGGAATACTAACGCTATTACACGGAAAATAAAATATTTTTTATGAACTAAGTAGTCTTATTTAATTTATTTTTAAGGGTTTTACGAAAGGTTTTTACCATCAAATCAAAATTTCGGGGGGGGGGGCCTGCAGCCCTCTTAGCCCCCCCTTAAATATCCCAAAGGTCAATATTGACGACTTTCCCTAAAAAATCTCTCTGTCTGAGCTGTAATTCGTTAAAAGACTGCCCACCACAGTTTTTTGAAATATTGGAAAAACAAATGTTGTTTGCGGCAATTTCACAAGGCCAAATTTAACCTTGAACCAGACCACTTAACGCAGAATTTAAGGTTCTTTATTCTCTGTTTTAGCGCGGTTCTTCCTTCCCTCCATAGGGAGAAAACCCGCTTATAAGGTTGACCTCATGACGCAATCCGGAAGTGCCGACACGAACATTTCATGTTTCAGATCACATAGATCAAGAATATAAAGGTGGTTCAAATGTGTATGTGTGTTTATATATTTATTTATTAAATTTTTACGTCCTTTTAATAACTACGAATTTTATATATCTTACATCTTACACCTATCGGTACCAAATTTGAATTCAATCTCCAATCTCCTGTAGATGCTAAGTTATTTCTAAACACATCCCACAATATATTTGACATTGAGGAACCTAGGTTTTTTATCATTTTGATAGTAATTTCCACCCACTCTTCTTTGAGTAGAGTTTTTATTCTATGTTTTAAATTTGGCTTCCTGTCGACCCACTTCATCCCACAGAGGCTCTATTGGGTTAAGTCCAGGGGACAGGAGAGGTGTTTTCAGTTGATGTGGAGCATTATAGAGCAACCAATCCTCAAATCTTCATGCTGTATGTTTCGACTCGTTATCCTGTGAGATAACAAACATTCATTGGAGATTAAACTTCGCTGCAAATTTTGCTTTTATAATATCTAATAAACGTGCTGATCTATTACTCCATCGAAAAATTGTAAAGTATTAGCTCCTGAAGCACCATGCATCCCAGACCAAGTCACCTCCACCTCCATACTACTGTCCCAGCTCCTGAAGCACCATGCACCCCAGACCAAGTCACCTCCACCTCCATACTACTGTCCCAGCTCCTGAAGCACCATGCACCCCAGACCAAGTCACCTCCACCTCCATACTACTGTCCCAGCTCCTGAAGCACCATGCACCCCAGACCAAGTCACCTCCACCTCCATACTACTGTCCCAGCTCCTGAAGCACCATGCACCCCAGACCAAGTCACCTCCACCTCCATACTACTCCCAGCTCCTGAAGCACCATGCACCCCCAGACCAAGTCACTTCCACCTCCATACTACTGTCCCAGCTCCTGAAGCACCTTGCACCCCAGACCAAGTCACCTCCACCTCCATACTACTGTTCTAGCTCCTGAAGCACCATGCACCCCCAGACCAAGTCACTTCCACCTCCATACTACTGTCCCAGCTCCTGAAGCACCATGCACCCCAGACCAAGTCACTTCCACCTCCATACTACTGTCCCAGCTCCTGAAGCACCATGCATCCCAAACCAAGTCACTTCCACCTCCATACTACTGTCCCAGCTCCTGAAGCACCATGCATCCCAGACCAAGTCACTTCCACCTCCATACTACTGTCCCAGCTCCTGAAGCACCATGCACCCCAGACCAAGTCACTTCCACCTCCATACTACTGTCCCAGCTCCTGAAGCACCATGCATCCCAGACCAAGTCACCTCCACCTCCATACTACTGTCCCAGCTCCTGAAGCACCATGCACCCCAGACCAAGTCACCTCCACCTCCATACTACTGTCCCAGCTCCTGAAGCACCATGCACCCCAGACCAAGTCACCTCCACCTCCATACTACTGTCCCAGCTCCTGAAGCACCATGCACCCCAGACCAAGTCACTTCCACCTCCATACTACTGTCCCAGCTCCTGAAGCACCATGCACCCCAGACCAAGTCACTTCCACCTCCATACTACTGTCCCAGCTCCTGAAGCACCATGCATCCCAAACCAAGTCACTTCCACCTCCATACTACTGTCCCAGCTCCTGAAGCACCATGCATCCCAGACCAAGTCACTTCCACCTCCATACTACTGTCCCAGCTCCTGAAGCACCATGCACCCCAGACCAAGTCACTTCCACCTCCATACTACTGTCCCAGCTCCTGAAGCACCATGCATCCCAGACCAAGTCACCTCCACCTCCATACTACTGTCCCAGCTCCTGAAGCACCATGCACCCCAGACCAAGTCACCTCCACCTCCATACTACTGTCCCAGCTCCTGAAGCACCATGCACCCCAGACCAAGTCACCTCCACCTCCATACTACTGTCCCAGCTCCTGAAGCACCATGCACCCCAGACCAAGTCACCTCCACCTCCATACTACTGTCCCAGCTCCTGAAGCACCATGCATCTCAGACCAAGTCACTTCCACCTCCATACTACTGTCCCAGCTCCTGAAGCACCATGCACCCCAGACCAAGTCACTTCCACCTCCATACTACTGTCCCAGCTCCTGAAGCACCATGCACCCCAGACCAAGTCACTTCCACCTCCATACTACTGTCCCAGCTCCTGAAGCACCATGCATCCCAGACCAAGTCACTTCCACCTCCATACTACTGTCCCAGCTCCTGAAGCACCATGCACCCCAGACCAAGTCACTTCCACCTCCATACTACTGTCCCAGCTCCTGAAGCACCATGCATCCCAGACCAAGTCACCTCCACCTCCATACTACTGTCCCAGCTCCTGAAGCACCATGCACCCCAGACCAAGTCACCTCCACCTCCATACTACTGTCCCAGCTCCTGAAGCACCATGCACCCCAGACCAAGTCACCTCCACCTCCATACTACTGTCCCAGCTCCTGAAGCACCATGCACCCCAGACCAAGTCACCTCCACCTCCATACTACTGTCCCAGCTCCTGAAGCACCATGCACCCCAGACCAAGTCACTTCCACCTCCATACTACTGTCCCAGCTCCTGAAGCACCATGCATCCCAGACCAAGTCACCTCCACCTCCATACTACTGTCCCAGCTCCTGAAGCACCATGCACCCCAGACCAAGTCACCTCCACCTCCATACTACTGTCCCAGCTCCTGAAGCACCATGCACCCCAGACCAAGTCACCTCCACCTCCATACTACTGTCCCAGCTCCTGAAGCACCATGCACCCCAGACCAAGTCACTTCCACCTCCATACTACTGTCCCAGCTCCTGAAGCACCATGCACCCCAGACCAAGTCACTTCCACCTCCATACTACTGTCCCAGCTCCTGAAGCACCATGCATCCCAAACCAAGTCACTTCCACCTCCATACTACTGTCCCAGCTCCTGAAGCACCATGCATCCCAGACCAAGTCACTTCCACCTCCATACTACTGTCCCAGCTCCTGAAGCACCATGCACCCCAGACCAAGTCACTTCCACCTCCATACTACTGTCCCAGCTCCTGAAGCACCATGCATCCCAGACCAAGTCACCTCCACCTCCATACTACTGTCCCAGCTCCTGAAGCACCATGCACCCCAGACCAAGTCACCTCCACCTCCATACTACTGTCCCAGCTCCTGAAGCACCATGCACCCCAGACCAAGTCACCTCCACCTCCATACTACTGTCCCAGCTCCTGAAGCACCATGCACCCCAGACCAAGTCACCTCCACCTCCATACTACTGTCCCAGCTCCTGAAGCACCATGCATCCCAGACCAAGTCACTTCCACCTCCATACTACTGTCCCAGCTCCTGAAGCACCATGCACCCCAGACCAAGTCACTTCCACCTCCATACTACTGTCCCAGCTCCTGAAGCACCATGCACCCCAGACCAAGTCACTTCCACCTCCATACTACTGTCCCAGCTCCTGAAGCACCATGCATCCCAGACCAAGTCACTTCCACCTCCATACTACTGTCCCAGCTCCTGAAGCACCATGCACCCCAGACCAAGTCACTTCCACCTCCATACTACTGTCCCAGCTCCTGAAGCACCATGCATCCCAGACCAAGTCACCTCCACCTCCATACTACTGTCCCAGCTCCTGAAGCACCATGCACCCCAGACCAAGTCACCTCCACCTCCATACTACTGTCCCAGCTCCTGAAGCACCATGCACCCCAGACCAAGTCACCTCCACCTCCATACTACTGTCCCAGCTCCTGAAGCACCATGCACCCCAGACCAAGTCACCTCCACCTCCATACTACTGTCCCAGCTCCTGAAGCACCATGCACCCCAGACCAAGTCACCTCCACCTCCATACTACTGTCCCAATTAGGTTCTTTATCAAGAGGTTTTTTTTCTTCAACTTATTCCCCTTTTATCCGACCCACAAATGTAAAACTTACTTTCATCTGTAAATAGAACACGTTCCTAGAACAATAATGGCTTATTTAAGTGCTGTATAGCAAACTGAAGTCCCAGTGTCCGGTTAAATGGCTTGCACCAATGCTTATGTCGATTACAGCCCCCCCCCCCCCTCCTTAGAGTCCGTGGAAACGCCTCTACCTTATAATCAGCCTGCCCCATACTGCTAAATTTGAAGATCTGGTTAATGGTTCTTAGCCTAAACTAATTACAATTGCCCCAGTCTATTGGGAATTTACATTAAGCGATACGCCGCCATGCGGAAAGTTTTGGAACTAGCGACAAAGGTATACGGTGTTTACACATTAAAGTTATATACTGTTTACACATTTAAAGCTATAGTGTTGTTCGTGTTGTTCTTGATATTTAATAATTTCCCAACTGTTTTATGAAAAATTTGTCTTATTAAAGACAACATAAACCTTTTCCTTTCACAAAGTAAGTATTTTTAAAAAATATATGTAATAGGTAGTGAAATAATTCACATTTATGCAACCTTCACTCTTGTATGAATATAAGCAGCTTGCAACTCATTTTGCCCGAATTGGATTTAATTTCTGAAATTTACTTCTAGAAATATGTGCAAATAAAGATTCAAAGAAATTTTGAAATATTTTCTCAATTATCAAATTGTTCATGATTTGTTGCTGATCAATAACATACAATATTTATTATAAAAGAAATTTATTGTATTCAAATCTGATCACAATGGCATGAAATGATATTTACATCAGTTATAATTTGCAAATAATGTAAGCAATAATTGAAATTTGTGATTAGTAACGATTCAAAAATAATAAAAAATGAATGGTGCATGTAATATGTGAAAATAAAGATTTTGAAGTATTTTTCCAATTTTGAAATTGTTCGGGATTTGTTGAAAATCAATAATATGCAATATTTATTATAAAATACATTTATTGTATTCAAAGCTACTCACAATGGTATGAAATAATATTTACATCACTTTAGCTTATCCATCACAATAACCAATATAACTCACTGTTAGTCCAATATTCTTACATATTTAAGTACACAAATAAAGTAGAGCTTTCAAACCCCCTTTTTCTTGACGAAAACAATTATATTAACTTGAAATAGAACCACAAACAACTGCGAAAACACTTGTTATCAGCAATCACTATATAACAAATGACACAGGTATACCTTTTTACGCCGCCATTTTGACAAGACAGTTGCGCTGCCATCTGTAATGTTAATTCCCAATAGATACCGGCAGCCAGTTTGGTATATATTTTCAGCAAAATCCATGTTTCCATGCCTTATTGGGACAAACCTCACCGTAGAATAACCTTTATTGATGGTTTATCTAATTTTTCTGCACAACTAGCCCCGTCATTCCAAATGTATAATTTGTCCATACGTCATTTAATCATTGTTTATTAAAATACATTAAATTGTGTAACCAAAAGTGTGAATTTTATTTTCAATATCAGCAGTTATCACTCCTTCCTAAAGGTCATGGGTTCGATTCCCACTAGGATTGGTGGCTTTTCTTTCGAAAAAAGAAAAGGCATCTGCCCTCTCTTGGGCTAGAAAAGGGTGGTAACCTGTAGATAACCCGTCCCAAAATTCGTAGTTAATAATAATGGACGTTAAAATTTAAATAATTTAAATTTTCAATATCTTGTAGAATGTTTTGCACAATGGAACTTGCATGCGGGTGTGCAGGGACTTTTGTTAGTACATATATATATATATATATATATACCATCATTATTTTCATGATCTATGGGTGCTAAAACATGAATGTTTCTAGTTAGCACTTTCGGATTGTGCCATGAGGTCAACCTTATAAGCCATTATTTTAGTAGTAGTGAAGAATCCCTCCCCCTACATGTTCCATCTGTATACGTGTTTATCCATAAATTAAAAATATATTCTTATAGGTTATTTATTATTTTTAAAGTTTAGCCTATTAATCTAGAAGGCTTTGTCATAAGTCTTTACATGATCTTGAAAAAGGAAGGATCTCGTTCTAGGTGGTCATAAAGTCGTCGATGGCTTACCATCATAGTATGTTATTTGGCTCCCTTTGGGGAAGCATCATTTATATATGTCTGGATACTGCTGTGGAAGCAGAGACCTTATAGCTGGTTACTAAGAAGAAAGCATCTGTGTTGGTTTTTGCCTATCGTCAAGAAGAAAGAAAATCTGTTGTTCGTTATCTAGCTGCCGAAAAGTAAAAAGTCCGACTCGCAGGAACTGCATCATCTTAGCGCGGTTCCGTTCTTATTCCTAGTGTCATTTGGAAAGAATAAAATAGAAACACTCATTATTTTGGTCCCATCTTTGTTGAAATGATTTATGACCAGTGACAAAAGGCCAGCAGCATACCCTTTTACCTGGAACACCCTAAAGCTGGCATGGTCAGGCTCCACTGCTACAGAAATGAAATTCTTATTTCATTGTTCAATGTATTCAAAACTATCAAAATGTTTCTAAAAATAAAGAAACTTTAGAACAAACAATTACAAAGTGAGCTATACAACTACTAAAACCCGTTCTAAAGAACAAAACTAACACATTCAATGTTTTAAACACCGTTTTCTCCGATTGACATTGACTAATCGAAAATCTTCTCAGAATATTAATTAGAGAATTTAGTAAGCATTCAAATAGTTTCTATCCACTCAACACGATTTCCAACGGTGTTCGAGATATTAAGGAAATATGCGAAGCTCCCTAAACTTTTTATTACATAAAATATTTTATTCTAATCCTTCCTTAACTCCAAACGTAACCAAAATTTAAACATGTTTGTTAATGCGCATTTTAAACATGCAGAAAATATTTTAACTGAATCCAATGATTCTAAGTAACCAAAACAAAAATAAACTAAATCAATTACTTCAAAGTTTTAAGCACTTATTTCTCCAATTGACATCGCCTGATTAAAACTTTGTTCAGAACCTTTTTTTTAGAGCATTTAGTAAGCTTTCGAATGTTAACCTTTCGCTTACCAAAATTCTCAATCGTTTTCAGATATTCAGGAAAGTATACGAAGTTCCAAAAACTTTCCATGTCTGTTAATAAAATATTTTATTCTAACCCTTCCTTTACTCCAAACGTAACCAAATTTTCAACATATTAGTTTTTATGAAATTCAAACATGCAGAAAATGTTTTAACTGAATCCCATGATTCTAAGAACCCAAACCAAAAACGTTATTCAACCACTAGTTTTCCAATTTTCTCGAAAACGGTTAAAGCTATCGCCTTAGTTGATCAGTCCAGTGCAAGCATAGTGCAATACCAATAAGGAAGCATTATTGATTTCCCCTATCTCCAATATCTATCCTTACTTATTAATTTTGCAATCTTGCATCCCAGTAATTTTTCATTATACTCTGAAATATTGCACTAAGATGTTTAATGTCTTTTAGCGCGGTTCCTCCCCCGCTTAGAAGGTTGATACAATGAAACAATCCAGAAGTGCCGACTAGAAAATTTCGCGTTTCAGAACCCTTAGAGACCGAAAATAACGGTGGTTCAAATTTGTTAATATATATATATATATATATATATATATATATATATATATATATATATATATATATATAGCTCTGTAGCTCCCAGACGAATGGTCCGATTTTGATGAAATTTGGTACAAAAATCTGTCGTCCAATTTGAAAGGTCAAGTTCGTTAACCAGCAAAATCCTCCCACTGGAAGATGGCGTTTGGGGCGAAATTCGCGCAAAAAAATCGTAACGCTTACGTTTTTGAGTTCATAAGCTTGTAAGTACTCTTTTTATAGGCTTCTTGGGCTAGGAAAACGAATGGACCCATTTTCAAGGTGATAGCTTTAACCGTTTTTGAGAAAACTGAAAAAATAATTTTTGAATGCCGTTTTTGGTTTGGGTACTTAGAATCATGGGATTCAGTTGAAACATTTATTGCATGTTCTACTTTCATTAAAACTAATATGTTGAAATTTTGGTTGCGTTTGGAGTTAAGGAAGGGTTAGAATAAAATATTTTATTAACAGACATAAAAAAGTTTTGGTAACTTTGTATACTTTCCTTAATATCTCGAAAAAGGTTGAGAATTTGGGAAATGGAAGAATACCATTAGAAAGCTTACTAAATGCTCTACAAAAAAGGTTCTAATGAAAGTTTTGATTAGGCGATGTCAATCGGAGAAATAAGTGCATAAAACTTTAAAGTAATTGATTTCGCTTATTCGAACTGTTCTTTTTGTCTTTGATTTTGATACTTAAAATTATGGTATTCAGTTGAAACATTTTCTGCATGTTTGAATTTCATCAACACTAATATGTTAAAATTTTGGTTACGTTTGGAGCTAAGGAAGGATTAGAATAAAATATTTTATTAACAGACATGAAATGTTTTGGGAATTTCGTATACATTCCCTAATATCTCGAAGACGGTTAGGAATATTGGTAAACGGAGGGTTACCATGCGAAAGCTTACTAAATGTTCTACAAAAAAGATTCTGAAACAATTTTTGATTAGGCTATGTCAATCGGAGAAATAAGTGCTTAAACTTTGAAGTAATTGATTTCGTTTATTCGAACGGTTCTTTTTGTTTGTTTTTATTCCTTGTTATTTTTTAATTGCTTAAAGTTGAATAATGTATTTGACAATAAAACAGATTAATTAAAATAAGAAAAACAATTCATTGTTAAAAATATATCAGGCTGTACCGTATGAAATGTCAGTTTTGGATTTGTCGATTTCCTTCAAATGTCTTGAAACTGTCGAGATATATATATAAAAAAAAAAGTTTATTTCTTTTCTAAGCTTGTCAAATGGCACTAGGGACATGAACGGAACCGCGCTAAGATGTTGCAGTTCCTGCGAGTCGGACTTTTTGGTTTGGGTAGTTAGAATCATGGGATTCAGTTGAAACATTTTCTGCATGTTCTACTTTCATCAAAACTAATATGTTGAAATTTTGGTTACGTTTGGAGTTAAGGAAGGGTTAGAATAAAATATTTTATTAACAGACATGGAAAGTTTTTGGAACTTCGTATGTTTTCCTGAATATCCCGAAAACGATTGAGAATTTTGGGAAGCGAAAGGTTACCATTCGAAAGCTTACTAAATGCTCTACAAAAAAGGTTCTGAACAAAGTTTTAATCAGGCGATGTCAATTGGAGAAATAAGTGCTTAAAACTTTAAATTAATTGATTTCGTTTATTCGAATGGTTCTTTTTGTCTGTTTTATTCCTTGTTATTTTTTAATTGCTTATAGTTGGATAATGTATTTGACAATAAAACTGGTTAAGTAAAATAACAAAAACGATTTATTGTTAGAAATATAGATTTCCAGGATTCCAAGACCTTGTCACTAGCGGGTCCGTTTCTAGTGTTAGCAGACCCTTCCAGGTGAGATTGTAAATCATGACCTTTCAAGACTTTACTACACACAGGAATGGCGTTAGTGACCTTATGGGTTGACACCCCATTATAATAATTAATTTAAAAAAAAAAGACTGGTGGAACGAAAATAATAACTGCTTCTATTTTAATCTTTCCAAATTAGACTAGGGATATGAACGGAACCGCGCTAAGATGATGCAGTTCCTGCGAGACGGACTTTTTGTATTTATAGTTCTAGAATCTTGCAAATTTTTCTTTCCCTTTTTTTTTTTTTTGATCCATTTATTTCTTTATCCAATATTTTTATCTCTCCAAAGCAGTTTGCATTTGGCTTTGGTCGTCTATACTCTTCATGTGTTGTACTAATCTTTTTTTAAATATTTGCTTGGATTCTCCAATATATATTGCATCGCAACTCCTACATTCCAGCCTATAAATATTATATTTTGTTTGTAATTTATCTTTTTTACACTTAACTTTACGAAAATATTTTTCAATTGGATTTATTTATAAATCAATTTTTCACTACTAAATTAAAAATGATCAAAAATAAATGTTATGATACCTATTGCTATGAACAACATACACTGGAGTTTTTGAACAAATTACAGATGGATGAATGAATGCAAATTTATTATATAGCTATACACAAATGTTTAAGAAAATAATAACAGAACAATTTACAAAGGCTAGGATAGGGTCCATCAGCCTGAGTCCAAATAAACATTAATTAATTAATAATTCAATATAAAAATGAATAAAATAGAAGCTTATGTACTTTAACTTAACAAAAACTTGGGAAATGAAAAATATAAAAACTAAACAAACACCAACAACAACAACAAAAACACACACATATATATATATATATATATATATATATATATATATGTGTGTATATATATGTATATATATATGTATATATATATATATATATATATATATATATATATAGGTGTGTTTTCTGCAACTCAGCTTCTTTCTCCAGCGGTCTTGCTACTCCTTTCATCACAATATTTCGCCGGATTCCTCTCCGGCTTCTTCTGGCAGTCACTCATCCTTGCTGATTGGTAAGGGAAGCAGCAATCCCTTACCAACCAACAAGGATGAGTGACTGCCAGAAGAAGCCGGAGAGGAATCCGGCAAAATATTGCGATGAAAGGAGGAGCAAGACCGCTGGAGAAAGAAGCCGAGTTGTAGAAAACACATCTAATTCCCAGCAATGCAGCTTAAAAATAAACATATATATATGTAGCTTCTTGAATTAAATAACATTATAAGAATGAAGTGAGAAGTGAAGTAGTAAAGGAGTAACATCGCTGAAGAAAGGGAGAAAGAAGCTGTTCTATCTAAAAATATGACCCCAGTGTGAAAAAAAAAACACCATAAAAAATATATATGTATACTTTTTAATTGTATTTATTTTTATTAGGAGATACAATGCACTTAGGTAGATAAATATTTTATCAATTAAGGCTGATCTATAGTCACAATGCAGCGAGTCCTTGGTATGTTTGAACAGAATAAGGTTCTTCAAATGATTTAAGCTGGCTGTTTTATACTCACAATGTCGAGAGGTGTGGAGTTTATAAGTACCATGTTTCCTTCCCCAACAAACTCTTATATAGTCGCAATATGGACAAAGTCAAGGTTCAACACGTATGTTTTGACATTATATGTTTCCTCAAATAGTCAGACCTAACTGTTCTATAGTCACAATGTGGGCAGGAGAGAGATTTATTATCAGTATGTTTTGACATTATATGTTTCCTCAAATAGTCAGACCTATCTGTTCTATGGTCACAATGTGGGCAGGAGAGAGATTTATTATCAGTATGTTTTGACATGATATGTTTCCTCAAATGGTCAGACCTAACTGTACTATGGTCACAATATGGGCAGGAGAGAGGTTTATTATCAGTATGTTTGGAGATGATATGGGTCTTCAAATGGTCGGACCTAACTGTTCTAAAGTCACAATGGGGGCAGAAGAGAGGTTTATTATCAGTATGTTTGGCTATGATATGGTTCTTCAATTTTACCTTATAAACAGTTCTATAGTCACAATGTGGGCAGGAGAAGGGTTTACTATCAGTATGTTTGGAGATGATATGGTTCTTCAAAGTTACATTATAAACTGTTCTATAGTCACAATGTGGGCAGAAGAAGGGTTTACTATCAGTATGTTTGGAGATGATATGGTTCTTCAAACTTACATTATAAACTGTTCCATAATCACAATGTGGGCAGGAGTAAGGTTTATTATCAGTATGTTTGGCTATGATATGGTTCCTCAAATGGCCCAGCCTAACTGTTCTATAGTCACAATGAGGACAGGTGCGGAGTTTGTCAGTACAATGTTTACTTATGTTATGCAGCTTTAAATGGCCAGGAGTAATTGCTTTATAGTCACAATGCGGACTGGACTGAGAACTACTAGTAGTATGTTTGGCCACGATATGCTGCTTTAATTTTCCGGACATCACTGCTCTATAGTCGCAATGTGGACAGTAGTGAGGTTCATAATTAGAATGCTTTGACATTATATGGTTCCTCAAATGGCCCAGCCTAACTGTTTTGTCACAATGTGGACAAGTGAGGTATTTGTCAGTACTATGTCTACTCCTGATATGATTCTTTAAATTTCTGCTACAAGAGGTTCTATAATCGCAATGTGGACAGGAGAGATGTTTATTATCAGTATGGATTGATATGATATGTTTCTTCAAAGTGTCAGGCATAGCTGTTTTATAGTCACAACACGGGCAAAGGAGAGGTTCTACGGTAGAATGTTTAATCATAATATGGTTCTTTAAACACATCCTAATACCTGTTCTATAGTCACAATGAGGACAGGAGAGAGGTTTATTATCAGTGTGTTTGGAGACGATATGGTTCTTTAAAGTAGTAGGCCAAACTGTTTTATAGTCACAATGTGGACAAGTGAGGGGTTTGTCAGTACAATGTTTACTTAAGATATGCATCTTTAAACTTCCAAGAACAACTGCTTTATAGTCGCAATGATGACATGAGTATTTCCTAACATCAGTATGTTTGGAGATTATATGATACTTTAGATGTCCACGTTGAAATGCACTAAAAACACAATATGGACAGCGGTGAGGTTTATATTCAGTATGTTTGGTCGCAATATGTTCCTTCAAAAGTTGGAGCCTGGCTGTTTTATAGTCACAATACTGACAAGTGTGAGGCTTGAATTTTCCATTTTTATTATTTGTTTGTTTAGATTGTTGACAAACCTCTAATGATGTAGCCATAGGCATGATAGTAGAGGAGGAAATTTGGATTGATCTTTTACGAGTATAGTGTTCACTAAATGTGAAAGTGCGATGCTTGTTAAGTACTTCTGATTTTGAAGGTAACCCTGAAATAGAAAGAGATGAGAATCAAAACAAACGTAAAGACATGGAAAGAAATAAAATATTCTAATATATATATATATATATATATATATATATATATACACACACACACACACGTATGTTTATACATATCCTATTCTTGGATTAAAGAATATTATAAAAATAAAGGGAAAATTGAAGTAACAGAGGGGTAACATCACTGGAGAAAGAAGCTGTTCCATCCAAAAATATGATCACCGGGGGGACAATGATATTGATACAATAAGAAGTTAATAAAATGTTAAAAACTTGTTAATTAAAAGAATTATATTATACTAGGCAAAGAAACAAAGATAATGGTCAGCTAAAACAGGCTTTTAGTAATATCGATTATTAGGAAACTAGCGGTGGAATTGATATTTTATTTTGTTTAGTAAATGTGTAAAAATGATTCTTGCCATGAATCTTCTCATTCACTCGCTCACTGCATGGCTTTAATTCTGAGTCACATACATGCCTGAATATAAATATTTGCTCAAAACTACTTATCAATTTATTCTATTTTTTTACATTTATTTTTCTGTATTAAAAGTAGCTACTCCCATCAGACTTACAATTATATTTTAAAATGCTAGAAAAATGGCAACTTACAGGGATTGAGACGAAAGAAACAAAGCTTCACATGGGTTTTCAAATACTTGAATGAGACGAAGTTGCGCTGGCAGTGATGGCAGACATAGCAAAGAGTACCTTCATCTGAAACAAATTACATAGTGAAATGCGATGAATCAGGAGAACAAAGATAAATCTGATAAGTCTTCCCTATAAATATTTGATTGGACCTTAGTCCTATGTACAAATAATTATCATCACCAGACACCTATGAGTGAGAGGAGCTGCTATTGGTATGGCAG
The DNA here is from genome assembly GCA_946811695.1 of Gonocerus acuteangulatus. Taxonomy (NCBI): domain Eukaryota; kingdom Metazoa; phylum Arthropoda; class Insecta; order Hemiptera; family Coreidae; genus Gonocerus; species Gonocerus acuteangulatus. The sequence continues at coordinate 129,586,303 of OX328124.1, forward strand.
GCTTGCCACTATTTCCCAATACAGACGAGATAAATAGAATAAGTCGAGCATTGGATGCGTCAGTTCTATGGCTAGTAGTGGCTAGCCTGCTGTACTAATAGAGTCTATTCTGGATCAAAGATGCCTGCATGATCACAGGATTGTACTCCACAGAATGTGGAAACGGCAAAGAGGTTGTGCCCAGCATTTTATAGACTCTAAAACAGACCCCCGCCTATTACCACACTCCTTGGCCATCAATATGTGGATATCCCCATGAGCTCCCTGAGTTTCACAAGATGATCCACAGGGAGGGGGATACCAACTTTACAGTCATAGTGCTATGCTATGATTGTTTATTTTCAGTTCGATAATTGACTAAATCTACCCTAAAAATGTATATAACTAACTAATAAAGGTGGATTCACACTATACGTACCATCACCGGCAGGCCACCGTCCAGCAGCCGACCGGCAAAATGGAAGCCAATTCACACCATACAGATCTCCACCGACAGGCCACCGTCCATCAACGTCGAGAAAACATCTCTCAGTCTGTTGTCTATGCGGGTTTACTTAATTTCTAACAATGTCTAAATTAAATAATACAAAATTAGCAATGATAGCTTTAAATTTGGATGAAGAATTTTAACTTTGAAATGGGTGAAACACAAAAGTGAACACCACAAATAGAAATAACTGGTTTATTCACAAAGTAACAAGCAGTTCCCCCGGAGATCACATCACAAGAGAAGATACTCCCAGCATGCAATGCGCGGCCTTACAATTTTACAGTGGCACGCCCACTGCACACTTTACAAAGAGGTATAACAAAGAAGAGGAAACCTCTAATGTAAATAAGAGGCCGTGAATGAAGAAATTATTATCAAAAAGAAAATTAATAGGAAAATATTCAAAGAGCTGCAAGATGATGAAATTTCATTTTACACATATTTCAGAATGTCTCAACAACAGTATTTTATACTTTTATCAAAAATTGAAAAGCAATACACAACCTTTCGAGAAGCAATTAGTCCTGAAGAAAAGTTAATGGAGTGTCTAAGGGAAGGATAAATAAATAAATAAAACATTAACATTTCCATATTTGTTTTTATTTATAATGTAAAAATACAATTTTAGACAAAAAAAGTTACAAGATACAATTTATTATAAAAAAAGTCCGACTCGCAGGAACTGCATCATCTTAGCGCGGTTCCTTTCTTATCCCTAGTCTAATTTGGAAAGATTAAAATATTTATTTATTGATAAAGCTTCGCAACTTTGGTGAATCGCCTGAAGATTAAAATAGAAGCAGTTATTATTTTGGTTCCACCAGTCTTGAAAGGTCTTGATTTACGATCTTACCTGGAAGGGTCGGTCAACACTTGAAAGGGTCCCGCTAGTTACAAGGTCTTGGAATCTAGGAAATCTATATTTCTAACAATAATTTTTTTTGTTATTTTACTTTACTTTTTTTTTTTTTTTAACTAGTTTTATTGTAAAATACATTATCCAACTATAAGCAATTAAGAAATAACAAGGAATAAAAACAGACAAAAATAAACCGCTCGAATAAACGAAATCAATTACTTTAATGGTTTAAGCACTTATTTCTCCGATTGACATCGCCTAATTAAAACTTTTGTCAGAACATTTTTTGTAGAGCATTTAGTAAGCTTTCGAATGGTAAACATTCGCTTCCCAAGATTTTCAACCGTTTTCGAGATATTAATGAAAGTATACGAAGTTCCCAAAACTTTTCATTATTTCTAGCAATAGAAAATTGGTCTCATTTTACCTATCCTGTTTTACACACAAATACATTTTCTTAACATAAGAAATTACAAAAATAAAAATCAATAAAAAACTAAGGGAAAGAGACAAAAATTACAAAAAGAACGACCAACACCCGTTCATAAGAACTAAACAGACGTATTTGAAGTTTTAAGCACTTATTTCTTCGACTGACATCACCTAATCAAAACTTGTTTCAGAATCTTTTCTGTAGAGAATTTAGAAAGCTTTCAAATAGTTTCTATCCACTTATGAACATTTCCCAACCGTGTTCGAGATATTAATGAAAATATACGAAGTTCCCAAAACTTTTCATGTCTGTTCATAAAATATTTTATTCTAACCCTTCCTTAACTCCAAACGTAACCAAAGGTTTAAGATATTAGTTTTGATAAAATTTGAACATGCAAAAAATGTTTCAACTGAATCCCATGATTTTATGTACACTTAAAGCACCAAACTTCACGATTACAACTAACACAGCATCTACTGAGTCAGCAGGAAGATACCCTCTATATAAGAACCCATCCCTTCCTCTTCCATCAGTTGTCTCCTCGCCTCTCAATAGCTATGACCTCTAACTTGTAAATATTATTGTACTATTTTGCTTGTGTCTCATACCAATAAAGTTGTTTTGGTCAATCACGAGTGCAAATATTTATCTGGCGCCCGAACTTCAAGGGAAACGCACTGTTTAGAGGATTCGTGAGGAACCGAAGAAATAGCTTCATTAGCAACAGGATCCAGGACCTCCCACAACAGGAGTATTTCAATACTCATCCAGCGTAGCAACCCTTCTACAAGAATACTACCGTGACACCAAGAAAACTTGAGGTAGAGAACTTTGGCACTAATTTTTAAGAAATTTTTATTTTATATTTTTTCCAATTTTTTTTTTACTAACATAATTTTAAGTTAATTTGTGTATACACTTTATTCATGCCAACACTTCAAGACAGGCTTAACCAATTGCGACAAACTGACCTTTCTGACATTCCTGAAGCTAACGTAAATCACCCCACTATGGCTTACTCAATGGTTAAGGATGATTATGATCACATCCCCCAATTTAATGGTAACCCGGAGGATTTGATATTCTTTACACAGACGGTTCAGGAGGTGTTTAACTCGGTATGTCACAAAGACAACTCCCTTCAGGACCAGAATCATGCTAGACTCCTAACTAAAGTAAAAGCTCGACTTATAGGCAACGCACGACATTGCTTACTAACCAACACATTTCCCACCATTGAAGCCCTTATCGAATACCTTCATGCTTCCTTTCGAGACTCCAGGACTGTAGAACAACTAACCATGGACCTATACAGCATCCGACCTTACCCTAAGGAACACCCAAATAATTTTCAAGCTATTAAAAATGGCTCCACATGCTTTGCATCCTCGGATGCCTCTTGAGGAGCCTAAAAACAAAGTACAGCCTAATAGACCATGTGCAAACCTTCAGCTACAAAAGCCCATGGAGGTATGACATCGCATTAGTTGCACACTATGTATACCAATACTTGAACCAAAAATTGCAATCGGTTTGGGCAAAATAATGACTTTAATGGTGGTTAATGATTTTATATATATATATATATATATATATATATATATATATATATATATATATTGTAGTGATATTTTCAATATAAATGGATTAAATTTAAATAATGCACCAAGAAATATCTTACTACTTCTTAGTAATATAAAATGCTGACAACAAAAATTTACTCAATCTGAAATCAAGAAGGCCGAGCAGATAGTCTTTTGTTTTTGAGTGAAAAAAATTAAAAAAAGATAGAGAAAGAGGATTCAAACTGTTTTCTGCTAGGAGAGTATCCTAAAGTGTTTGTGGCAAAAGAAGTTTTTGAATTGAAGATAGATCAAGAGAATATTAATTGGACCTTGAGCTACGCCTGTGGATATATGGTAATTTATGTTCATTGTGTAGATTTTATATTATTCTGTGGTAGTAAGATTTGCATATATAGCCACGTTTTATATTTTAAAATACTCTAAATTTGTATATAAACCCAATACGACCCGTTTTAATAAAATAATTCAATTCCATTTTATCATAATTTCAAACAAATTAAATTATAATATATTAAAATATTATTATAACATTTTGGTGTCTAACTGGCGGCTATACAAATTAGAGACAATTTTTTTAGATTAAATATAAAGGGTTTGTTATTAATTTTAATTGGGGAAATATGGACGGAGAAGAATCGCTAGTATTTTGAGGGTTTCAAGATTCTAATGAAACAGAGGGCGAAATAAATGACACGAGCTTTCCCCAGGAAAATGAGGAGTTAAGAGAGTAGCGTAATTCTACCAGTTACCCCTAGCAAAGAGGCGCTATCTCCGGAAAAGTAAAATGGCGGACATACCAAAGTTATGGAAGGGATAATGAAATTGCTAAACAAATTGGACGAACTCACAGTAAATACTAACAGAAAACTTGACGAATTAATAGCAGATTGCAAAGCAGACAACAGAAATATAAAATCCAGAATATAAAATAAAATTGGGAGCGAATGATAAAAGCCAATTACTAAAACAAGAGGTAAACAAACAAAATATAAATTTAGAAGAGTTGTTCAACAAATTAGAACAAAAACAAAATTTAAACACAGATGACATTGTTTCAATAAAAAATGATTTTATTAAGCAAGAAGAAGAAACTCCCATAACAAAACAAATATGTATCGCAAATGATGAAAATGTTAAAGATTCTGAGCAATTTTTAAAGAATAATAATGAAATAAATAAGAATAAAGTAATTATAAGTAAGAATAATAAAGAATTAATTAATGAGAGAAAATATATTGATTTAATAAATACAGATAATAAAATTGAAGATAATAAAATTTAAGAAGAAATATTAAGTAAATTAATTTATGACAATGAGAAAGTAAATAAAATAAAAAATAATAATATTGATTATATAAATAAAGATGAGAAAATGAAAGAAGAAATATCAAGTAAAACAATTTATGACAATAAGGAAGTAAATAATAATATTGATTATGTAAATAAAGATAATAAAATTGAAGAAGAAATATTAAGCAAATTAATTGATGGAAACAAAGTAATAAATAACATAATTGATAATAAAATAACTGATGATAATTTTAAAAATACAATAAATACAGAAGTTCCAGGGCTTGAAACATAAAAACAGTGAAGAAATTGATGATGACTATAAGAAAAGTAAAGAAATAGTTGGCTGTGGGAAGAATAGTAAGGACAGGGCCGCCACATCTCACAGCCGGGCCGGGGACCAGATCACGGGCCCCCACTTCTCACAGCAAGAATAAAAATTCTAGTACTTTGCTATAGGGCTTTGGGCATTTTAAAATTATTTTCATCTTAAGGTTTGAGCAAAATGAGAATAAAAGCCGACAATAGGTGCTGCAAAGGTCACTTTCGGTACTTTTTTTCCAATTAGCGAGGATCGGCCCGGGCCCGGGGCAACTGTACCCGGTTGTCTCCCCCATGTGGCGGCCCTGAGTAAGGATAAAGTGCTGATTGTGGATGAAAATTTAAATGATAACAATAATAATGGGAAAATGTTGTTTGTGAACTGTGGAAATGGAGTAGAGAAGATTTCAAAATCGGAAAGACCCCCAAGAAAAAGAATAAAGCAGAAATCTAGTGAAAAATCGACAGATGCCTAAAGAATAAAAACGACCAAGACTAAGTCCATGACGAGAATTAACAATTATTTTAAATTTAGAGTAAAAACAAATTAACAACAATCTTGAGCTATGCCTGTGGATATAAGGTAATTTATGTTCATTCTGTAGATTTTATATTATTCTGTGGAAGTAAGATTTGCATATGTAGCCACGTTTTATATTTTAAAATACTCTAAGCATCCATATCCATATTCTAAAGCAAGCGCCACCAACAGTTACCAAAACAAAGTGTTTAATTACAGATTATCTCGATCTTGAAAAACTGGAGGAATACGCTCTTGGAAACTTATCGGCAAGATTTCGGGATTTCAAGCTTTTGAATGAAAGTTGGAGACAGTTGATATTATTCTATTGACTTGTTGTGTCCTGCATAATTATTTAAGAACTCAAGAACTTTTATGTTCTGACATAACAGAAGATGCGTTTGAAGGCCAAATAGAATGTGGAATCCAATTTCTTCTTTTGAGGAAAATTAACGTAAGATCGAGTAATGAATTGTTTCTTATTAGAGAAAAGTTTAAAGATTTTTACATTTCAGCTCAAAGGAGTGCTGACAGGCAACATTCTACAGTAGAAACAGCAATCGTAGCTTCTCGGGAATAATTGGATTGGCAGGGATGGCCCTATTTCTTTGCCACCTACAACACCTGAACTCACTGCGCTGGTCTTCTTCCTATGGGGTACACTACACCAAATGCAAGGAAGGATTGTATGTATATACATATACAGGGTGTCCCAAATAAGACGGCTCAAACTAATTTTGCGGCCAAACGGTTGGTCTAAGCAAAAAATGTCAGATAATAGGGCCATTCCTGCCAATCCAACGTCAAAACGGGGTATTCATGAGGTATGTTCTCTTCAGTGATGAAGCCACATTTGTAAGTGACGGGTCCTTGAACAGGCATAACTCACATTATTGGTCCATGAATAACCCTCCCAGGAAAAGGCAGCTGGACCACCAGTATCGGAGGTCAGTAAACGTATGGTGTGGGACTCTGGGCAGTAAAATTATTGGCCCATATTTTTTGGAAGGTCCTGTATCAGGGAATGCTTACAGGACATTCACCTTGGATTGACTTCCAGACCTCATGGAGAACTTACCACTAAAAACAAGACGTACCATGTGGTTCCAGTATGATAGTTCTCCAGCCCATTATTCGTGAGAAGCTAGGAATGCTGTAACCTCCATATTGGGAAACCGTTGGATTGGCAGGGAAGGCCCTATTTGTTCGCCACTTAGATCACCTGAACTCACTCAGCTGGTCTTCTTTCTATGGGGTACACTTAAAAATATGATTTACTCTAATCCGCCTAGTACACAAGACCAAATGCAAGGAAGTATTGCTGAAGCCTCCAGAGCCATTTTGAAGGAACAAGTATTGAAAGCAGTTGACAGCATACGTTTCAGACTTCAAAGGTGTCTGGATGTTGAAGGTGGCATCATTGAAGACACTATTCATTTTTGAAGGAATAAAAATACAGTAAAATGGATGCTTTGAAACTGCAGGATTAGAGCTTTCTTTACAATTTATTATTTAAAGCCGTCTTATTTGGGTCACCCTGTACGTGTATATATATATATATATATATATATATATATATATATATATATATTATTCTTTATCTTACATTAAATCTGCTTCTACACAAATTTGAATAACCAGTCTTCTTGTGTGATATGAGTAATGAAAATAGACATGCAGTACCTTCCGTTTCTGGTGGAATGCCGAGCTCAGCTTCAGTCTTGATATGTAGAACGCTCGTGTCATATTTTGCAGTTCCTGGGGATACAAAATATCTCAATATATGCTTTCAGAAGTAATTCTGATAATAAAAAAATAATTGTATTTCAACTAAAATAAACAGAGAAAGGAGCTTACCAGAAGTTGAATGAAGGCTATCTCTCCAATCTTCCTTCTGTTTTACAGGAATCAAGTCTGTCTCCTGTTTCACCAGCGTTACATTTAGATATTTTTTAAATCCATGACCTATTTGATTAAACAGAGGGGATTATTATAATTTAAAGATTATTCTATTAAACGTTTATATATATATATATATATATATATATATATATATATATATGTTTGATGTTATTTTTCGTCGCTGGGATAGTATTTTTGGATGGAACGGCATTTTTCTCCAGCGGTGGTACTCCTCCTCACTTCTTCCTGGAATATTTCGATGGATTCATCTCCATCTTCTTCAGCCAGGTACTTGTTTCTTCCTCGGTGGTAGCCAAGGTAATGACATTTTTCTTGATCTGGGCTCCTTTAAAGGATATATATATATATATATATATATATATATATATATATATATATATTTATATATATTTGTACAGGGTGTCCCGCATTGAGATGTCATAACTTTAGGGGTTTATTTTGCATATCATTTGAAGTTAAGGGGCACAAAAATGAGCGTTCTATCTGAAAATGTAGAGGAGCTACTTAAACTTTTGTCTTTTTTAAAGACTACTTGCTTTTTTAAAGAAAACCTGAGATTTCAGGATTTGTGACCAATGCATCGTAAATAAAGAATGCATTTTTAAAATCTACATTAAATTTCCAATAAGAAACACCCATTATTGAAATATTACCATGTAAATTAAGAGCTATATTAAAAACCATATAAATGAGAATGTTTAATATCAGTATTTTATTAAATTAGTCAATATCTTCTTAATCAACTATATTTAGACTTACAGGTTTGCCTCTGCCTCAAAAGTTGCATTATTTAAAAAGCTTCAAAATGGTACCTCGTAGTTTTAGAAAAAAATCTATTTCAGTCTATTTTTTTCTGATTTCTAAGTCAAAACCAATAAATTGCTTGAACAAGCCTTCCTGGAGTTATTATGGACAGTTTACTGACAACAGAAACCCCTGAAGGAACAGAGATTATAGCATTTGCTGACTTACAGTAGTTGGGACAAACTTAACTGAAAGAGAAGAACGTGCAAACTTAACTTTAGACACAATTAATGAATGGACGAACAGAAACAAACTTACATTTAACTTGGAGAAATTGACATACATACTATTTACAAGAAGACGAAATATACCTAAATTAGACATTACTCTAAATGGACAAACTATTCAAGAAAAAATTGTTCTTAAATATCTAGGACTTTATATTGACAACAAGTTGAAATGGAACTATCACATTACTAACTTACAAACAAGATTATTTTCAATATTAAATGGACTGTCGATGGCTGCCAGAGTCACTTGGGGGTCTTAATTCTGACGCATGAGCCACAATCTACAAAGGGGCGATTGTCCCCATTTTGACGTACGGGATTGAAATAGGGGGCCATGCTTTAAGTGTGAAAAGAAATGTGAAAAAACTAGAAAGAGTACAGAGATTAGCTGTACCAGGGGATATGGTACATTATCTTATGAAGCATCATGTGTTTTAGCTAACACATTGCCAATTCACATCTGAGCTGAGGAAATGATAAGACAACATAGGTTATTGAAATTGAAAGAAATTCCAGAAGACTTTACTTATCAGAACATCACACCACATGACGTAGAACAAGACATACGGTTCACGAACTGGTTACATCCTAAAGACAACATTGTACCGACTGACGATGTTGAACTAACATGGACTTATCAAATTTACACGGCGGAAGTAAAAGCAATGACTGTGTTGGATCTAGATACATAATACTAAAAGACGACATAACTATCCACAGCCGACAATACAGACTATCACCACTATGTACGAACAACCAGGCAGAAAACTTAGCAATTATAAAAGCAGTAGAAACACTATATTCCATCAGTCATGACGGAGACACATGCATAATATACACTGACAGCAAGACAAACATAGCACGCATATACAACAGCCAAATCCACAACGAACAGACTGAGCACATTAGAACATTACTAATTCTGTGTAAACAGAAAAACGTTACAGTTACAATAACATGGATTAAAAGACATTCTGGACTATTAGGGAATGAGACAGTTGACTTACTTGCAAAATCTGCTTCAAAGGACACAACATTACCTATATCTTCCTCTAAACTTACATCACAGACTATAAAAACACTACTGCGAGACAAATCAATGCAAAAATGGGACGAACGATGGACGAACACAACTAAAGGAAGACATTTACACAAATTCATACCTACAATACTCAACAGACAAAAATTAACACTTAACAACTTTAAAATGACTCAATTCATATCAGGACATGGACCGACGAAAAGTTATTTACATAAATTTAAACTTATAAGTACTAACACATGCAAATGCAACAATACAACTTAACCTGCTTACGACCATCTCCTGTTCGACTGTACATTACTGGACGAACCCAGGACAAAACTCATTAAGGACATTACCTTACAGGGCGGAACTTGGTCCACTGATAAACCTAACTTATTACTTACATATTTTAAGGAATTTGATGCATTTATTAAACAACTGGACCTAAAAAATATCAATGAACTCATCTGAATGCCCACATATGTATTATGTTATTTACATATGTATATATTTTTGTTTATTTACATTTTTTTTCTATTAGTTTTTGTTTTATTTTTATTTTTCTCATTTAATTTCAGTATTCATATTAATTGTAAAAGAATTCATTATTTTACGTACATACCTAATCAAAATATGTGTAGTATCCAGAAAGGATGGCATACGTAGATAAATAAACTCCCACGCTGGAGGGGTACTCCAACGTGGAAAACATGAATTCCTTCCTGAACAATTTCTTTAATTTCACACGATGATGAGGGTGATGTCCCATCCTTCCCACACTATATGACGTTTATTACACCATCTACCAAATAACAACTCTCTCTGGTTTCAAATGGTCGGTTGCCCGGTTCATAAAAGATGAGTGGTGATGGAAGGCTGAACATTGAATTCTGTAATCGTTGTATCGGCCACCAGTTTGTTTGCCTCCTAGATCCCTTGATCTGAATCCTCTAGATTTCTATATATTGGGAACATTGAAGAGCAGACTGTACTCAGAGACAGTGACAACAAAGGGGGAACTCATCAACAGGGTCCAGGAGCAGTGCCAGCACATCTAAGACAAGACGTCCTCCGTAATGCCGGGGATTCAGTTAGACATTAAGCTTATATTACTGTATTATAGTTAGACATTTTGAAAATCTACTGGACAAATTAGTCCACAGCAATAACCATTTTTCTCTCACCCATAGATTTCTATAGACTTATCCTAGGAAAACGTGGTAACCTTTTAAAGCAACTTTTTAAGGTGCCTTTCATTTAAATGTATTATTTCGCTTTTTATCTGCAGGAGACAGTTTTTTTTGCATCAGTGTGGAGAAAAAGTCCCACTTCTTCAATAGTCGTCGATGGCATAGTATCTCACTTCGTTTGGTCAGCTCCCGGTTGGGAACTATCTAGTGGTCTTCTTGGACTGCTTACTTATGAAAAAACAAGCTTTCTCCAGTGTATTTACTTCATTTTGTGGAAACTCTGGAGCATTAAGGTAAATTGTTTTTGTTTTTTTTCCCCCTATAATTATATTCTTTTTAGTTACATTTCATTTTTCAATTTTATATTCAATTATACAAAACAAATAAATTAATCTGAACCCAATATGACCCTGATAAGAATCAATAGACTAAAATACGAATCCACATTTTTCAAGTTTAATTTAGTCTACCTCATATATTTTATAAATATAATTATTTATTATTAAATATACCTATATTAAAATTTTTATTTTATTTACATTTTGGCAGTCCAACGTGTCGTAATTTATTTCGTTTTTATGATAAATAATCGTTTTAAATAAATATATAATTTTTTTTTTGTTACAATACATATATACAGGATCGGAGTGAGACATTTTGCCAAACTACAAGAGACCATTGGGTTAAGAAGCCACATTTTTCAAGTTTAATTTAGTCTACCTCATATATTTTATAAATATATTTATTTATTATTAAATATACCTATATTAAAATTTTTATTTTATTACATTTTGGCAGTCCAACGTGTCGTAATTAATTTCGTTTTTATGATAAATAATCGTTTTAAATAAATATAAATATATAATTTTTTTTTTGTTACAATACATATATAGAGGATCGGAGTGAGACATTTCGACAAACTACAAGAGACCATTGGGTTAAGAAGCCAGAACGTGGACAGGAGATCAGAATCCCAATGACAAAACTTGAAGGACAATAAGAACAAAGTTTTAATGAAAGTCTATTACGCCTAGGAGGAATAGAGACAGGCAGTAGCAGTTACATGAGAATAATTAAAACCACAAGTTAGCACACATTACTCCTCGTCTTGTGAGTACATTCTATACTTTGAATGGAACTCCACATTCATCAAATTCGCCTACAAGCATGCACCATATCATTTATGACAAAAACAACAATGGCTGCCGGATGTATGATTCATCATTTCATCGGCTAAAGTCACCCATCTTCAATTCATATCTCAAGCCATCAGCATCTCACAAAGAAAAAATTTTAAATCTCAAATTTCTGTTCAAAAGTGTTAATGCACTAACATGTCTCTGGTATCGGCACGCCCTCCCCATGAGCACTGTATTTTAATTTTATTATATTTGGTTATTTCCGAAACTAAGTTATGTAAATACAGTCCACTCTTTAGCATCTTCACGCTGATCCAATCTGTTCCATACAAAACATGATGAATACATCAAACGCTACATACGTTACATCGACTTCCTTGATAGCGCCATTGTCTTTATTTGATATGAGGTTCACTCAGTAAGTAAAAATCTATTTTAGACCTACAAATTGATGTAGGTCAAAAATAGTTTTATAATTCATTATGGAACTTTCAAAATTTCAAGTTGGCATCCATGTTATAACTTCTGATCAGCTGTTAAGTAAGATGTTGCAATCAAAACCTAAAGTTCAGTTAGCTGAAGATGTCAAGTCCGAGAATGGCACTATGAAATAACAACGTGCTGGGATCAGATTTTATGTAGCAAAAGGTGTTAAAGATAGTGAGATCCATGAAAGGGTGTTAAAAGTCTATATGAACAATTGTTTAAACCGTTCGAACATTTACAAGTGGATGGAACAGTTTTAAAGTGGCCGCAAAAGTGTTGGAGATGAACAACGAACTGGACGACCAGTCGAAGTTGCAACTTCTTCCCTTGAATCTTGCATTGACATGATAATCCAAGATAACAGACGTATCAATGCTCAACTGATAGCAGGAAAAGTGAATGCAAGTGTTGGCACTGTCCATAAAATCATTCACAATAAGTTGCTAAACACAGTAAGCTGAGAATCCGAGAAATAAGAACTTAAAACTTCAAAATTGTTAGTTTTGTTCTTTTCAATGGGGTTTTGTCTCTGTTTACCTAAATTTTTAAGTGGTTGTTCTTTTTTTTTAATTGCATTTAACAGTAAAATGATTATTTTAATAAAATAAGATAAGAAAATGAGAAAAATTGTTTTACTGTTTCCAAGGGCGTGTTGAAAAACAGGATGGCGTAATTTCCGCTTAAGAAGCAATCAGTTTCCTGTTTTGGCACATAGAATCTTATACTACTTCTTTGAGGTTTTATTTATCTATTTTTTTTTTTCACAAATGATCAAAACCTACCAATAAATGCTTCTATTTCTTGACTAATGGCACTAGGGATATGAACGGAACCCTGCGATTGACATGAAACAAACACTAATCAGGTTAAGAGGATGCAGTTCCTGTAAGTTGGAATTTTTGTATATTACAAAAGTTGTTAAATAAATGTAAGCTGAGCATTTTTAAAATATAGATACTTCATCATCTATAGGCGGTTGCAGCAAATTTTGGTTTGAAGTCTGTCTAAACATGTTTAGGCAATGCCTAAGCATAGACTTTCAGGTGAACACAGAAGCACAAAAACGGCAAGCCAAAAAGAAACCTGACACTTGAAAATTTGTCAATTTTTATTTAACCCTTTTCGTAATAACGACTTCAAATTGAGGAGAAACATGTTTTCGCCCTCTTGAAATCAAGCAAAAATTGCTCCAATCATCTCTGGTTGGAAATTAGAGATTAAAAAAAATTGTAAATAATAGATGAAAATTTTTGTCATTTCCACAATTTCTGTTATTATAACGATCATTGATGGTCTCAAAGGATTATTGTTGGCCCCTGAAATCTAAGGTATAATTTTCTCAGGAGGTTGTAAGCACGTATTTGAGGCCAATAAGGTGGGGGAAATACTTCAAAAATTACTTTGTTTCATATAAAGTTAATTATTCCAAAATCACCAATGACTTTAGAAGTGGAGGAAAACAATTAAATAAATATTAAGAAATACAAAAACCAAGCATTTTTAAGAACAAATAAAGGAAAAAATGTATTGTAATCACCTTTAATCTCCTCTTTTAAATGCTGTTCTGGTTCTTCCTTAATGGGTGTATACATTTCTCGGCCCCTGGAAAAATGAGGAGAATTAGTTAAAATTATTCACAAGAATGAATAAATAAATCATCAGCACAAGAGTTGTGTTACCATAAAAATTCCTTAGCATGATGAGTAAAGAGTTACAACAGATACAATGTGGGAAATAAATTGGGACAGCAAAACTGTTATGCGATGAAACTGTCTTATATTAGTAGGAAAATGAATGCAGCAATGTATTGTGATATTCTGAGAAAAAAAAATTGAGTACAGACAGTCTAAGGCTCGAAGGTGAGTTATTTTTCTGTTAGGAGAATGACCTTAAATACACTAGTCTAATCACCCGAACTTGGTATATTTACGATTGCCCAAACTCACACAAATGTTCGGCTATTCATAGCTATATAAATAGGCTTCTAAATATTCCAGTACCTCATAATAACTACAATAAGTAATTGCACACTACAATAAAGAAATTTATCACGTAGCAGAGACAATTGGCTAAACAACCAGGGATGTCGATAAAATTATAAAACAGAAAAAAAACCTCAAAGCCCGGTTGGATGATAAATTAATTAATCCTAGTACTGAAAGGTGGTGCTCCATACCGTACCTTGGAGCATTGTGAGAAAAAATTGCTAATGTTTTAAGGAAAACAGGTATGCGAGTGGCTTTCAAGAGCAATGGGAACCTAAAAAGTTATATTGTTAGTATTAAGGATCCTGTAGAGTTAAGAGACCACTCTGGGGTTTAGTCACACCATTATTTTAGTCACAAATGTTAAAAAAGTAAAATATATATGGGTGTTCCAATACTTTTTACACTGACTATATATGATTTCATATTTAGCTAGCCAAAATATGCCATCTTGAATAGTTTGAAGAACACATACAAGTCGGTTTAGATATTTCATTGCATTATATCCTCATCTCGAATTATATAAAACCAGCTTATACAGATTCATTCATCTAATTCTAGATCAAAATGAACTGTTGGTTAAAAGTCTAAATTACTGTAGATAGTTATACAATATAATTAAATTCACAACAAAAATTAATCGTTCATAGAATAATAATACACTCAATACAACTGAAGTACCTAATTGACTTGGTATTTAAACAAAATCATGCAACATACCCTTTAAAATCCATAAAAATTGTCAAAACAAAAATGCTTAACCTACTTCGACGATGGTTGGCGGACTACTGACCCTGTTGATGAACTTGGGAGGGGGAAAACTTATCCTTGAGTTAGTAGGGAGTGGTGGGAGGGTAAAGGTAATAGGTTGAAGCCTAGGTAATAGGGTGGGTTTACACTTGCTAGTTATTGCAGGATATTTATATCAGAGAGAAATTGCGACTACTGAAAACCCACGTAAAATGTATGTCTGCAATAACTTGATACCATGAGCAATTTATTGCAGACATACATTTTACATGGGTTTTCAGTTGTCGCAATTTCTCTCTGATATAAATATCCTGCAATAACTAGTAAGTGTAAACCCACCCATAGATAAGCGGCTCTTGTTAGTGTGACCAATGACACGCGAAAATTTGAACATGATTGTAAAAAAAAAACAATGATCTTATATAAATATATACGGGAAGTTGCTGTACCTATGACCATATTGTACCTATGACCGCCGAGGCTGTGGCGGCATGTAGCAACATTTTATAAATGTTGGTGTAATTAGTGTGGAGCTCCTTCAATAGAGGGCTTGTGTAATCTACTTTGGATTATTCAAGCCGAAGGAGATTCTTGCAAAAAATACTTATCAATTTCTATCATAAAAATGTAAGTTATTTATTGCTGTCGTTTTGCTTCATAATATTAGCGCGGTTCCTCCCTCCCTTCATAGGGAGGAACCCCGCTTATAAGGTTGATACAATGAAACAATCCGGAAGTGCCGACTAGAAAATTTTGTATCGAGGATATAAAATAGGTTGAAAGTCCTTTATTTTTTATATCGACTTTAGAAAATAATGTTGACGTGATTCTTTTACCAATTCATTTGTCTTATAGAGTAGATTAAAAGAAAAATATAATCCTTAAACTATAATTTATATTTCGTCAAATATATTCAAAAATATGCTTACGTTTTCAAGTAAACTAGTATTATACATTTTTTTATACCAAAAATAATAGCAGATTTAAAATCAGCACCCCAAGAACCCTAACGTGGCGAATAATATTGAGAAAAAAAAAATAATGATTTTTCCCAGTCTGGAAGATAATAAAAATTTGTGAGCGAAAAAGTAATGTGACGTTTTGAAATTCAATATCTCCCCTTGAGATAATCCGATTTTTACGTCATTGAAATCTTTCAAAAGAAGAAAGACTCCTTTTTCTAACCATATAAATGACTATTGTATTATCTCAAAAGGTACTTGCGAAAAATGGTTATCCAAATAAAAATAAAATGTAAACATTTTGCACATAACGTCGGTCCCAGAACACTTGGAAACGCCCCGATTGGAAGGATATGTGTCATATTAAGGCCTATACGAACGTTTCACATGTTTTTTTGTGGCTAGTGTCGCAATTATAACTAAACAGGCGACTTTGCGAGGATCCATTATTAACAAAACGGTTCTGTCACGGAGATCACAATGCATACTGAAGAAAAGTAATGACATTAAAAATGATCCGTGGAATGACGGTGTAAGGTGTACATTGTAATGATGATATGGAATGACGGTGTAAGGTGTACATTGTAATGATGATATGGAATTACGGTGTAAGGTGTACATTGTAATGATGATATGGAATGAGGGTGTAAGGTGTACATTGTAATGATGATATGGAATGACGGTGTAAGGTGTACATTGTAATGATGATATGGAATGACGGTGTAAGGTGTACATTGTAATGATGATATGGAATGAGGGTGTAAGGTGTACATTGTAATGATGATATGGAATGACGGTGTAAGGTGTACATTGTAATGATGATATGGAATGACGGTGTAAGGTGTACATTGTAATGATGATATAGAATGACGGTGTAAGGTGTACATTGTAATGATGATATGGAATGACGGTGTAAGGTGTACATTGTAATGATGATATGGAATGACGAGAATTGAATAGTAATGACATTACTGGTAATGTAATTATTACTCACCGTGTAGGGGCCGCTTTAAGGTTAGTGTTCCAGGGTTAAACCCAAATAACATTAATTACAAAACGGACAAACAAAACATCTTCCCTATTTACTCCACCGTCTTCCACAAACTGTCCTGACCTCCTTTTTGATCTTTGTTCCCAGGCTCCAGACACTTTTTCTACTTTTAAGGTAGGGATTGTCGGGGTTCCGTCACTGCTATTTAATAAAACTACATTTTATCATAAAAATGGTTTTATTGTGCCGACGTTTCGGCTTGAACTTCAAGCCTTCATCAGGGCTGTAAAAAACAAGTAGGACGGATGTAATACTGAAATATACATGTATGTATATATATATATATATATATATATATATATATATATATATATATATATGCCTAAATACACAAATACACATACATATATTTATGGAAAAAGACAAAACATAAAATACTAGAACATAATATATAGAAGAACAATGTGCTCTAGAAGTGTTTGGATTATTAGGAAAACAGATATAAGAATAACAGATTACTTATTAGATTAGATATAAGAATAACAATATGGGCTTACCGATGGGAAGATAGAGAACTATTCCTCACAAATGCGGGATCATTTCTGACAGTTAATACAGGGAAACATAGGAAGAAAGGAGTTGGTGAGGGGGGGGGGGGGTTCTGGACCACCCAATGGACAGAGAATATAGAAGATGAAAGAAAGAGCGGCGAAAGCGGCGAAGTACAGTAAGGGGTCATAAAGTCTTTTTCTACTTGTGTGTCCCTAAACTCTTAACACCTTTTACAGCCCGCTTTTACAACCTTGAAGGGAGACGAGAGTTGCTTGTACAACCTTGAAGGGAGACGAGAGTTGCTTTTACAACCTTGAAGGGAGACCAGAGTTGCTTTTACAACCTAGTAATTTATTACTTTCATCTTCTCCGACTTACCGCCTCCTCCTCCCCTCCCCCAGTCATAACTATAAAACCCTCAGGGGGGGTAGCTGTCCCTCCTACATCCAACCGTGGTTACCTAAGTGTCTTCTCTAGGTCTTCCTCCCTCCCCCCTAGGCATTCTCTAGTGGTACGTATCTGTATATTGATTATTATAAATTGTATTCACTTATAGAATACGTAGATTGATTTTCTGCTGCCAAAGTGCAGCCGAAACGTCCAATGCAGATTTCTTCCTCAAGGTCTGATTATGATTAGGATTTGTTTTTTTTTTTTTACGAGGACGGTAAACAGTATAGTCCTTACACCCTTTGTTTGTTCTACAGATCATTGGGGTTAAAAATAATTAGCTAAATTCAATAGAAATTGGTTGAATAATTTTAATGAAGGGTACTCAATCTTTTACTTCGCTCATTCTATAATTGAATGTCTTATTACACTGATTCCTTATAGTTATTAAGTTGTATGTAGCCTAGGCATACCTATATTACATATCTATCCACACAAATATACATATATATTAAGTCTATTTACATTTCCCCCCCCCCTTTACATGATCTGCCAAATAAACAGCAGTTATATATATATATATATATATATATATATATATATATATATATATATATATTAAGTGCTTCCTTTTATCGTTTGCTTTCATAAGTAGTAGATATTTACATTATTTATCTTTACTTCTTTCTAGTTTTTTTTTTCCCCAATTTATACCATATAAACTATATACAATATTATCCAATATAAATAACATACAATATACATATATATTTACAAACTATTTACATTTTTTCCCCCCTCCAACTTGTACCATATAAACTATATACAATATAAACACTATACAATATAAATAACATGCAATATCCGTATTGTATTACATTTTTTTTTTGCAATATATACAATACACATTCTAAACAATATTAACTATATACATTAAACAATATACAATATAAACACTATACAATATAAATAACATGCAATATCCGTATTGTATTACATTTTTTTTTTTTTGCAATATACATTCTAAAAAATATAAAGTATATACATTAAACACTATACAATCTAGGCGCACGGTAGATGGCCAGGCCAAGTTCCGGCCTAACACTATATAATCTAGGCGCACGGTAGATGGCCAGGCCAAGTTCCGGCCTAACACTATACAATCTAGGCGCACGGTAGATGGCCAGGCCAAGTTCCGGCCTAAGACTATACAATCTAGGCGCACGGTAGATGGCCAGGCCAAGTTCCGGCCTAACACTATACAATCTAGGCGCACGGTAGATGGCCAGGCCAAGTTCCGGCCTAACACTATACAATCTAGGCGCACGGTAGATGGCCAGGCCAAGTTCCGGCCTAAGACTATACAATCTAGGCGCACGGTAGATGGCCAGGCCAAGTTCCGGCCTAACACTATACAATCTAGGCGCACGGTAGATGGCCAGGCCAAGTTCCGGCCTAAGACTATACAATCTAGGCGCACGGTAGATGGCCAGGCCAAGTTCCGGCCTAACACTATACAATCTAGGCGCACGGTAGATGGCCAGGCCAAGTTCCGGCCTAACACTATACAATCTAGGCGCACGGTAGATGGCCAGGCCAAGTTCCGGCCTAAGACTATACAATCTAGGCGCACGGTAGATGGCCAGGCCAAGTTCCGGCCTAACAATATACAATCTAGGCGCACGGTAGATGGCCAGGCCAAGTTCCGGCCTAACACTATACAATCTAGGCGCACGGTAGATGGCCAGGCCAAGTTCCGGCCTAAGACTATACAATCTAGGCGCACGGTAGATGGCCAGGCCAAGTTCCGGCCTAAGACTATACAATCTAGGCGCACGGTAGATGGCCAGGCCAAGTTCCGGCCTAACACTATACAATCTAGGCGCACGGTAGATGGCCAGGCCAAGTTCCGGCCTAAGACTATACAATCTAGGCGCACGGTAGATGGCCAGGCCAAGTTCCGGCCTAACACTATACAATCTAGGCGCACGGTAGATGGCCAGGCCAAGTTCCGGCCTAAGACTATACAATCTAGGCGCACGGTAGATGGCCAGGCCAAGTTCCGGCCTAAGACTATACAATCTAGGCGCACGGTAGATGGCCAGGCCAAGTTCCGGCCTAAGACTATACAATCTAGGCGCACGGTAGATGGCCAGGCCAAGTTCCGGCCTAAGACTATACAATCTAGGCGCACGATAGATGGCCAGGCCAAGTTCCGGCCTAAGACTATACAATCTAGGCGCACGATAGATGGCCAGGCCAAGTTCCGGCCTAAGACTATACAATCTAGGCGCACGGTAGATGGCCAGGCCAAGTTCCGGCCTAAGACTATACAATCTAGGCGCACGGTAGATGGCCAGGCCAAGTTCCGGCCTAAGACTATACAATCTAGGCGCACGGTAGATGGCCAGGCCAAGTTTCGGCCTAAGACTATACAATCTAGGCGCACGGTAGATGGCCAGGCCAAGTTCCGGCCTAAGACTATACAATCTAGGCGCACGGTAGATGGCCAGGCCAAGTTCCGGCCTAAGACTATACAATCTAGGCGCACGGTAGATGGCCAGGCCAAGTTCCGGCCTAACACTATACAATCTAGGCGCACGGTAGATGGCCCGGCCAAGTTCCGGCCTAACACTATACAATCTAGGCGCACGGTAGATGGCCAGGCCAAGTTCCGGCCTAAGACTATACAATCTAGGCGCACGGTAGATGGCCAGGCCAAGTTCCGGCCTAACACTATACAATCTAGGCGCACGGTAGATGGCCAGGCCAAGTTCCGGCCTAAGACTATAAAATCTAGGCGCACGGTAGATGGCCAGGCCAAGTTCCGGCCTAACACTATACAATCTAGGCGCACGGTAGATGGCCAGGCCAAGTTCCGGCCTAAGACTATACAATCTAGGCGCACGGTAGATGGCCAGGCCAAGTTCCGGCCTAACACTATACAATCTAGGCGCACGGTAGATGGCCAGGCCAAGTTCCGGCCTAAGACTATACAATCTAGGCGCACGGTAGATGGCCAGGCCAAGTTCCGGCCTAAGACTATACAATCTAGGCGCACGGTAGATGGCCAGGCCAAGTTCCGGCCTAAGACTATACAATCTAGGCGCACGATAGTGCGCCAGGCCAAGTTCCGGCCTAAGCATACTGTGTGTATATTACAGGAGGTCTTAGAGCCGATTTTTACCCTCTCATAACTTTCAACCAGGTAAAGATAAAGTTATGAAGTTTTACACGGGTATTAAACTACTAGATGTGAGTAAAACTGGAAATTTACACAGGTATTATACTACTAGATGTGAGTAAAGGAAAAAATCGAAAAATCGCGAAAAGTTGTGTTTGACTCCGCATCCGGGGCGGGGGCGTGCCAGTTTTGTACTTCCTTCGGAAACCCATCATTCCGTCCGAAACCCATGATGTGGGGTATCAAATAAATTGTGTCTGTATGAAGAACCTATATTTGATGTTTTAAGAAACAATTAGACGCATATAGGCTCGGTAAAAATCTTATACCAGCTGTCTGTCTGTATGTTTGTTCCTCTTACAAATCCGTACCGTTTGACAGATTTTGACCAAACTTGGGACACAGATGGGTCTTGATACGGGGAGAATCATAGGCTAGGTTAAATTGTCTATCAGCTGTCTGTCTGTCAGTTTGTTCCTTATACAAATACACACCGTTTGACCGATTTTGACAAAATGTGACACACATGTCGGTCTTTATCCGGGTAGTGTCATAGGCTAGTCAAAATCGTCTATCAGCTGTCTGTCTGCATGTTTGTTCCTTACACTAATTCACACTATTTGACCTATTTTGACCAAACTGGCACACAGGTAGGCCTTGGTCCAGGGAATGCACTAGGCTTTGTAAAAAAAGTCTTTCAGCTGTCTGTCTGTATGTTTGTTCCTTATACAAATTCACACTGTTTGGCCTATTTTGACCAAACTTGGCACACAGGTAGGCCTTGGTCCAGGGAATGCACTAGGCTTTGTAAAAAAAGTCTTTCAGCTGTCTGTCTGTATGTTTGTTCCTTATACAAATTCACACCGTTTGGCCTATTTTGACCAAACTTGACACGCAGGTAGGTCTTGATCCAGGGAATGCACTAGGCTTTGTAAAAAAAGTCTTTCAGCTGTCTGTCTGTATGTTTGTTCCTTATACAAATTCTCACCGTTTGGCCTATTTTGACCAAACTTGGCACGCAGGTAGGCCTTGGTCCAGGGAATGCACTAGGCTTTGTAAAAAAAGTCTTTCAGCTGTCTGTCTGTATGTTTGTTCCTTATACAAATTCACACTGTTTGGCCTATTTTGACCAAACTTGGCACACAGGTAGGCTTTGGTCCAGGGAATGCACTAGGCTTTGTAAAAAAAGTCTTTCAGCTGTCTGTCTGTATGTTTGTTCCTTATACAAATTCACACTGTTTGGCCTATTTTGACCAAACTTGGCACACAGGTAGGCCTTGGTCCAGGGAATGCACTAGGCTTTGTAAAAAAAGTCTTTCAGCTGTCTGTCTGTATGTTTGTTCCTTATACAAATTCACAACGTTTGGCCTATTTTGACCAAACTTGGCACGCAGGTAGGCCTTGGTCCAGGGAATGCACTAGGCTTTGTAAAAAAAGTCTTTCAGCTGTCTGTCTGTATGTTTGTTCCTTATACAAATTCACACTGTTTGACCTATTTTGACCAAACTTGGCACGCAGGTAGGCCTTGGTCCAGGGAATGCACTAGGCTTTGTAAAAAAAGTCTTTCAGCTGTCTGTCTGTATGTTTGTTCCTTATACAAATTCACACTGTATGGCCTATTTTGACCAAACTTGACACGCAGGTAAGTCTTGATCCAGGGAATGCACTAGGCTTTGTAAAAAAAGTCTTTCAGCTGTCTGTCTGTATGTTTGTTCCTTATACAAATTCACACTGTTTGGCCTATTTTGACCAAACTTGGCACGCAGGTAGGCCTTGGTCCAGGGAATGCACTAGGCTTTGTAAAAAAAGTCTTTCAGCTGTCTGTCTGTATGTTTGTTCCTTATACAAATTCACACCGTTTGGCCTATTTTGACCAAACTTGACACGCAGGTAGGTCTTGATCCAGGGAATGCACTAGGCTTTGTAAAAAAAGTCTTTCAGCTGTCTGTCTGTATGTTTGTTCCTTATACAAATTCTCACCGTTTGGCCTATTTTGACCAAACTTGGCACGCAGGTAGGCCTTGGTCCAGGGAATGCACTAGGCTTTGTAAAAAAAGCCTTTCAGCTGTCTGTCTGTATGTTTGTTCCTTATACAAATTCACACTGTTTGGCCTATTTTGACCAAACTTGGCACACAGGTAGGCTTTGGTCCAGGGAATGCACTAGGCTTTGTAAAAAAAGTCTTTCAGCTGTCTGTCTGTATGTTTGTTCCTTATACAAATTCACACTGTTTGGCCTATTTTGACCAAACTTGGCACACAGGTAGGCCTTGGTCCAGGGAATGCACTAGGCTTTGTAAAAAAAGTCTTTCAGCTGTCTGTCTGTATGTTTGTTCCTTATACAAATTCACAACGTTTGGCCTATTTTGACCAAACTTGGCACGCAGGTAGGCCTTGGTCCAGGGAATGCACTAGGCTTTGTAAAAAAAGTCTTTCAGCTGTCTGTCTGTATGTTTGTTCCTTATACAAATTCACACTGTTTGACCTATTTTGACCAAACTTGGCACGCAGGTAGGCCTTGGTCCAGGGAATGCACTAGGCTTTGTAAAAAAAGTCTTTCAGCTGTCTGTCTGTATGTTTGTTCCTTATACAAATTCACACTGTATGGCCTATTTTGACCAAACTTGACACGCAGGTAAGTCTTGATCCAGGGAATGCACTAGGCTTTGTAAAAAAAGTCTTTCAGCTGTCTGTCTGTATGTTTGTTCCTTATACAAATTCACACTGTTTGGCCTATTTTGACCAAACTTGGCACGCAGGTAGGCCTTGGTCCAGGGAATGCACTAGGCTTTGTAAAAAAAGTCTTTCAGCTGTCTGTCTGTATGTTTGTTCCTTATACAAATTCACACTGTTTGGCCTATTTTGACCAAACTTGGCACGCAGGTAGGCCTTGGTCCAGGGAATGCACTAGGCTTTGTAAAAAAAGTCTTTCAGCTGTCTGTCTGTATGTTTGTTCCTTATACAAATTCACACTGTTTGGCCTATTTTGACCAAACTTGGCACACAGGTAGGCTTTGGTCCAGGGAATGCACTAGGCTTTGTAAAAAAAGTCTTTCAGCTGTCTGTCTGTATGTTTGTTCCTTATACAAATTCACACTGTTTGGCCTATTTTGACCAAACTTGGCACGCAGGTAGGCCTTGGTCCAGGGAATGCACTAGGCTTTGTAAAAAAAGTCTTTCAGCTGTCTGTCTGTATGTTTGTTCCTTATACAAATTCACACTGTTTGGCCTATTTTGACCAAACTTGGCACACAGGTAGGCTTTGGTCCAGGGAATGCACTAGGCTTTGTAAAAAAAGTCTTTCAGCTGTCTGTCTGTATGTTTGTTCCTTATACAAATTCACACTGTTTGGCCTATTTTGACCAAACTTGGCACGCAGGTAGGCCTTGATCCAGGGAATGCACTAGGCTTTGTAAAAAAAGTCTTTCAGCTGTCTGTCTGTATGTTTGTTCCTTATACAAATTCACACTGTTTGGCCTATTTTGACCAAACTTGGCACGCAGGTAGGCCTTGGTCCAGGGAATGCACTAGGCTTTGTAAAAAAAGTCTTTCAGCTGTCTGTCTGTATGTTTGTTCCTTATACAAATTCACACTGTTTGGCCTATTTTGACCAAACTTGGCACGCAGGTAGGCCTTGGTCCAGGGAATGCACTAGGCTTTGTAAAAAAAGTCTTTCAGCTGTCTGTCTGTATGTTTGTTCCTTATACAAATTCACACTGTTTGGCCTATTTTGACCAAACTTGGCACACAGGTAGGCCTTGGTCCAGGGAATGCACTAGGCTTTGTAAAAAAAGTCTTTCAGCTGTCTGTCTGTATGTTTGTTCCTTATACAAATTCACACTGTTTGGCCTATTTTGACCAAACTTGGCACGCAGGTAGGCCTTGGTCCAGGGAATGCACTAGGCTTTGTAAAAAAAGTCTTTCAGCTGTCTGTCTGTATGTTTGTTCCTTATACAAATTCACACTGTTTGGCCTATTTTGACCAAACTTGACACGCAGGTAGGCTTTGGTCCAGGGAATGCACTAGGCTTTGTAAAAAAAGTCTTTCAGCTGTCTGTCTGTATGTTTGTTCCTTATACAAATTCACACTGTTTGGCCTATTTTGACCAAACTTGGCACAGAGGTAGGCTTTGGTCCAGGGAATGCACTAGGCTTTGTAAAAAAAGTCTTTCAGCTGTCTGTCTGTATGTTTGTTCCTTATACAAATTCACACTGTTTGGCCTATTTTGACCAAACTTGGCACACAGGTAGGCCTTGGTCCAGGGAATGCACTAGGCTTTGTAAAAAAAGTCTTTCAGCTGTCTGTCTGTATGTTTGTTCCTTATACAAATTCACAACGTTTGGCCTATTTTGACCAAACTTGGCACGCAGGTAGGCCTTGGTCCAGGGAATGCACTAGGCTTTGTAAAAAAAGTCTTTCAGCTGTCTGTCTGTATGTTTGTTCCTTATACAAATTCACACTGTTTGACCTATTTTGACCAAACTTGGCACGCAGGTAGGCCTTGGTCCAGGGAATGCACTAGGCTTTGTAAAAAAAGTCTTTCAGCTGTCTGTCTGTATGTTTGTTCCTTATACAAATTCACACTGTATGGCCTATTTTGACCAAACTTGACACGCAGGTAAGTCTTGATCCAGGGAATGCACTAGGCTTTGTAAAAAAAGTCTTTCAGCTGTCTGTCTGTATGTTTGTTCCTTATACAAATTCACACTGTTTGGCCTATTTTGACCAAACTTGGCACGCAGGTAGGCCTTGGTCCAGGGAATGCACTAGGCTTTGTAAAAAAAGTCTTTCAGCTGTCTGTCTGTATGTTTGTTCCTTATACAAATTCACACTGTTTGGCCTATTTTGACCAAACTTGGCACGCAGGTAGGCCTTGGTCCAGGGAATGCACTAGGCTTTGTAAAAAAAGTCTTTCAGCTGTCTGTCTGTATGTTTGTTCCTTATACAAATTCACACTGTTTGGCCTATTTTGACCAAACTTGGCACACAGGTAGGCTTTGGTCCAGGGAATGCACTAGGCTTTGTAAAAAAAGTCTTTCAGCTGTCTGTCTGTATGTTTGTTCCTTATACAAATTCACACTGTTTGGCCTATTTTGACCAAACTTGGCACGCAGGTAGGCCTTGGTCCAGGGAATGCACTAGGCTTTGTAAAAAAAGTCTTTTAGCTGTCTGTCTGTATGTTTGTTCCTTATACAAATTCACACTGTTTGGCCTATTTTGACCAAACTTGGCACACAGGTAGGCTTTGGTCCAGGGATTGCACTAGGCTTTGTAAAAAAAGTCTTTCAGCTGTCTGTCTGTATGTTTGTTCCTTATACAAATTCACACTGTTTGGCCTATTTTGACCAAACTTGGCACGCAGGTAGGCCTTGGTCCAGGGAATGCACTAGGCTTTGTAAAAAAAGTCTTTCAGCTGTCTGTCTGTATGTTTGTTCCTTATACAAATTCACACTGTTTGGCCTATTTTGACCAAACTTGACACGCAGGTAGGCTTTGGTCCAGGGAATGCACTAGGCTTTGTAAAAAAAGTCTTTCAGCTGTCTGTCTGTATGTTTGTTCCTTATACAAATTCACACTGTTTGGCCTATTTTGACCAAACTTGGCACACAGGTAGGCCTTGGTCCAGGGAATGCACTAGGCTTTGTAAAAAAAGTCTTTCAGCTGTCTGTCTGTATGTTTGTTCCTTATACAAATTCACACTGTTTGGCCTATTTTGACCAAACTTGGCACACAGGTAGGCCTTGGTCCAGGGAATGCACTAGGCTTTGTAAAAAAAGTCTTTCAGCTGTCTGTCTGTATGTTTGTTCCTTATACAAATTCACACTGTTTGGCCTATTTTGACCAAACTTGGCACACAGGTAGGCCTTGGTCCAGGGAATGCACTAGGCTTTGTAAAAAAAGTCTTTCAGCTGTCTGTCTGTATGTTTGTTCCTTATACAAATTCACACCGTTTGGCCTATTTTGACCAAACTTGACACGCAGGTAGGTCTTGATCCAGGGAATGCACTAGGCTTTGTAAAAAAAGTCTTTCAGCTGTCTGTCTGTATGTTTGTTCCTTATACAAATTCACACTGTTTGGCCTATTTTGACCAAACTTGGCACGCAGGTAGGCCTTGGTCCGGGGAATGCACTAGGCTTTGTAAAAAAAGTCTTTCAGCTGTCTGTTTGTATGTTTGTTCCTTATACAAATTCACACTGTTTGGCCTATTTTGACCAAACTTGGCACACAGGTAGGCCTTGGTCCAGGGAATGCACTAGGCTTTGTAAAAAAAGTCTTTCAGCTGTCTGTCTGTATGTTTGTTCCTTATACAAATTCACACCGTTTGGCCTATTTTGACCAAACTTGACACGCAGGTAGGTCTTGATCCAGGGAATGCACTAGGCTTTGTAAAAAAAGTCTTTCAGCTGTCTGTCTGTATGTTTGTTCCTTATACAAATTCACACTGTTTGGCCTATTTTGACCAAACTTGGCACACAGGTAGGCCTTGGTCCAGGGAATGCACTAGGCTTTGTAAAAAAAGTCTTTCAGCTGTCTGTCTGTATGTTTGTTCCTTATACAAATTCACACCGTTTGGCCTATTTTGACCAAACTTGACACGCAGGTAGGTCTTGATCCAGGGAATGCACTAGGCTTTGTAAAAAAAGTCTTTCAGCTGTCTGTCTGTATGTTTGTTCCTTATACAAATTCACACCGTTTGGCCTATTTTGACCAAACTTGACACGCAGGTAGGTCTTGATCCAGGGAATGCACTAGGCTTTGTAAAAAAAGTCTTTCAGCTGTATGTCTGTATGTTTGTTCCTTATACAAATTCACACTGTTTGGCCTATTTTGACCAAACTTGGCACACAGGTAGGCTTTGGTCCAGGGAATGCACTAGGCTTTGTAAAAAAAGTCTTTCAGCTGTCTGTCTGTATGTTTGTTCCTTATACAAATTCACACTGTTTGGCCTATTTTGACCAAACTTGGCACGCAGGTAGGTCTTGGTCCGGGGAATGCACTAGGCTTTGTAAAAAAAGTCTTTCAGCTGTCTGTCTGTATGTTTGTTCCTTATACAAATTCACACCGTTTGGCTTATTTTGACCAAACTTGACACGCAGGTAGGCCTTGGTCCAGGGAATGCACTAGGCTTTGTAAAAAAAGTCTTTCAGCTGTCTGTCTGTATGTTTGTTCCTTATACAAATTCACACCGTTTGGCCTATTTTGACCAAACTTGACACGCAGGTAGGTCTTGATCCAGGGAATGCACTAGGCTTTGTAAAAAAAGTCTTTCAGCTGTCTGTCTGTATGTTTGTTCCTTATACAAATTCACACCGTTTGGCCTATTTTGACCAAACTTGGCACGCAGGTAGGTCTTGGTCCGGGGAATGCACTAGGCTTTGTAAAAAAAGTCTTTCAGCTGTCTGTCTGTATGTTTGTTCCTTATACAAATTCACACTGTTTGGCCTATTTTGACCAAACTTGACACGCAGGTAGGCCTTGGTCCAGGGAATGCACTAGGCTTTGTAAAAAAAGTCTTTCAGCTGTCTGTCTGTATGTTTGTTCCTTATACAAATTCACACCGTTTGGCCTATTTTGACCAAACTTGGCACGCAGGTAGGCCTTGGTCCGGGGAATGCACTAGGCTTTGTAAAAAAAGTCTTTCAGCTGTCTGTCTGTATGTTTGTTCCTTATACAAATTCACACTGTTTGGCCTATTTTGACCTAACTTGACACACAGGTAGGCCTTGGTCCGGGGAATGCACTAGGCTTTGTAAAAAAAGTCTTTCAGCTGTCTGTCTGTATGTTTGTTCCTTATACAAATTCACACTGTTTGGCCTATTTTGACCTAACTTGACACACAGGTAGGCCTTGGTCCGGGGAATGCACTAGGCTTTGTAAAAAAAGTCTTTCAGCTGTCTGTCTGTATGTTTGTTCCTTATACAAATTCACACTGTTTGGCCTATTTTGACCAAACTTGGCACACAGGTAGGTCTTGATACGGGAGTGTCATATTACGTTTTGTACTTTTTGTTCCATCGAAATGCCATCATTCCTTCTGAAACCCATCGTGTGGGGTATCCAATGAATCGTCTTGGTAAGGAGAACCTATATTTGATGTTTTAAAAAAACATTTCGACGCATCTTAACAACAACAGTTGTGACTTCTTTCTTAAATGTAGTAAATAAAGTCGTAGGGGTTCACTGCATAATATACTTGAAAGCAGATACTAAGTTTTTCAAAGTCGAGCCATCTAAATTACAAAGTTTAGGATCACAAACCGAAAATATATCGTCTTTGTTCTTATATATTTCTTGAAGGCCTTCTGCACTTTCCCTATTGTGATCTTTATCCTCGGGATAAGGTTCCTGTGTTTTACAGTGTAATAGTTTAGTTAAGAGAGCAATAAATTTGTCCTCTAGAGTAATGTCATCTGGAAGAGCTTCTAACTTTTCTAGTCTAGTGATTAGATGTATGTAGGTTGATTATTGGTATCAAATATCAAGCAGTAAGGAGAACCTTATGCAGAATCCAAAAACCCTGGTTTTATATGGAGTACAAAATCCAGTAGGTATGCGGCAACTAAATTCTATTTATTGAGAGGAGATGGTTGACCGTTGATGATGCAAGGTAGGGATTGTCGGGGTTCGGTCACTGCTACTTAATAAAACTACATTTTATCATAAAAATGGTTTTATTGTGCCGACGTTTCGGCTTGAACTTCAAGCCTTCATCAGGGCTGTAAAAAACAAGTAGGACGGATGTAATACTGAAATATACGTGTATATATATATATATATAATTACCTTTCCTCACACCCCAAACACCAAATCCTCAATACTGCCAGCAACCTAATAAATCGAGCCCTCTCCCTATCCGACACCAAATTTCACCCTGCCAACAAATCCCGACTCCTCGATATTCTTACTACCAATGGATTTCCTACGAACATTATCACCCGTCTCATAAATTCTTTTAATAACCCTAAACCCATCCCCACTACCCAAAATAATATTGTCCCTCAATTCAGAGGCCTCCCATATATCCCAAACCTCACAGAAAAAATCCAAAAATTCCTACGCGATACTTTCCCCACTCTAAAACTAGGACTATCGACACAAAACAAACTGAAAAACTTACATACGACTCTTAAAGACCCTATCCCACAAAAAGACAGGACCAATGTAGTCTACAGAATCCCCTGCATCACACCCAACTGCAATAGTGCGTACATTGGACAGACTAAAAACCCAGTAAGAAAACGTATCAACAACCACAAAAATGATGTACGGAATAAAGACATAAAGGCAGCTTTAACTAGACATGCCATCACAGACGGACATGACTTTGGTTTTGACCAATACTCCATCCTTTCCACTGAATCCAACGAAGAAAAACGCCTCCTTTCCGAATCAATTTTTATCCACCTAGAAAATAATCCAGTTAATGACAAAATTGACAAAGAAGTCATCTCCTCTACCTACTCCAACATCTTCCATTTATTAAAAACTCCATCCTAATCCCCTATACCGCCTGCAATATAGCCCTTTATACCTGCCTCCCTTTCCATTAACACAGCATTTTATGACTTTATGACCCCTTACTGTACTTTGCCGCTCTTTCTTTCATCTTCTATGTTCTCTGTCCATTGGGTGGTCCAGAACACCCCTCCCCCTCACCAACTCCTTTCTTCCTATATTTCCCTGTATTAACTGTCAGAAATGATCCCGCATTTGTGAGGAATAGTTCTCTATCTTCCCATCGGTAAGCCCATATTGTTATTCTTATATCTAATCTAATATGTAATCTGTTATTCTTATATCTGTTTTCCTAATAATCCAAACACTATATATTATGTTCTTCCAAACACTATATATAATGCTCACTTCTATATATTATGTTCTAGTATTTTATGTTTTTGTCTTTTTCCACATATGTATGTATGTATATATGTATGTGTATTTATGTTTGTAGGCATATGTATATATATATATATATATATATATATATATATATATATATATATATATATATATATGTGTGTATATTTCAGTACTACATCCGTCCTACTTGTTTTTTACAGCCCTGATGAAGGCTTGAAGTTCAAGCCGAAACGTCGGCACAATAAAACCATTTTTATGCTAAATTCTATTTGATACTTAGAAAAAAGTAATGAGATCCCCAAAAAAATATAAATGTGAAATAGAGGCCAAGTTCCTGCCCCCACTAAGAAACACTCCCTTCCTCAAAAATATCCCCTCCTAAAACCTCCCAAAAACGCCTTACTATTCTACACTCCAAAAAAGTAGTATGAGTTGGTGTATTAATTCAACCAAAAATATTTGGCAAGACAAGAGATGATACAAGAAAGAAATGTCCAAGTTCATTACTTAGAAGACCTCATAGTTACTTACTAAGAACAGTAAAGACACTTCAACTGACCTTTGAAAGCCGCGCTGGAACAGTTCGCTCACAGACCTCGCGTTTCCTCCCTGGACAATAGCACTCTTCGTAGTCCTCCTAGCAAAGTAACGGCTACCTAGCAGTCACTGATAACGGATCGAAACACGGCTACAACTTGGCAAGGAAATGGTTTAGGCATCCTTACGTGGAATTTATCGGGTTATCAAAGACTATATCTTGCAAATTATGATGTGGAAGCATTAAGGCTATTTGAAACCATCGATATATTCTGTTTTCTAGAAACTTGGCAAATGCATTATAACAATCCGCCTCCCACTTTTCTGAAATATTATGATTATTATCATGTTAAGGCACTCAAGGAAAAATCTCTCGGGCGGCCGAGCTCAGGGATTGCAATATTTTATAAAAAGCATTTAAAACGTAATATTACATTATTAGATGAATCTAATTTGTGGTTATTTGTGAAGTTGGAATTCAATAGCTCTCGCCTCATCTTAGGGACAGTTTACTGGAGCCCTTCAGTAGATATTGAAGCGTGTTTGGAACTTTTTCGAGACCAAATAACACATCTTCAGGAAACATATCAAGGCACCGCTATAATTATTACTGGTGATTTTAATTGTCGTATTGGTGACTTTGACCCTTCTGAAGAAATCATTTTTGACGGGTCAGAGCTCGTTCATCCACGAACCTCCTATGATTCAATCCTTAACAAACGCGGTAAGTGTTTGATGGAATTTCTGTCAGACTTTAATTTTGAGGTATGCAATGGCCGCTCTAAATCCGACTCTCCTGGTAACTACACATTTATTTCTCATATGGGTATGAGTCTGATCGACCTTGCAATTGTTAACCATGCTTCATTGTCTCTGGTGGAAGATCTAGAAGTAGTAAATCCTTCCAATATATTCGATCATAAAGCAATCTATCTCAAACTAAGGTTGCCTTTTCATGCTTGTGGCAAGGTGAGAATGGAGGTGGATGATGGTAAGCATGCTGCCCAGAATTGTAAATACATCAAGTGGAACTCTGACAAACACCAGGAGTTCGTCGAATACCTTCAAGAAAACGATAATATTTACTATAATAGTGACGAACCTGAGGATTTGTATAAAAATATGTGTTCAGCAATTGTAAGCAGTGCAAAGAATTGCCAGATTCTGTTTGAGCCAAAAAATGTACCTGTTTTGCAAAATAAGAAGGTGTGGTTCAACGAGGAGTGCAGAGATTCCCGGAGAAACGTCAAAAGGTTATACAAGAAACTTAAGAATAGCAGATATGCAAATGATGTATTTGGTGAGTACTCAGTCGCAAAGAAATCTTATTGTAATCTTTTGAAGCGAACCCGGTTAATTTATCAAGATGAAATTATCTCTAGTCTTTCGTTTGTTAAAAATTCCCGGCAATTTTGGGCTGCTGTCAGAAAACTGAATCCGAAGGGCTTTGAGGAAAATCCAATCAGCACTTCCAAATGGTGTGAGTATTTGCAGGCATTGTATTCCAATCCTTCTCCGGCAACTTGTAACAATACTTTCTTCAATGTTGGACATCCGTACTTGGAAGAGGATATAACGCTGGAAGAACTGCAGCTATGTATTTCCAAGAGCAAATGTGGGAAATCTCCAGGGCTTGATGGAATCCCGTATGAAGTGTTTAAATGTCTCACTCCTGAATGGACCCATTACTTACTGAATCTAATGAATCAGGTCTTGAGAACTGAGAAAGTGCCAGCTGAATGGTCGAAAGGAGCTCTAAGTTTGTTGTTCAAGAGAGGTGAGCGGCTTGATCCTTCGAACTATCGTGGCATTGCTCTCTTCAACACTTGTACAAAGCTCTTCACCTCGATTCTCGGAGAAAGGATCAAGCAATGGTCAGAAGATTGTAACTTAATTCCAATAGAACAATCAGGATTTAGAAAAGGGAGGTCATGCTCGTACAACTTATTTGCATTCTATTGTATAATAGTTCTGTACATCAAAGTGAAAAAACAAGATTTGTACGTTGTATTCATTGATCTACATAAAGCATTCGACACCATCGACCACAACCTTCTATGGAACAAACTGAATAGGCTGGGTTTAAGTGGGAAGCTCATAAGAATATTGAAAAATCTCTACAACCAAGCTGAGTTCAACCCGAAAATCAATATGAAAATTGTTCTATTTAACATTCTCATCCAATCAGGTGTCCTTCAAGGAGAATCTCTTTCGCCTTCCCTCTTTACATTGTTCCTATCAGACATCATTCAAGAATTTCATGCTGCGGGCCTCAGTGGATTAAAGGTAGATCATGGGGATGACATGATCGGCCTGCTCTTTGCAGATGATTTTATAATGTTTGGCGATTCAAGAACTGATGCGCAGGCCAAATTAACTGTTCTTGGGAAATATTGTAAAAAGAACAAACTTCAAATTAACAGTAGCAAAACCAAAGTCGTCGTCTTCAGAGCAAGCCCAAGATGGAAGAAAAGACCTTCTCTTCTACTAGATAATGCGGCCATCGAGTATGTCAACACCGCCACATATCTTGGCGTACCCTTTAGCTGTACAGGGAAGTTCAGGAAGGCAGCAGACCATTTTATAAGCCGTGGTACAAAGGCCCTTGGCAAGGTGAAGGACATACTGGTCAGGGGGAAGGTAAAATCCTGGGAGACTTCTATGAGGTTGTTTGACTCCATTGCTGCGGCAACAGCTTTGCACGCGTCAGAAGTTTGGGCTTTGAGCCATATTGACAAACTAGAGCGTCTCCAAATTAAATTTCTTAAAAATATTTTCCATTTAAGTCGCACTACTCCAAATCATTTCATAAGAATGGAATCCGGATGTTCACCTTTAGGCGTGGCAATATTGAGGAGAACCATCAACTGGTGGATCACCCTTCAGTCTATGGAGCCCAACGAATTACCAAGGAGATGCTACGATAAAATCTTAAATAGAACCACTTTTCATCCTGAGAAACTTCAAGACTCGTGGTTCGCCCCTCTTCACAGCATTCTAGCCAGCTTGGGGTATAAGGATATATTTCGATCCGCGAACGTCAACTGGCTGCTGAAAAATAAGAACGAAATCCTAGAGAGATGGAACAACCACCTCATATCTGTTGACGTTGAACGTGTGCTTAACTCTAAGTACAACCCTGTGTATCGTCAGCTAAGCTCTCTTAGCTATGGTGAGGAGTACATCAAGTCTGAGGTACCAATAGAGTGGAAGAGAGCCCTCATACAGCTCAGACTCTCAAGGGACTCGGAGTTGAGGCTTTATCTTAAAGGCACCTCCTACAGGATCGACACAGGACTAGATTGCACAATATGCAACCTCCGGAAACCCGAGACACTCGCCCATTTTCTCCTAGAATGCCCAATCTATCGATCTGCCCGCACTACATACCTTCAAGATATCCATCCAGAAGTTGATGAAGACAATCTCACGCTGATTCTTTCACCTTCGAATAAGGACTCAATGTTCAGGCTCTTCCGCTTCACCATGGAAGCTCTAATGACAAGATCGTTTGTGCTTTTTGAATAGTAGCAAGTAATTTTTTAATTTTATTTTTATTTAATTTTTTTTTTTTTTTTAATCTTCATAAATTTATCTATTGTACTTTTCTGTTTATTATGATTAAGATTTATATTATTTATTACGATCCAATGAGAAATGTTTTTTTTTTTTTTTTTTTTTCTCTCTCTCTTTTCTTTTATTATTATTTATCTATTATAATGTTTTGTAACCAGACCCCTGTAACTGTTTTTCAAACAAAATACAGAATTTTATCTATCTATCTATCTATCTATCTATCTATATATGTGTGTATATTTCAGTACTACATCCGTCCTACTTGTTTTTTACAGCCCTGATGAAGGCTTGAAGTTCAAGCCGAAACGTCGGCACAATAAAACCATTTTTATGCTAAATTCTATTTGATACTTAGAAAAAAGTAATGAGATCCCCAAAAAAATATAAATGTGAAATAGAGGCCAAGTTCCTGCCCCCACTAAGAAACACTCCCTTCCTCAAAAATATCCCCTCCTAAAACCTCCCAAAAACGCCTTACTATTCTACACTCCAAAAAAGTAGTATGAGTTGGTGTATTAATTCAACCAAAAATATTTGGCAAGACAAGAGATGATACAAGAAAGAAATGTCCAAGTTCATTACTTAGAAGACCTCATAGTTACTTACTAAGAACAGTAAAGACACTTCAACTGACCTTTAAAAACAACAATAAAAATACTAATATCCACTTACTAAAATATCACTTTCCTCAACCAGGTATATTCTTAAACTTGACAATGTTTTTTTTGTGCCGAAATTATCTTTAGAGAAAAACTAAACATTGCCAAGTTGAAGTGGTCGATCTTAAATCTTGTGAAAATATTCTCCCCTCGGGTAAGAAGGATAGTAAGATACGGATGCAGGAGTTCCTGGACAAGAAGCGCTGCGGTCTCCTAGTCTAGTTCTTGGACTCTAGGAGTTCTGCAAAGTGGTGGGTCGCGCTTCCTCCCTTCCAGGGGTTGTTATAGTTCCATCCTGTGGTTTTATCCTAGAATTCCCTCCTATTATCTCTCCCATCTGCATTTCTTATTCAGTTATGCCAGTCAGCGCCTAGATCTGTTGTATTGTTTGTGCCTTCAATTTCTGGTGTACAGTGGAGTTGTTGATTTAAGCTGTCGAAGCATAGAAGTTATAAAACTTTAACGTTGTCAGAGAAAATAGCTGCGATTAAAGAAGTTGAAAAAGGAATAAAGAAAAAATCTAAAAATGCCAATGAATTCCTCCTAACACTTTATCAACTTACCTGAAAAATAAAGAAAAAGGTTCTTGTCCATGAAAATGACTTTTTTTCAAAAAAATAGACTTTTATTTTTACTTTTTTGATAAATTATTTGTTAGTCATGTACGTAATCATCAATTTATGAAATGTTTTTTATTGTCTAAATAAAATATATGTATTTTTTAAAATTAAAAATGTGAAAATATGAAATTTGATTTTTACCCCTTTATTTTCAAAACCTTTTGTAATTCGAAGTTTGGATAAATTGAACTTTTTTATCGATCCCTAGGGGTTCGAATTATCCAAGTTCTACTGTATTTACAATATTCATTTATAAGTTTTATGGACTTCATACTCCATTTTACTCCATTTCTATTTTTATGAGAGACTTCGAATTTAGATTTTTGAAATAAGTTGGGTTTCTCTAAGTAATTCTAGAATCTTTTCTGCTGTGTCTATTGAGTCTCTTAGAGCTAAGGTCTTGTTACGGGGAATTCCATACTTTAGGAATACAGTAGAACTTGGATAATTCGAACCCCTAGGGACCGATAAAAAAGTTCGAATTATCCAAAATTCGAATTATAAAAGTTTTTGAAAATAAAGGGCTAAAAAATCCAACTTCATATTTTCACTTTTTTTAATTAAAAAAAATACATTTTATTATAAGAATAACAAACATTTCATGAATTGATGATTACGTACAAAGTAATAAATAATTTATCAAAAAAGTAAAAATAAAAGTCTATTGTTTTGAAAAAAAAAGTCATTTTCATGGGCTTCTCCATGGTTTTGTGGTTGTTTTAATTGCTCTTAATTTGTTGGTCAGAGGGATATCTTCCCACATTGATTCCCATTTATTTTTAATTCTGGATTTTAGCCAGCTTTTTATATCAATCGGTTCATATATTTGAAGCTCGGGGCAATTCATCTGGGCTGCTCCTTGGCTGCTTTATCTGCCATTTCATTCCCTGGCATACCTGAATGACCTGGTGTCCAAAGGAGTTGTACAGTTTTATCAAGGTTTTTTTAGTATTTCCAGATAATTTTGGATTTTGTTGATTGTAGGTTCTGTTTTATTGTAGCTTACTATACTCTGAAGAGCAGACATGGAATCAGAACATAACAGTATATGTGATTTAGTGCTGTTTATGGATACATAAAGGGCTGTGGCTATTGCTAAGAGTTCTCCGGTGTATATTGATATATAAGATGGCAATTTATACTTTTTAGCTAACCCATTATGGATAACTTCAAATCCAACATTTTCTTCCTGCTTGGATCCATCTGTATACAGTGCTTCATAGTTTTGATATATTTGTAGTATATCGTTTACAGGGATGTCATGGATTTCGCTAATCACTCCTTTATAGCCTGATTCCTATTGGAACTTGTTTTTCTGGGATTTGCTTTTTTTTTCTTTTTTTTTTTTTTTTTAATTATTATAATGGCGTGTCAACCATTAAGATCACTAAAGCCCTTCCTGTGTGTAGTAATTGTCATTAGAATTCGGTAATAAGTATTAACATGTATTCATTATGATTAAATTGCTACAAATAATATTCCTTTTTGCAGATTTTATTAATTCAAACGATAAACGAGAAATGCTCGATTGCTTGTAAAAAAAATAAAAAATAATAAAAAAATAAATAAATTAAAAAAAATAAAAATAAATAAATAAAAAAATGGAAAATAATAAAACATAATAATAAATGTAATAAAAAAATAATAATAAAAATCAAATAAAAAAAGAATAATGTTAATAAAATAATATATAAATGAAATAAACTAACGAGCATTTCGGTCTTTATGTTCTGTCTAGATTTTGTCCATTAATGTCCTTCTCCATGAGCTATTAGATCATTTTTCGAAACTTTATGAAATAGCATGCCTTCTCTAATTGCTTTCCTTGCCAAGGTATCGACTTTCTCGTTCTGATATTTGGGATTTGCTTCATAGATTCTAAGATGGCGTGGATAAAAGATATGGTTGTAGGCTGCGTTGGTTGGTTGGAGTTTGATTTTGACTATGTAGTTGTTAATTAGCTCCTGCCTACGAAACAGAAGAGGTGGTATGGAAGCTTCTGCACAT
The DNA here is from genome assembly GCA_946811695.1 of Gonocerus acuteangulatus. Taxonomy (NCBI): domain Eukaryota; kingdom Metazoa; phylum Arthropoda; class Insecta; order Hemiptera; family Coreidae; genus Gonocerus; species Gonocerus acuteangulatus. The sequence goes on from OX328124.1 coordinate 129,624,676, forward strand.
AGGCTTACTAGGTAGGACTGGTCCTGAATGTTCCTGTTGCTAGTCTGATCCCAGTGAGGTGGATACTATCTAAGAGTAGGAGGTCTAACGTTAAGGTTTGCCCATATAGGCTTACTAGGTAGGACTAGTCCTGATGCCCCTGTTGCTAGTCTGATCCCAGTGAGGTGGATACTATCTAAGAGTAGGAGGTCTAACGTTAAGGTTTGCCCATATAGGCTTAATAGGTAGGACTGGTCCTGATGCCCCTGTTGCTAGTCTGATCCCAGTGAGGTAAATACTATCTAAGAGTAGGAGGTCTAACGTTAAGGTTTGCCCATATAGGCTTACTAGGTAGGACTGGTCCTGATGCCCCTGTTGCTAGTCTGATCCCAGTGAGGTGGATACTATCTAAGAGTAGGAGGCGACTTCCACTTGCAGAAGAATACACTACAGTGCCGTAATCGATCTTAGAGCGAATAGGGCTAGTGTAGACCATAAGCATTGATTTACGATCTGCCCCCCAGGAAGTCCTGGCAAGTACTTTCATGATCCTCAGTCGCTTAGAGCATTCCTCCCTGTAGGTACATGATGTGTTTTTGCCATGCTAGCTTTCTATCTAGGAACAAGCCTAGAAATTTAGTGCTTTCACAGAACGTTAAGGTTTGCCCATACAGGCTTACTAGGTAGGACTGGTCCTGAATGTTCCTGTTGCTAGTCTGATCCCAGTGAGGTGGATACTATCTAAGAGTAGGAGGCGACTTCCACTTGCAGAAGAATACACTACAGTGCCGTAATCGATCTTAGAGCGAATAGGGCTAGTGTAGACCATAAGCATTGATTTACGATCAGCCCCCCAGGAAGTCCTGGCAAGTACTTTCATGATCCTCAGTCGCTTAGAGCATTCCTCCCTGTAGGTACATGATGTGTTTTTGCCATGCTAGCTTTCTATCTAGGAACAAGCCTAGAAATTTAGTGCTTTCACAGAACGTTAAGGTTTGCCCATACAGGCTTACTAGGTAGGACCGGTCCTGATGCCCCTGTTGCTAGTCTGATCCCAGTGAGGTGGATACTATCTAAGAGTAGGAGGTCTAACGTTAAGGTTTGCCCATATAGGCTTACTAGGTAGGACTGGTCCTGATGCCCCTGTTGCTAGTCTGATCCCAGTGTGGTGGATACTGTCTAAGAGTAGGAGGTCTAACGTTAAGGTTTGCCCATATAGGCTTACTAGGTAGGACTGGTCCTGTTGCCCCTGTTGCTAGTCTGATCCCAGTGAGGTGGATACTATCTAAGAGTAGGAGGTCTAACGTTAAGGTTTGCCCATATAGGCTTACTAGGTAGGACTGGTCCTGTTGCCCCTGTTGCTAGTCTGATCCAAGTGAGGTGGATACTATCTAAGAGTAGGAGGTCTAACGTTAAGGTTTGCCCATATAGGCTTACTAGGTAGGACTGGTCCTGATGCCCCTGTTGCTAGTCTGATCCCAGTGAGGTGGATACTATCTAAGAGTAGGAGGTCTAACGTTAAGGTTTGCCCATATAGGCTTACTAGGTAGGACTGGTCCTGATGCCCCTGTTGCTAGTCTGATCCCAGTGAGGTGGATACTATCTAAGAGTAGGAGGTCTAACGTTAAGGTTCGCCCATATAGGCTTACTAGGTAGGACTGGTCCTGATGCCCCTGTTTCTAGTCTGATCCCAGTGAGGTGGATACTATCTAAGAGTAGGAGGTCTAACGTTAAGGTTTGCCCAAATAGGCTTACTAGGTAGGACTGGTCCTGATGCCCCTGTTGCTAGTCTGATCCCAGTGTGGTGGATACTATCTCAGAGTAGGAGGTCTAACGTTATGGTTTGCCCATATAGGCTTACTAGGTAGGACTGGTCCTGATGCCCCTGTTGCTAGTCTGATCCCAGTGTGGTGGATACTATCTAAGAGTAGGAGGTCTAACGTTAAGGCATGCCCATATAGGCTTACTAGGTAGGACTGGTCCTGATGCCCCTGTTGCTAGTCTGATCCCAGTGTGGTGGATACTATCTAAGAGTAGGAGGTCTAACGTTAAGGTTTGCCCATATAGGCTTACTAGGTAGGACTGGTCCTGATGCCCCTGTTGCTAGTCTGATCCCAGTGAGGTGGATACTATCTAAGAGTAGGAGGTCTAACGTTAAGGTTTGCCCATATAGGCTTACAAGGTAGGACTGGTCCTGATGCCCCTGTTGCTAGTCTGATCCCAGTGAGGTGGATACTATCTAAGAGTAGGAGGTCTACCGTTAAGGTTTGCCCATATAGGCTTACTAGGTAGGACTGGTCCTGATGCCCCTGTTGCTAGTATGATCCCAGTGTGGTGGATACTATCTAAGAGTAGGAGGTCTAACGTTAAGGCTTGCCCATATAGGCTTACTACGTAGGACTGGTCCTGATGCCCCTGGTCCTAGTCTGATCCCAGTGAGGTGGATACTATCTCAGAGTAGGAGGTCTAACGTTAAGGTTCGCCCATATAGGCTTACAAGGTAGGACTGGTCCTGTTGCCCCTGTTGCTAGTCTGATCCCAGTGTGGTGGATACTATCTAAGAGTAGGAGGTCTAACGTTAAGGTTTGCCCATATAGGCTTACTAGGTAGGACTGGTCCTGATGCCCCTGTTGCTAGTCTGATCCCAGTGTGGTGGATACTATCTCAGAGTAGGAGGTCTAACGTTATGGTTTGCCCATATAGGCTTACTAGGTAGGACTGGTCCTGATGCCCCTGTTGCTAGTCTGATCCCAGTGTGGTGGATACTATCTAAGAGTAGGAGGTCTAACGTTAAGGCATGCCCATATAGGCTTACTAGGTAGGACTGGTCCTGATGCCCCTGTTGCTAGTCTGATCCCAGTGTGGTGGATACTATCTAAGAGTAGGAGGTCTAACGTTAAGGTTTGCCCATATAGGCTTACTAGGTAGGACTGGTCCTGATGCCCCTGTTGCTAGTCTGATCCCAGTGAGGTGGATACTATCTAAGAGTAGGAGGTCTAACGTTAAGGTTTGCCCATATAGGCTTACAAGGTAGGACTGGTCCTGATGCCCCTGTTGCTAGTCTGATCCCAGTGAGGTGGATACTATCTAAGAGTAGGAGGTCTACCGTTAAGGTTTGCCCATATAGGCTTACTAGGTAGGACTGGTCCTGATGCCCCTGTTGCTAGTATGATCCCAGTGTGGTGGATACTATCTAAGAGTAGGAGGTCTAACGTTAAGGCTTGCCCATATAGGCTTACTACGTAGGACTGGTCCTGATGCCCCTGGTCCTAGTCTGATCCCAGTGAGGTGGATACTATCTCAGAGTAGGAGGTCTAACGTTAAGGTTCGCCCATATAGGCTTACAAGGTAGGACTGGTCCTGTTGCCCCTGTTGCTAGTCTGATCCCAGTGTGGTGGATACTATCTAAGAGTAGGAGGTCTAACGTTAAGGTTTGCCCATATAGGCTTACTAGGTAGGACTGGTCCTGATGCCCCTGTTGCTAGTCTGATCCTAGTGAGGTGGATACTATCTAAGAGTAGGAGGTCTAACGTTAAGGTTTGCCCATATAGGCTTACTAGGTAGGACTGGTCCTGATGCCCCTGTTGCTAGTCTGATCCCAGTGAGGTGGATACTATCTAAGAGTAGGAGGTCTAACGTTAAGGTTCGCCCTTATAGGCTTACTAGGTAGGACTGGTCCTGATGCCCCTGGTCCTAGTCTGATCCCAGTGAGGTGGATACTATCTAAGAGTAGGAGGTCTAACGTTAAGGTTCGCCCATATAGGCTTACTAGGTAGGACTGGTCCTGATGCCCCTGTTGCTAGTCTGATCCCAGTGAGGTGGATACTATCTAAGAGTAGGAGGTCTAACGTTAAGGTTCGCCCATATAGGCTTACTAGGTAGGACTGGTCCTGATGCCCCTGGTCCTAGTCTGATCCCAGTGAGGTGGATACTATCTAAGAGTAGGAGGTCTAACGTTAAGGTTTGCCCATATAGGCTTACTAGGTAGGACTGGTCCTGATGCCCCTGGTCCTAGTCTGATCCCAGTGAGGTGGATACTATCTAAGAGTAGGAGGTCTAACGTTAAGGTTTGCCCATATAGGCTTACTAGGTAGGACTGGTCCTGTTGCCCCTGTTGCTAGTTTGATCCCAGTGAGGTGGATACTATCTAAGAGTAGGAGGTCTAACGTTAAGGTTTGCCCATATAGGCTTACTAGGTAGGACTGGTCCTGATGCCCCTGTTGCTAGTCTGATCCCAGTGTGGTGGATACTATCTAAGAGTAGGAGGTCTAACGTTAAGGTTTGCCCATATAAGGTCAGCTGAGGAATTGGAGTTTGGCTCCTCTTGCGAGAGAATAGTATCCCTCTGGTCTTTGCTCTTGAAAAACGGAGATTTTTATTCGCAGACCAGGTTTCCAAATCATTTAATACTTTCTGGACTGTTCTGCGCATCCATGCATGGTTTTGGAACCTTATCAGAATCACCAGGTCATCCACTTAGAGGAATGCTTTAATCGACCCAGGCATGATATTGGCTACTGAGTTTATTGCAATAGCAAATAAAATACAACTCAGAACACTTCCTTGGGGGATGCCGTATGCTATTTCTTTTCACCTCGAGGTCGTATCTCCCACTCTTACTTGAATATATCTTCTGGGTATTCGCTCTTTATAAAGGTAGGAAGGGCTCCCCTGAAGCCCCAAGCGTGCAATGTTTCTAGTATTGAATTTCGGTCAACAGTATCGTAGGCCTTTTCCAAGTCAAAAAGTCCGATTCGCAGTAACTGCGTCATCTTAGCGCGCTTCCGTTCTTATCTCTAGTGTTAATGAAGGCGTAGAATGGAAACAGTTATTACTTTGTTTAGATCAATAGCGAAACACCTCTCCAAATAAAATCTCAAACAAACCAGTCTTGAAAGGTCTTGATTTACAATCTTACCTGTATGGGTCAGCTATCCCATAAGTCGGCCAGAAAGGCCTCCGCTCAGAGGCATTTGTAAAGCCTTGGGATTTCTCTCTTTGAACGCTACCTTTTTAACAATAAATTGATCATCTTATTTTACTTAATCTGTTTTATTGTCAAATACATTATACGACTGTAAGCAATTTAAAAATAACAAGGAATAAAACAGTCAAAAATAACCCCTCGAATAAACGAAATCAATTACTTTAAAGTTTTTAGCACTTATTTCTCCGATTGACATCGCCTAATTAAAACTTTCTTTAGAACCTTTTTAGCACTTTCCTCCGAAGGAAAGTAGCTATTGAGGTTGGACTCATGACGGAATTTTTGAAAAATTTCTTCAAATCTTTATCGATCCTACCTAGTAGACACCGAAAATGACCCCCGTTAAAATTTATATATATCTATATATATATATATATATATATATATATATATATATATATATATATATGCATATATATATATATATATATATATATATATATATATATGTGTGTCTGTTAACACGATAGCGGCCAGAGTTTTTATTCTTTCGTCACGAAACTTGGTATATAACATTCAATTAGCAAACGATTGAACGAGTTCGTTAACCACCAAAGTCGGTCCACCGGAAAGGGGGGTTTACCCCGAACCCAAAACACTAATTTGACTATGTCAGCCGTAATATTTGTTATATTTCAACGAAACTTGGTAATCGTAGTGGTAATATAGAGAGAAAAGTGAGATATAAAAATGAACTAAATTGGCTCATTAGAAGGGGGGGTTTACTCCGGACCCACAATACCAATTCGCCACTACCAGCCGTGATTTTTAGTATATTTCGATGAAACTCGGTATTCGTAGTGGTAATCCACAGGTAAATAACTGTTGTAAAAATAAACTAAATCGGTTCATTAGGAGGGGGGGTTTACTCCGGACCCACAATACCAATTCGCCACTACCAGCCGTGATTTTTGGTATATTCCGACGAAACTCCGTATTCGTAGTGTTAATCTACAGGTAAATATGTGTTGTAAAAATAAACTAAATCGGTTCATTAGAAGGGGGGGTTTACTCTTGACCCAAATTCTTAATATACTTTTAAAGGCTTCCTGATACATTCAAAAATGCACAAATATTTGATAAGCACAAAAACAACTTTTTATTTCTTTTAACAAAGAATTAATGAATTAAAGTAATTTTATATAACCTCATAAAATAAAACATCTGTGCAACAATTCTACTAGTTGCCACACACCTCCCCCCAATGAGTCCGTCGAGGAAACGAAGCGGGGGGTTAATTGTTCTTCCTGACCGAGTCCTTGTCTGAGGTGTTGCGTTATCCTCGGCGGAGTCATTGGAAGAAGAGTTGTCCGATGTAGGTGCTGTCATCCGAGGACTTGATGTGGAACCTTCATCTTGAAGAAGAAAGGCTGGTTTCAGTCGATCGATGCTGACGTTCACTTGTCTGGTGCCTAATTGTAGGTTAAATGTTTTTTTATCTCTACTTAGAACCTTGTAGGGGCCAGTGTAGGGGGGCGTTAGTGGCCTTCGAACTGTGTCATCCCGCACAAATACGTGGGTACAAGTCTGTAGATCCTGATGGACAAAAGTTTTTGTTGTCGATCTTCGGTGAGGCGCAGGGCGTAGTTGTTCCATTTGCTCCCGGAGGAGTTGGACAAAAGATTCTGCTCTTTCAGGTTGTCTACACTTTTCTATCAGTTGCCCTGGCAATCGTAAAGGTTCACCATAGGTCATTTCAGCTGCACTCGTGGCATTGTCATCGCGTAAGGCTGTTCGAAGACCGAGGAGTACCATGGGTAGCAGTGAGGTCCAGTCAGAAGCGTTTAATTGTGCCGTGAGGGCGGTTTTCAGAGTCCTATGCCACCTTTCGACACAGCCATTAGCTTGAGGATGGTATGCTGTGGTTCGGCAACGCTGGAATCCCAGGGACTTGGACAGTTGTTGGAATAATTCCGACTCAAATTGACGTCCTTGATCTGTTGTTACACGTGCAGGGACGCCAAAGCGTGAAATCCAGACATTACAGAGAGCTTCTGCACAAGATGCCGCTGATATGTCTTGAAGTGGCTGTGCTTCAGGCCACCTGGTATATCTAGTACTGTCAAACAGTATCGCATACCGTTTGAAGGCGGCAAAGGACCAATGATGTCCAAATGAACATGCTCAAATCGGGCTGATGGTGAAAAAGTTCCGGGAGGTGCCACTGTGTGTCGATTAACCTTTGACTTCTGACAGGCGATGCAAGTTTTGGCCCAGCTCCCAATATCTTTATTCTGGTTCGGCCAGAAAAATCGTTTTGAGATCAGCCTACGTGAACCGCGAATACCAGGGTGGCTGAGGTTGTGCAAGTGCTCGAAGATAAGGCGCCGCGTGCCTTCGGGTAAGTAAGGGCGGGCGGAAGCTGTAGACGTCTCACATAACAGTGGTCGTGATATGTGCGGAAACTCTATCCACTTGAGTTGCAGATTAGGATTTTTGTGTAGATCAGGGATACTGATATCGCTGGCCTGTGCCTCTGCAATTACTTCCATTCCATCCGGGCCGTTAAATGTTTCAACTCGCGAAAATGCATCAGCAACGTCATTCTCATTTCCCGCGACGTATTGGATGTCGGTCGTAAATTGACTGATGTAATTTACCCACCGAATCCTCAAAGGTGTGGAGGTCTCTGGTTTCTGTTGAAATGCGAATAGTAGTGGCTTGTGATCAGTCCATATCGTGAAGTGGCGGCCTTCAATTTGTGAGCGGAAGTGCCGAATTGCCTGGTGAATGGCCAAGAGTTCACGGTCGTAGGTGGAGTAGGCTCTTTGGGCATTACTGAAGGTTCTCGAAAAAAATCCCAAGGGCCGCCAGTGATCATGTTCCTTCTGTTGCAGTGCTGCTCCCATCGCTGTTGCTGAAGCATCACACACCAGGACTAGCTCTGCATTAGGACTGGGGTGAGCGAGCATAGTGGCCTTTTGGATGGCTTCTTTACATCCCTCGAAAGCCTTGGAAGCCTCAGTGGTCCAGGAGATCGGGGTCTTATCGTTCTTCTTTGTCGGGGTCACCAATTTAAAGGCTTCCTGATACATTCAAAAATGCACAAATATTTGATAAGCACAAAAACAACTTTTTATTTCTTTTAACAAAGAATTAATGAATTAAAGTAATTTTATATAACCTCATAAAATAAAACATCTGTGCAACAATTCTACTAGTTGCCACACACTCATACCGGTCGTAATTTCTGCTGTATTGTAACGAAACTCGGTATACGTCGTGGGTAACTCATGAGAAAGAAGTGTTGCAAAAATGAGCTGAATCGGTCAATCGGAAAGCGGGGGTTTAATTTGTAATATATTTCAATAGAAAAGTCCGTCAGACGTAGGTTCACAAAGCCGCCGCAAGGAGCGCTTTCTACCACTAGAGTGACTGTATCCTGTTCCTGCGTTAGATCAAAATACGATAATATGAGGTTTTTTGTATTTATTACGCAGTGTAATAGGTACCATGTGTAAACATAACTCTCTGCTCTGGAAGCAAATTATTAATTGATCAGTTACTCATTACAAATTTAAAAGAGAACTATTCATGTTTTTATTTTATTTATGTAGGATATTTTAAGCAAATTGTTCTGAAAAGCAATCTACACTATCCAAATTCTGAGGAAAGTGCTTAGTTATGCAGCTCCTGCGTGACGGACTTTTTGTAGAGCATTTAGTAAGCTTTCGAATGGTAACCTTCTGCTTCGCAAGATTTTCAACGGTTTTTGGGATACTAACGAAAGTAGGGGTCTCCCGTGGTCTAATGGCTAGCGCCTTGGATTCATAAGCGGGAGATGGTGGGTTCGATTCCCAACCTCCGGCAGGAATTTCATCATCCCACGGCTCGCTGGTGAAATTCCTCGCTACACCCTGGATGTCGGCGCTAATGACCTAGATGTAGATTCGCCGTAAAAAAAAAGAAAAAAAAAAACTAACGAAAGTATACAAAGTTACCAAAACTTTTCTTGTCTGTTAATAAAATATTTTATTCTAACCCTTCCTAAACTCCGAACGTAACAAAAATTTCAACATATTAGTTTTAATGAATGTAGAACATGCAGAAAACGTTTCAACTGAATCCCATAATTCTAAGTACCAAAATCAAAGACAAAAAGAACAGTTCGAATAAGCGAAATCAATTACTTTAAAGTTTTAAGTACTTATTTCTCCGATTGACATCGTCTAATCAAAACTTTCATCAGAACCTTTCTGTAGAGCATTCATTAAGCTTTCTAATGGTATTCTTCCGTTTACCAAGATTCTCAACCTTTTTCGAGATATTAAGGAAAGTATGCAAAGTTACCAAAACTTTTAAAGTCTGTTAATAAAATATTTTATTCTAACCCTTCCTTAACTCCAAACGTAACACAAATTTCAACATATTAGTTCTAATGAAAGTAGAACATGCAGAAAATGTTTCAACTGAATCCCATAATTCTAAGTACCCAAACCAAAAACGGTATTCAAAAACTATTTTTCCCATTTTCTCAAAAACGGTTAAAGCTATCGCCTTGAAAATGGTTTCATTCGTTTTCCTAGCCCAAGAAGCCTATAAAACGAGTACAAGCTTATGAAGTCAAAAACGTAAGCGTTACGATTTATTTTGCGCGAATTTCGCCCCAAACGCCATCTTCCAATGGGCGGATTCTGCTGGTTAACGAACTTGACCTTTCAAATTGGACGACGGATTTTTGTACCAAATTTCATCACAATCGGACCATTAGGGAAGTCAGAAATGAGCGAACAGACAAATAACGGTGGTTCAAATTTGTATATATATATATATATATATATATATATATATATATATATATATATAAATCCACATTGGATGGAGGATAGTAGGTTAAATTTGTCAATCGTCTGTTGACCATCTTTTCCAGGAGTTTTGATAAGCAGCTTGTGAGCGAAATTGGACGGTAACTGCTAGGACTTGATTTATCTTACCCAAGTTTCAATACAGGTATGACAATAGATTCACGCCATGCATTTGGGTAATTAGAGGTTTCCTAGATTTTATTGAATACTGATAGCAGGTAATGTTTTATGGAAGGAGGGAAGTTTTTAATCATATCATTATGGATTTAATATTTTCCGGTGGTTGAAGATTTTAATTCCCCTATTGCTACTTGCAGCTCCCAGATGGTGAATGGGCAGTTGTAATCGTAAGGAATTAGAGAATCTTGGGGTGAAGAATCCGTAAAATCGTCTTGATGTTGGGGGTGATTTCATGTTTTTGGTTGAGAGAATTTTGAGAGTTTGAGATGGCTGTAAAGTGGTTTACAAGAGCTTCGGATGTTTTATGTGGATCAGAGGTTATTTCATTTTGAATTTTAAGGATTGGAACTTCATTGTTATGTTGACCTGCTATACTCCGAATTTTTTGCCACACTTTTTTTATGGGGGTGTGGATGGATATTGTGCTTATGTAGTCAGCCCAGGAGCGGCTAACTACATAAGCACAATATATAAGCTATATTTAGGTTACTAAATTCTCTACAAAAAATGTTTTTAAGACATTTTTGATGGGATGGTCATATTAGGAGAAATAAGTGCTTAAAACTTAGATAGTTAGTTTCGTTTATTTAAACGGATCTATTTGTGTGTTTCCCGCAGTTTTTTTTTTGTTTTTTTTTTTTTTTATTGGGGGGGGGAATATTTTGTTTTTACGGAATCTTGGGATTCTCTGATGCCGTATGAATATCTATTCGGCCCCCTTCGTTTAGTTGGATTTTACGGATTCTCAATTGGAGAAATAATAGGGACTAATATGTTTTACATTTACTGTTAAGTGAGTTTGGGATGAAATTTTTATCGAAATATATTCTAGAGGCCAATACTGTTTATAATAGGTGTTGATTGGGTAATAGATTTTACTTTACAATTAAGAATCGCTAAAGTCAGAACTAAATTTTGTTTTTCAAATTGGTTTTATCAAGGAAAGAAAAAATATTTGTCAGATGAACTGAATTATCGCCTAGTAGCTCTCTAAGATGTATCGGGAGACTCAGTCGAACTCGCTCGTCTTCATATGCCCTACACTCCGTCAGGATATGCTTTACAGTGAGGGGCACGCCACAAACCTCGCACTCCGGAGGCTCCCCCCTCTCCATGAGATAGCCGTGCGTTAGTCTTGTGTGGCCTATCCGTAATCTTGAGAGGATCACTGATTCCCTCCTATTATCCCGCTCCGAACTAGCCCACTTACACACTTCATCCTTAATCTCCCTGAGTTTATCTCCCAATTCCATATTAATCCACTCCCTTTGCCAAATCTTTATTGTTTCAGACTTAACTATAGAATTAATGTCTCTGAGTGGGATACCTGAGAATTTAAAACCGCTTATAGAAGCGTTTTTTGCGAGCTCATCCACCACTGTATTTTCTTTAATGTCACAATGACCAGGGATCCAGACGAAATTAATTTTGAACATATTTTTATTCAATTCATTAATACTGTATAGAATGTCAGAAACCATACTATCATGGGTGTAAATATTCTGTAAACTAATTATAGATGATAATGAATCAGTACAAATAACGACATTAGAATGGCTAGGTGGAATAATATTTAATGTTTTTTTAATTGCTAATAGTTCGGCGGAATAACTGGAACAATGAGGTGAGAGGGAAAACAAGTATTTTCGTCCTTCGCAGAGGGCGGCAGCTCCCACACCTTCAGCACTTTTCGACCCATCTGTATATATGTACGTGGAAGGAGGCAAACTTGCTTTAATTTTATTTAACTCTGCAGAGTAAAAATATGGCGGAGTTTCTTTTTTTATATGTTTAGTTAATGTTAGATTGACAAGCGGTGGTATGAGAGTCCAAGGTGGTATGAGAGTCCAAGGTGGTATGAGAGTCCAAGGTGGTATGAGAGTCCAAGGTGGTATGAGAGTCCAAGGTGGTATGAGAGTCCAAGGTGGTATGAGAGTCCAAGGTGGTATGAGAGTCCAAGGTGGTATGAGAGTCCAAGGTGGTATGAGAGTCCAAGGTGGTATGAGAGTCCAAGGTGGTATGAGAGTCCAAGGTGGTATGAGAGTCCAAGGTGGTATGAGAGTCCAAGGTGGTATGAGAGTCCAAGGTGGTATGAGAGTCCAAGGTGGTATGAGAGTCCAAGGTGGTATGAGAGTCCAAGGTGGTATGAGAGTCCAAGGTGGTATGAGAGTCCAAGGTGGTATGAGAGTCCAAGGTGGTATGAGAGTCCAAGGTGGTATGAGAGTCCAAGGTGGTATGAGAGTCCAAGGTGGTATGAGAGTCCAAGGTGGTATGAGAGTCCAAGGTGGTATGAGAGTCCAAGGTGGTATGAGAGTCCAAGGTGGAATTTGAAGTGGTGAAGAGGTTAAAATGTTTTCATATTTTAAATTTATTTTTGACAGGAATATTTCAGCTCTAGCGGGGAAGGGTGTTTTATTATAGGCCATGTAATCGTTCTCCCAGTTAGTTTCCAAAATAATGTTATTAATAGGATGATGAGGTACTGACTTTACAGATAGATAATATTTCGTTGTTAGAATTTCTCTCCTGTACTTGAGGGGCAATTCTCCAGCATCCACTAGCAGACTTGGGGCTGGACTAGAGCGAAAGGACCCCGTGGCTATTCTTATCCCAGAATGGTGTACGGGATCAAGCATTTGAAGAATACGAGGGCTCGCTGACCCATACGCCATACATCCATAATCCAGCTTAGATCTGATCAGTGACCGGTATAGCATCAACATACTTGTTCGATCACCTCCCCAGTGAGTGTTACTCAGTAATCTAAGCAGGTTTAGGGATCTATTACAATTATTTTTGAGGCTTTTAATTTGAGGCAACCAAGTGAGATGTTTATCTAAAGTTAAACCTCTGGTAAATATTTTATGGAGTCAGCTGTTTCTAAATCTATTCCATCCAAGTTGAGGTATCTTATAGTGTTCGGTGTTCGTTTATTAAAAAGAATACTTTTAGATTTTTGAGCAGATATTTTGAACCCATGATTTTTCATCCACAGATTGATTTTGTTTAGAGCCTCCTGCATACATTCATATAGATAATCTATATTTTCACCTACGGAATAAATTATTACATCATCGGCAAATAACATAATTTGTATCTCCCGTGAAATTTCTCTTCTTAAGCCATGCATTGCTAACAAAAATAATTTTGCACTGGAGACGCCTCCCTGTATCACACCATTTTCCTGACTAAACTCATCAGAGTATTTTGAGCCAATCCTAACCTGAAAAGTCCTTGAATTGAGGAAGTTTTCGAAAAACTTCAACACATTTCCGTTTATACCACATTCATTAAAAGTATTTAAACCCGATCTTCTCCATACTCTATCGAATGCGCACTCAATATCAATTAAAACTGCTAATACTTTATTTTTTTCGCGGAACGCCTTTATGACAGCAGTTTCGATGGCTACGAGATTGTCCCGCGTACTACGACCCTTCCGGAATCCACTCTGCCATTCATCTATTATACCTTCCTTTTCAAGATACCATTCTAAGCGGTTCATAACTAATTTCTCCAGTAATTTACTAAGTGAACAGGTCAGCGAAATAGGTCTATAGCTAGTTATTTGGTGGGAAGGTTTATCTTTTTTTGGAACAGGGATAATGATAGCTTTTCTCCACAAGCCTGGAAATAAACCTGATTTGAATATTCCATTAAGAATTTTGAGTAAAAATGTTTTATTGTTAGGACTTAAATGTTTGTACATTGAAATGCTTATATTGTCGGGTCCTGGAGAAGTGTCTTTTCTAGATTTCAGTGCTCTTTCAAATTCATGGAAGGTGAATGGGATATTAAGGATATTTAGAGGGTTAGAGGAAATATGTAATGGTGTGGCTTCAATAGTATGTTTATATGTTAAGAATTCTGGGAATTACTTTCTAGAAACCAGTGGAGCCTATTGACTACCATTTTTTCAAATAGCTTACACAGGGAACTGGTCAAGGAAATAATTCGATAGCTGGGTAACTCGTCGCTTGACTTGCCTTTTTTGAGTAGTGGGAGAGAAATAGATGTCCTCCATGCTTCAGGGAAATCAGAGGTTCTATAGATTTTATTAAAAAATGAAAGAATTATTTTTTTATTGTCTATTGATAAATTTTTCACCATCGCTATACACACATTATCAGGGCCAGGAGAAGAATCCTTACGGGACTTTAGTGCGTGCATGAATTCAGTACAAGTAAATGGGCGATTGAGAGAGTGTAAAGGAGCATCATGCATTTCTATGGCTGTCGATTCCTCTACAGTTTTGAGTAAAATAAAATTAGAATTATAGTTGGAGTTGGAGGAGATAAACTTAAAATGCGATCCAATGATGTTTGCTATTTCAGTTGGATCGGTAAAAATTCTACTTTCGGTATTAATAAGGCTGATATGAGATGAGGTGTATTTGAAACGGCCAATTATTTTTCTAAAAATATTCCAGACTTCTGTAATTGGTGTTTGAGAGCTGATTTGGGACACAAAGTTTCGCCAGGATTCTCTTTTGGATTCTTTAATAACAAATCTAGCATGTTTCCGGCTAGAAATATATAATTCAAGATTTTCCGAGGAAGGCCTTCTTTTAAACTTATGAAGGCATTTTTTTCTGTTTTTTATAGCGTCAGCACATTTTTTATTCCACCACGGAACTAATATTTTATCATTGTTACTTTTGGTTTTGGGAATTGAAAGTTCAGCAGCTTTCAATATAATATCAGTTATGGAATCAGTTAGAGATTTTATGTCATTTGCTTCAATATTTATATTTGATAATTGCGCCAGACTTTGATATAGTTCCCAATTAGCTTCCCTCATTTTCCACCTAGGAGGACGACATGGAGAAGGCTGCCTATCATGGAAGTCAATCATAATCGGAAAATGGTCTGAGCCATATAAATCGTCCAGAGTGTGCCATGAGCAGCGTGAGAGCAATGTAGGACTGGCTAGAGATAAGTCAATGCTGGACATAACTCCAGAGGAACTGCAGAGATGGGTTGGGCTGTTTCCATTCAGAAAACCTAGCTGTGAATGGTCGAGGAAGGATTCTACTATACGGCCCCTACTATCCGTGTGTGACGAATGCCAAAGGACATTATGACTATTATAGTCGCCGAGCAAAAGAACGGGTTTTGGTAGCTGAGAGAAAATGGAAAATAACTGATCTTCAGTAAAAGCATGACCTGGAGGTAAATAAAGGGAGCAAAGGGTAACTGTCATAGGTGTGAAGATTTTAACGGCAACAGCTTGTAATGTTGTATTCAAGGGAATGTGTTGACAGGGTATATCATTAGAGATAAGAATACTAACACCACCGCAAGCAATTAAACCATCCAGAAAATCTTGTCTAAAAATTTTAAAATATCTTAGTGAGAAATTGTCAGTTTGTTTTAAATGTGTTTCCTGTAGGCAAATAATTTTGGATTTTGTATCCTTAAGCAGGATTAATAAATCGGCTTTATGAAGCGTCAAACCATTAATGTTCCATTGTATTACGGTCATAATTATTTAAAAAAAAAATTAAATAAATAAATAAAAATTGCAAAAAAACTGCAATTGCTGTACTACAGAAAACAACAAAAACCATTTCATTGCTCCAAAAAAAGTAGTTCTAATGTCAGTTACTACTAAAGCTAAGCGGTTTATGAGATAAAGGTGCTGTAAGCAAAGGTTGAGATTTATATAAACTTGATTCGAGAAGATACTTAAGACATTCAATAAATTATAGATTGTTAGAAACAGAATCTGTTCATAAACGTGGTCATACACATTTATATGTAGTGAGAGAACTGTAAAAAATGAGAAAATATTGAATGGTACAATTACATATACGACAGAAATAAATACTATGTTATTTATGTAAAAATATATATATATATTTTAAGTAATTTCAGGAAAGTTATAAAAAATCGATTTAAGAATTTTGTTGTGATAAGGTATATTATTATTATATAATGCATATTTGCGAAGGAATCTGACAAAAAAAGGAAGTAATTAGATAACAATATAATTTTATTATATTGTTTTAGTCCAGTACTAGGAACACATTTGATATTTTTTATTATGAAATATGAGTCTATAAATATTCGTACCATAATAATTTGGTAAATAAAAAGCCAGAAGTGAATATCAGTAAGTTTTATCGGTAGCCTGGTTATAGTTTTATACTAATGAGAGTCATATGTCTAATGAGAGTCTGCCACCTGGCAGACAGGTTTCAGACGAGGACACAGCACAAGAGATAACCTGGTGATGTTAGAAATGGATATCCGCCAAGCCTTCGAAAATAAGGAAAAACTATTAGCAGTCTTCATTGATTTAAAAAACGCTTTTGATTGTGTATGGAGAAGATTGATAATCAAGAGACTAATCGAATATGACGTACAAGGCAATATGCTGAAATTTATAATAAACTTCCTCTCTAATCGCTCATTTAGGATACGCAATGGATTGCATATATCGAATGAATTCGTCCAAGAAAATGGTGTCCCACAGGGAAGCGTTATCAGTCCATTGTTGTTCTCTCTAGCCATTAACCCAGTCCTCTCATTAGTTCAGCTTCCAGTTAAGGCTATGTTATATGCAGACGACCTTGTTGTCTACTGCTCTGGTCACTCTTTGCATAATCTCCAAAGGATTATACAAAATAATCTAAACTCCATTACCACATGGCTACTAAACAACGGATTTACCATATCTCCCACAAAAACAGTCTGTACAATTTTTGCGCAGAGAAAAGTTAAGAACCCTCCTCGTCTTTGTATTAACGATGAGACCATTGCATATAGTGACAGTGTAAAATATTTAGGTTTGCTCTTTGATAGAAATTTGAACTGGACAAGCCACCTAAAAGAGCTGAAGTCAACTGGCCTTCGCATGCAGAATATCCTGAAAACAATGGCCAGTACATCATGGGGAGGAGATCGAACGAGCATGTTGATGCTATACCGGAGTTTAATAAGATCCAGGTTAGACTATGGGTGTATGGTATACGGATCTGCATCACCTAGCTCTTTACGAATGTTGGATTCAGTACATCATGGCGGAATCAGAATTGCTACTGGTGCCTTTCGTTCTAGCCCAGTACTAAGCTTATGTGCAGACTCCGGAGAGCCACCTCTAAATTTTCGGCGAGACCAGCTAACTCTAAAATATTACATTTCTATCTTGGCTTCCTCATTCCACCCCTTAAATCAACAATTCAATAATTTCTTAAATCCATTGCACCACAGAAGTAAAAGAAAACATTTTTTAATAAGATCCCTGCTCATAAAAGAAAATCTCCAGATAGAAACGATAAACTTAATGAAAGAATCTTACTCAGTGAATCCCCCTTGGGAATTGCCCCCACTCCGTATCAACTTATCCCTTTCCAAATTCATTAAAAAACACACAACCCCAATACTCTTCAGAACCGAATTCACTCGGATGTGTAACACTCTCCCAGCAGATAGCCATGTATATACAGACGGATCCAAAACGAATGATGGAGTAGGGGCTGCATATCTTTATGGCTCTCAGTCCTGTCAGTTTACTTTAGATCCAGCATGCTCAATTTATACAGCCGAACTAGTTGCTATACTTAAATCTCTGTCCATCTTAATTCCCGAGGGAAACGCCCTTTCCATATTTTCCGACTCCCTTTCAGTTTTATTTTCATTAACCGATCCATTTTCCACTCATCCTATTATTTCCGATATTTTCACCGCCGTATATAATCTCCAGCAAAAGAAATGCCTAACTAGCTTCTCTTGGATTCCGAGCCACTGTGGCATTCCAGGCAACGAGAGAGTCGACGAATTAGCTAAGAGTGGTGTAAAGGAAGGAGAACATTATCCATTCATTCCACGGTCCGATGTTTTAGCTCAAGTAAAAGACGGAATCTGGCTTCAGTGGGAAAGAACATGGAGGGAAACTTCTGATAACAAACTAAGGGAAATAAAGGGAACCCCCAGGACTTGGAGATCTTCGGTTTGTCCAACCAGAAGGAAAGAGATTGTGTTAGCCAGGTTGCGAATAGGGCATACAAGGCTTACACACTCTTACCTCATGTCTAAAGATGAACCACCCAACTGTATAAGCTGTGGAGTCCTCCTCACGGTGAAACACATACTTACAGAGTGCTTAGCATACCAATCTGAAAGGAATCGGTTCAAAATTGATGGCACCTTAGACGAAATTCTAGGGGATTATCCAGAAAAAATCATTAACCTGTTTAAATTCCTAGAGGCTACAAATTTAACAGACAAAATTTAACATAAAACTGTATTGCTGATACAGAATATTCTAACAAAATACAGTTAACGAAATAATATACGCCTTCTTGTGTTTCGAAACTACTAATATAACCGCATCTAGAAATTAATGTTATTCTCAATAGCTATTTTTATTTTAACCTGTCACTCAATATAAAATCTTTTATTTATTTATTTATTTTATTTTATTTTTTAATGAATATTTAATATTTCGTTGTTTTCTTTTATTATTATTTAATTTTAATTCTAATATCAATTTATAGTAATTGTAAATGTCTCCATATTGCAACAAACAACATCAATAACTATTAAATGACAACTTTAATACGTTAAGTACCCTTTGGGTCTTACTTTCACAGGGTGACCATGACCCTTTGTGGTTGATATTGCCCTTAATACAAAACAAAAAAGAATTCTGGGGTATAATTAAAATTGGAAGAATTATTGTGAAAATATTCAGCAAGACAATTTGCCATTTCGAGTGGATCAGTTATTACTTTATTTGTAGTTTTATTATAGACGGGATCGAAGAGGATTTATAACCCATTATTTTTCGGACAACATTCCACACTTCTTTAGAAGAAGTGTTGATGTTTATTTTGGAAATTAAATTTTGCCAGGATTTCTTTTTTGCTGCCTTTATAGTGTACCTGGCATGCTTTCTAGCTTCTTCATATTTCTCCAAACTGTCTGAAGAAGGGTTAGACTTAAATTTTTTTAGAGCATTTTTTCTTTTTTTCACTGCAGCATCACAATCATTGTTCCACCAGGGAACGCCTACATTTTTTGGGGCTGACTTTGTTTTAGGAATGGATTCCGAGGCTGCCTCAAGGATTATATTGTTAATATTTTTAATAATATCATTAATATTCATTGTTAAATCAGTTTCTGTAATTTGTGCTAAATTTTCAAATTTAAGCCAATCAGCTTCATTTAATTTCCATCTCTCCAGTTTGGTAGCTAAGGAATGTTTCTGACTACAATTTATTGTTATTGGAAGATGGTCGCTTCCATAAGAGTCCTCAAGGACCTGCCACGTTAGTCTAGGTGCTATGCTTGGCGCGGCAAGACTTAGGTCTATGGAAGATAAATTCCTAGTACGTGTGCAAATGTATGTGGGGGATAAATCGTTTAAAATTATTAAATTGTTTTCATTGATGAATTGTTCAACGATATTTCCTCTATGGTCAGTGTTGGCGTTACTCCACCAACTAGAATGGGAATTAAAATCACCAAGAAATAGAACAGGTCCAGAGAGTTGTTTAAAAACATTTCTTAGGTCTTCAATAGTAAATGGTTTTCCTGGGGGAAGGTAAATATTACATAAAGTAAAGCTAAAAGGCCGAAAAACTTTAATAGCTATAATTTGGAGGTCTGAAACTATTGAAATTGGTAGAACTGGAAAATTTTCTTGAACAAAAATCCCCACGCCTCCACAGGCTCGGCGACCAAGGGTGAAATCTTTTCTGAAGATTTTATAATTATTTAAATGAAAACTATTAGTGGGTTTAAGATGTGTTTCCTGTAGGCATATAATAGCAGGATTCGTATCTTTAATTAGACATTGTAAATCTCCCTTGTGTAACAAGATTCCGTTTATATTAAACTGAACAATAAATGATGAGTTGGAATTTGTGTTCATTAGTGGTAAAGAAGTAAAAATGGAATAATTTGTTTGGAACTAATAGTATAAAAATGTATTAATTTTAATAATAAATTACAATATGATGTGATTTTTATTATACCTAATTGTATTTAATAATTTATTTAAGTTATATTCTTTTTACGAGTTCTTGTTTTTGGAGGCAGGTTGGGATTGCTATTATTTATATCTGAAATAGGGTTTGTTTTAGATGTAGAGGATGATTGAGACAAAGGTTTTTCTGCTGTACTGTTTTTAATATCATTTGGGGTTTCAATTTTTTCGCCGTTTTTTTCTTTTACTAAATCTACGACTGATTTTTCTGAATGTATTTGATGTGATGTTGAAGGTGCTGTTTTTGAAATGTTCTGTTGGCTTGACTCGTGATTTTGTTTTTCGTTAGATATTATAGTATTTAATTTATCGGTATTAGAAACATTATGATTTAATTCGTGAGAACCAATTTTGCAAACCAGTGCATTAACTACCTCAGTAAGTTTTTTAACTTGTTCTGAGAGAGATTCGAACTGATGTTTACTTGTAGTCGCGTTTGAGTAGGTTATATTTGGTGGACTGTTATTAGGAATACGTCTATTTAGTATTTGTTCGGCTTGTTTATAGGTCACTCGGTCTTCATTTCTAATTTTGTCAATCGATTTTTGTTTTTTGTAAACTGGACAATTTCTTGACCAAGCGGGATGGCTTGTATCCCCACAGTTCACGCATTTCAAACTTTCACAGACATAATTTTCATCGTGTGATTGATTTCCACATTTTCCACAAATTTTTAAATCACATCTACTGGCAAAGTGGCGATACTTATAACAATTGAAACATTGAATAGGCGATGGTTCAAAAGGCCGAACTTTGACCCTGAGAAAATCGAGAGAGATATACTCGGGTAAAGTGCACTTTTCAAATATTATTATAAATGAGTTAGTTGGATTTTTACTCCCTCTAACATTTTTCATCATTCTTCTAACTTTAACTACTCCTTGTTCTGAAAGCTCAGAAAGAATTTCTTCTTCTGAAGAATTAGCTAGTTCAAAACTATTTATAATTCCGCGTGAATAGTTCAAAAATCGATGTGCAGCAAAAACTAATGCAAAATTTTCATAAGTCTTCAAATTGCCTAAATTCAAAAATTCCTTGGCGTCTTCGATTTCTAATAATACTGTACCACTTCTTAAAAATTTTACTCTACACTTTGGCGCATAACTCTTAAAGAATTTGCAAACCTTGAATGGGCTAAAGCTGTTAAATGTAACTTGACCGGTTGGATCGCTTATTGATACTAAAATACATTTTTTACACCATTTTTTTGTAGAATGAAATAATGAAAAAATGTCAGGGGGTTCGGATCTTTGTTAGTTACTACTTCCATGTTCATAAAATGAAAATTAATTCGAAAATAAAATATAAATAGATGGTTAAAATATAAAAAAGAAAAAATGATATATTGAATGACTGAAGTACTCCGTGATAGCAAGTGCTGAAGCAGGAAGTGTCGGCGGCAGATCCTTTGAAGGCAAGTGGTAGCCGGCCCGGTGAAGGGTTGAATCAGCACAGCCTCAAATAGGTCTAGGTAGCTTTTATCGGCACTGTTCTAACCTAACACGTCTTACCCCGACGGTGTCTAGACACCAACTCAGAGAGAGATTCCAAGAGAGATTAATGGCCTCTATGCGGCGGCCTTTCTAGGGTTCGCCGACTCATGCAGGTAAGACCATAAAACCTTTTCAAGAAAAGTCGAACCAAAGTAAAAACTGTTTCTATTTTAATCTTTCCAAATTAGACTAGGAATAAGAACGGAACCGTGCTTTGATGATGCAGTTCCTGCGGGTCGGACTTTTTGTTTATTTTTGACTAGATTTCGGACAATTGAGTTCTGCTTTTTGTAATTTATTAGGTAATCTTTTGTTAAGCTTTTCTGAAATTTTTTGAGAGCTTTATTTTTTATTGTAATGGACTTCCGACATTCTTCGTCAAACCATGGTGTGTGGTTTCCTTTCGGAAGTCCTTTGGTTTTTTTAATTGTCTCTAGAGCTGTTGTTATAATGTTCGGGGTGAAACTGTCAATTATCTCATCTATATTTCCGGAGAGCTGTTCTGTGTATTAGTTGAGTGTTTCTGTGAAGTCTTCCCAATTGGCTGATTCAATGATCCATTTTGGATGTCGGTTTATCTTGGGTAAATCAGAATTAAATTTTACAAGTATTGGAAAATGATCACTCCCATATTGTTCGCCACAGACACTCCAGGTTAATTGTGTAAGAAGGTTTGGTGAGATGAAAGCTAGATCTAAGGCAGAGGTATGTTGGTTCTCCTGTATTCAGTATGAGTGAGTCGGTTGTATCTATGATTCTTCTCATGATATTTCCCCTAGTGTTTGGTGTTGCTGTACTCCAGGACTGGTGTGACCCATTCAAATCCCCGACTACTATATATGGTGCAGGAAGTCTGGTAATTAGTTGCAATAAGGCTGTTTCATTTATTCGTTCAGTTGGTGGTAAATAAATGTTACAGATTGTAAATTCAAAACGTAATTTGACTCTAATGATGAGTGCTTGAAGTGGGGATTGTATGTCCAGTTCTTCGGCAAATAGACCGTTTCGAACTGCAATGGCAACTCCCCCATCGCTGGGCTCGCTCGTTTTCCCTAAGTTCTATTTCTTTCCTGTAGATGGAGTCATTTTTTATGTTTATGTTAAAATTGGAAGAAAGTTTCGTTTCTTGCAAGCACAATATGGCAGGGTTGGTATCTTTTAAGAGAATCTGCAGCTCCTCGAATTGGGTACGAAGGCCATTTAGGTTCCAGCTAATTATAGTCATGGCAATTTGAATGTTGGGGTAGTCCTATTTTACTGGATATACTATTTACAAGTAGGATATGTGCAATAATTGTTTTGATTTTATTATTATAAAAGAATAATTTATACGTTTTTAGATATATATACATTAGCTTAGCTTTTATTGACTGTAGGGGTTCAATTATATTTACAAATACTTGGCAAGTGATATTGTATATTCTATGAGGTATATATGTATGTTGAGCGCAGAAAAAGTTTGTAGCACCCTTCAAATAATCTATTAGCGTTATTGAAATAGTAATATGTTTTGAAAAATCATTTTTATTTATTGTAGTTTTCCTTTTCTTGGTATAAAATTTTCTTCCGATAATTGGATTTGGTGGAGTATATGTGTCATTTGGGTAAAGTTTATGTGAGGTATGTGTGTTTGAGTTCTGAGGTGGTTTACTGATATAAGGTGGATTACTGTTATGATAGTATGTGATTATGTGGGTGTTTATATTCATATAATGCATAGGGTTTCAGGAGGTTTCAATGTCTTCACCACTTTTTTTAGTATTTTGTTAATGAGTTCCGCCGAGGAAGAGGCGGGGTTTTAAATTTCTCAATATTTTGTACACCGCCCTGTGACTGGGGTACATGAGTGTTTTCTCCCGGGAGCGAGGAGAGATGGACCGCTCACAGGAGGTAGAGGGAGAGAGGTGTTGGCTAGGCCTGGGAGGGAGCGAGTGGAGCGATGGGTTATAGCCAGTCTGTGACGAAGCCACAGCCTTAGCTCTGGCTTCTAGAACCTTCAGTATAGTATCTACAGAAATACAGTCATCTGTCTGAATACCTATTTCCTTAACTTCCTTTCGTACATTCCTAGCTACTTCTGAATAACTTTTATTAATTGGTTGGCTTTCTTTATATTTCCTTCTAGCTACACTATGAGGTACTTCCTTTCGTACATTCCTAGCTACTTCTGAATAAGTTTTATTAATTGGTTGGCTTTCTTTATATTTCCTTCTAGCTATACTATGAGGTACTTTTTCTTTGAACTGTATTGTTGTGCTAATGACCGTAGCAGAAGATGCACCGAGAGGAAAGGAAAAAAAAAACTGTATTGTTTTAATTTCCTTTTCTTCTATCAACTTGGGGCATTTAATATCTAGGCTTGGGTGATGGTTCCCACAATCCAGGCTTGGGTGTTGGTTCCCACAATCTAGGCTTGGGTGGTGGTTCCCACAATCCAGGCTTGGGTGATGGTTCCCACAATCCAGGCTTGGGTGTTGGTTCCCACAATCTAGGCTTGGGTGTTGGTTCCCACAATCCAGGCTTGGGTGATGGTTCCCACAATCTAGGCTTGGGTGTTGGTTCCCACAATCTAGGCTTGGGTAGTGGTTCCCACAATCTAGGCTTGGGTGGTGGTTCCCACAATCCAGGCTTGGGTGGTGGTTCCCACAATCTAGGCTTGGGTGGTGGTTCCCACAATCCAGGCTTGGGTGGTGGTCCCCACAATCTAGGCTTGGGTGTTGGTTCCCACAATCTAGGCTTGGTTGGTGGCTCCCACAATCTAGGCTTGGGTGGTGGTTCCCACAATTTAATTAATTTTAATGGCTTGGAGCAGAAATTACATATCGGTTCTTTAACACATTTATCTGAAAAATGACCCAGTTTAAGACAGGTCCTTTAGCGGATTGGGTTAGGGATATACATTTTAACTCTTAATTTTTGGTATCCCACATTAATGGTTTCTGGGAGGGTCGGCACTGAAAATGTAAATATATACAAATGTGTATGTTTTTCTATTCCTGACCTAGTAATTATTCTTTTAATTTCCATTACATTAAAGCATCTTAATTCTTCCAATATTTCAGTCGGATCGATTCCTTCCAGGTCCGGACAAAATATAACACCTTTTGTTATATTTAACTTCTCGTGTGCGCTCACTTTTACTATTATTGTTGGCCCAAAATTATTTAATTTTAACAATTTATCTGATTGCTCCTTTGAAATTGTTTCGACGAAAATCGTCCCATTTCTTAACTTTTTGACATTTTTAGGTTCCCCGCATAGGTTATTTATCGTTTTAGATAATAAAAAAGGTGATCATTTTTTATGATCACCTTCCTCATCCCTTTTAATAATTAAAAATTGATTTTTGTTTAGTGATCCCTCAACTGAGGTAATTTCGAAATGGTGGAATAAATTTCTTTTAATTTTTTTTTTTTTTTTGGGGAGCGTATGTCGGGGGGTTTATTCATTATTAAGGCTTTTTATTTGTAGTTGGTTCTAATTTAATTTTTGTATTCCCGTAAAAGTAAAGCACAAAGAAAGTATTTGTGAATAATAAGTAATATTAGGGTTTAAAAATAAAATAAAATTAAAAACAAAATGAAAAGCGGAGAAAGAAAAATAATTTCTTTAAAATAAATTAAAGACATAGGTGCAACTGCCGTCGTTTCCAGTAAGATTACAACTGAAAACTGTACAAAAGAAAGAGAGAGCAATAATAGTAATAATACTAATAATAATAATAATAAAAGGAAACTAAATTTAAACTATAAATAATATTTATAACTTAGCCTAAGACTTATAAGGGGAGTATACAGCGATGGGGTCACCGATCTGGACCAAATTTTTTCTGGTGATTCTACATCGAAAAATAGTCGAAATGTGTCCGAGCGTTTCGTCCAATGCGCCTTAGGAGCCGAGAAATAAAATAAAATAGGTTGAAAGTGCTTTATTTTTTATATCGAGTTTAGAAAATGATATCGACATGATTCTTTCACAGATTCATTTGTTTTTTAGAGTAGATTAAAAGAAAAATATAATCGTAAAACAATCATTTATATTTTGTCAAATATATTCAAAAATATGCTTGCGTTTTCAAGTAAACTAGTATTATAAATTTTTTCACACCAAAAATAATAGCGGATTTAAAATCCGCACCCCAAAGAACCCTAATATGGTGAATATTATTGAAAACAAAAAATAATGATTTTTCCCAGTCTGGAAGAGAATAAAAATTTGTAAGCGAAAAAGTAATGTAACGTTTTAGAATTCAATATCTCCCCTTGAGATAATCCGATTTTTACGTCATTGATATCTTTCAAAAGAAGAAAGACTCCTTTTTCTAACCATATAAATGACTCTTGCATTACCTCAAAAGGTACTTGCAAAAAATGGTTCTCAAAATAAATAAAAAATATAAACTTTTTTGCATATAACTTCAATCCCAGAACACGTAAAAACACCCAGATTGGAAGGAAATGTTTCACATTAGGGCCTTTATCGACCCTCCAAGTTTGGTTTGAATCGGGTAAACATTCTTTGAAATATGGCCGGATTATTGAATGTTTAAACAATTTTAAGGGTCCCCCTCCCCTCAGCGAAATTTAAAATACTTTTTTTTTATTTTTGTAATATTCCCAAAATTTGAATTTAGGGGTTTTTCAATGCACTAAAAACGAATCTGACATAAGTTTTTATATAAAAAATTGTTTTACATACTCGACTCGTTTTTGGCATGTTTAAAAACCCCTAAATTCTAATTTTGGGAATATAAAAAAATGTATTTTAAATTTCGCTAAGGAGGGACCCTTGAAATGTTGTTAAAGATTCAACAATCCGGCCATATTTCCAAAAATATTTACCCGATTCAAACCAAATTTGGAAGATCGATAAAGGCCATAATGTGACACATTTCCTTCCAATCGGGGTGTTTCTACGTGTTCTGGGATTCAAGTTATATGCAAAAAAGTTTATATTTTATTTTTATTTTGAGAGCCATTTTTTGCAAGTACCTTTTGAGGTAATACAAGAGTCATTTATATTGTTAGAAAAAGGAGTCTTTCTTCTTTCGAAAGATTTCAATGATGTAAAAATCGGATTATCTCAGGGGGAGATATTGAATTTCAAAACGTTACATTACTTTTTCGCTTCCAAATTTTTAGTCTCTTCCAGACTGGGAAAAATCATTATTTTTTTTTTCAATAATATTCACCATATTAGGGTTTCTTGGGGTGCTGTTTTTAAATCTGCTATTATTTTTGGTGTAAAAAAATGTATAATACTAGTTTACTTGAAAACGCAAGCATATTTTTGAATATATTTGACAAAATATAAATTATTGTTTTACGATTATATTTTTCTTTTAATCTACTCTAAAAAAACAAATGAATCTGTGAAAGAATCATGTCGATATCATTTTCTAAACTCGATATAAAAAATAAAGCACTTTCAACCTATTTTATTTTATTTCTCGGCTCCTAAGGCGCATTGGACGGAACGCTCGGACAAATTTGGACTATTTTTCGATGTAGAATCACCAGAAAAAATTTGGTCCAGATCGGTGACCCCATCGCTGTATACTCCCCTTGTTAGCTGTCCGGGCAGGCGAGCTTTGCCCGTACTAATCCTCAGGAGCGTTCCGATGCACAGTGCTGCAGCCTGTGGACATAAGTCGAAAATGCAACTATTTTTTCCAACTTGTTTTGCTTTACAAATCCTTTTAGATTGACCTCAGTGACATGGAATGGGAGCTTTTATTCGAATATTATTAACACAAAGGGTTCAATCCATGTTTGAACAAGTGGCAGTTTGCTTATCTTTCTAAACTAAGCAATTTCCATACTAAAGTCTGTTCGAATTTTTAGTATTTATCTATTAGTTTCTTACCTTCTTCAATACCTTAGCATCGAAGAAGGTAAGAAAATGCTCATTGTCTTTGTTTTTAACATTTTTCGTAAATATTTTTAAATAACATTTTTAAAATAACTTCAGATACTCTTTTTTCAATTTCGATCCAAAACATCCTGAGTTTCTGAATTATTTTGCTTTAATAACAGTTATACTTCATGTATATACTAATTTTTCTTGCTTTGAACTGCTTTGAATGATTCTGCCTTCATTTTTCTCTTTAAACCCCATTAATAACATTTTGGAAACAATAGGATCTATTCCAATGCTGACCTTTTAAATCGTATTTTAATATCTTTGGACCCTTTAATTTCTTTAAGCAGGAAAAGAAACCATTCAAATTCAAAGCCTTAATGACCGCAACAACACGAATTTAACTCTTTCCAAGTTGAACTGGACAACTTATCGCCATCCGAAGATAGTTTTTCGGACAGCGAATAATTGAATTTAATTTTTTATACATTTTTGTATAATTATTTCTAATTTTTTGTATAGTTATTTCTAATTTTTTGTATAGTTATTTCTTTTTTAGCGCGGTTCCTCCCTCCCCCATAGGGAGGAACCCCGCTTATAAGGTTGATCTCATGAAACAATCCGGAAGTGCCGACTAGAAAATTCCGCGATTCAGAACCCCTAGAGACCGAAAATAACGGTGGTTCAAATTTGTATATATATATATATATATATTTTTTTTTTTTTTTTTTTTTATATTTTCGCAACTATGGCGACTCAACAGCATACTGGGTTTTACATATGTATGAAAATACACGATAAATTCACATTAGAAAAAAAAATAAAAAATAAATAAAATAATAATAATGATGTTAATAATAGTAGAAGAGGACATAGTCCCTTCCTTGTAGAGGTTGGCTTTAGTTCTCAATCAGTTGTATTTATATTTGTATACTTATATAGTTCGTTCATGCGAAATTATATGAGGTCGTAAATGTTTAAATGTCTGAGGTATTCAAATATTTGTCCGATGTAGTGACTGTGATCTGTAAGTAGTTGGTGCATGTTTTGTGGGATGTTATCATTTTGTCTTTGTCTACAGTCTGTGAGGATGTGTTTAACGGTAAGTTGTGTATTACAGTACTGACAAGTTGGTCTGTCCTGTCTAGTCATGAGGTAAGAGTGAGTGAGTCGGGATTGGCCAATCCTTAGTCTGCACAGAACGACTTCTTCTCGTCTGTTACATCTGCTGCTGGAAGGCCATTCCCGGACAGTTTCTTTAATCCCCCTTAGTTTGTTGTCCCGTGTTTCGTACCATGTTTTCTGCCACATCTGTAAAATGAGTCCCTGTGCCGCTGTCCGTAAGTCCTGGTACGTCGAGTTTTCTATGTCTAGATGATCTTTTCGTGCTGCAAGTTTTGTTTGTGTGTCTGCGTGAGTACTAGGATCGATATCTTCATGGCCTGGCAGCCAGTACATAGTCACAGTCATGTTTAATAGGGAAATCTTGTTGTGTATGAGTGTTATTAATGGATTGTCATTGTAAATATCCTGTAATGTTAGTAATGTGCTCAGTGAGTCAGTGCATATTGTAATGTGTTTGTGGTCAGTGTTAGGTAAATTGTCTAGTGCAAGTATTACAGCGTGGAGCTCAACTGAGTAGGAACTTGTCATTTGTGGTAATCTTGATGATACGATTTTTTCTCCCACTACAGCAGCTGCTCCGGTTCCTTCCGCTGATTTCGAACCGTCAGTGTAGATGAAGAATTGGTCTGTGTTTTCAGTCAAGCGTGAACAGAATGTGTTTTTGTATAAATGTCTGGACGATGGATCTGTTTTTTTTAATTTTGTCAGTTCAATGTCAATTTTCAGATTGTAGATGTATAAGATGTTGTAGATGAGAGTTATGAGTGTAGGTTAGGAATCTCACATGTAGGGGGCGTTGTCTATTTGTATGGCGTTGATAAAGTTCTAAATAATCTTGATGTATAGAATTTGGAGTACATGGGCTATTGAGGAACTTACTTTTTAAAACGAATTTGATGCAGTTCAACATACGTCTGAGCTCCAATGGTGGTTCTCCACTCTCTGCAAAGAGACTTACGGTCAGGTTTGACCTAAATGCACCAATTGCAAGACGTATACCTGTTGTATGTATTGGGTCCAGTATTTTCAGTGTGCTGGTTCTGGCAGACGAATATACTACACTCCCATTGTCCAGTAGAGACCTGGTATATGCTCTGTAGAATGTAAGCATTAGACGTCTGTCCGCTCCCCATTTAGTGTTACCAAGAATCCTTAATAGGTGCAAAGACTTCTTACATCTATTAACGAGTTCCTTTAGATGAGGCACCCAGGTAAGTCGGTAGTCGAATATAAGTCCTAGAAATTGTAGTGTGTTTGTAGGTGTGATTGCTAAAGGATACGGCTAGTATTGATTCTTTTTTGACAAAAGCATTTAATATTTCTAACATTACAATGTGGTCCATGGTTGAGTGATTTTGCCTGAATCCACACTGATAGTTAGACAGAAGTTGATTCTTTTCAAGAAACCATAGCAGCCTTTTATTCAGTATTCTTTCGAATAGCTTACAGACACAGTTTGTGAGTGCTATCGGCCGATAATTGTTGCACAGCGTTTGACCTTTATTAGGTTTTAGGAGAGGCACAATTATTGACTCATTCCAGTTTTTTGGATATATTCCCGAGATATATGCTTTATTAAACAAATTCAATAGGACAGATAGACCTGCTGTTGCTGGTTTGGTTTTGATGAAATTTGGTACAAAAATCTTTCGTCTAATTTGAAAGGTCAAGTTCGTTAACCAGCAATATCCGCCTGCTGGAAGATGGCGTTTGGGGCGAAATTCGCGCAAAAAAAATCGTAACGCTTACATTTTTGAGTTCATAAGCTTGTAAGTACTCGTTTTATATGCTTCCTGGGCTAGGAAAACGAATGAAACCATTTTCAAGGCGATAGCTTTAATCGTTTTCGAGAAAATTGGAAAAATAGATTTTGAATACCGTTTTTGGTTTGGGTACTTAGAATCATGGGATTCAGTTGAAACATTTTCTGCATCTTCTACTTTCATCAAAACTAATATGTTGAAATTTTGGTTACGTTTGGAGTTAAGGAAGGGTTAGAATAAAATATTTTATTAACAGATATAAAAGGTTTTAGTAACTTTGTTTACTTTCCTTAATATCTCGAAAATGGTTGAGAATCTTGTTAAACGGAAGAATACCATTAGAAAGCTTATTAAATGCTCTAAAAAAAGGTTCTAATGAAAGTTTTGATTAGGCGATGTCAATCGGAGAAATAAGAGCTTAAAACTTTAAAGTAATTGATTTCGCTTATTCGAACTGTTCTTTTTGTCTGTTTTTTATTCCTTGTTATTTTTTAATTGCTTATAGTTGGATAATGTATTTGAAAATAAAACAGGTTAAGAAAAATAAGAAAAACAATTTAATGTTAGAGATATGGATTTCCAAGATATAGCTTTTCAACTGCCTAGCGTCCTTCCTAGGGAGGGTTGTTTGTCTTTGATTATGGTACTTAGAATTATGGGATACAGTTGAAACATTTTCTGCATGTTCGAATTTCATCAACACTAATATGTTGAAAGTTTTGTTACGTTTAGAGTAAAGGAAGGGTTAGAATAAAATATTTTATTAACAGACAAACAAAGTTTTGGTAACTTTGTATACTTTCGTTAGTATCTCGAAAACCGTTGACAATCTTGTGAAACGGAAGATTACGATTCGAAAGCTTACTAAATTCTCTACAAAAAAGGTTCTGAAGAAAGTTTTAATTAGGCGATGTCAATCGGAGAAATAAGTGCTTAAAACTTTAAATTAATTGATTTTGTTTGTTCAAATGGTTCTCTTTGTCTGTTTTATTCCTTGTTATTTTTTAATTGCTTATAGTTGGATAATGTATTTGACAATAAAACTGGTTAAGTAAAATAACAAAAACAATTTATTGTTAGAAATATAGATTCCCAAGATTCCAAGACCTTGTCACTAGCGGGTCCGTTTCTACTGTTAGCAGACCCTTCCAGGTACGATTGTAAATCATGACCTTTCAAGACTTTACTACACACAGTATTGGCGTTAGTGACCTTAAGGGTTGACACGCCATTATAATAATTAATTAAAAAAAAAAAAGACTGGTGGAACCAAAATAATAACTGCTTCTATTTTAATCTTTCCA
Source organism: Gonocerus acuteangulatus (assembly GCA_946811695.1). Classification (NCBI taxonomy): domain Eukaryota; kingdom Metazoa; phylum Arthropoda; class Insecta; order Hemiptera; family Coreidae; genus Gonocerus; species Gonocerus acuteangulatus. The sequence continues at coordinate 129,656,164 of OX328124.1, forward strand.
AATTAGACAAGGGATATGAACGGAACCGCGCTAAGATGATGCAGTTCCTGCGAGACGGACTTTTTTCTTCGATTAAATTTGGATTGTCCACTTCAAATAAATATTTGTAAATATAATTTCAATTGAAAACAACTTAGTTTTTATTCAAGGCCCTTAAAATACATGTGTTCTTTTGTGATCAAATTAGTTTACTCATTAAATTTCCGCCAAAAACGACTTTTGTCCAGTTACTCCATTAGAACGGCGCGCCGCACTGTGCCATGTGTTCACCTCGGCTGCTTCAACTTAACCCCCCTGAAGTTCTGACGTTTTTTCTCCTTGCCGAATCCCAACCATACCTTGTCTTCAAAAATACTCTTATTCTAGAAATATGTGTGATGTACTCAGTTGCCTTAGATATGTGATATACTGTCAACATTCATATGAAAATACTGTTTAGTTTTAAGTATAGCGAAAACTCAGTTAAAATATGTAAAATTTTCTTTATGGAATGATATTTGAATGAGAATTTCAATTTTTCTAATTTTTACATAAAAAATATTTTTTCTAATCTCACTGATCATGTGGGTCCGACTATGTGAGAATTAGTTCCGCGCCCGACCGAAGTTTATTTATTTATTTATTTACTGCTTGATAGCAACGGAGGCGACTAGCAAATTAGTAAGTCTATATGGAAACGTCAGCTTTGAACAAAAAGATAATATTATTAAATAAATTATAATGCATAATCATTACATAAAAGAAATAAATATAATTCCAGAAAAAGTATCAAATAGATTTAAAAGCCAAAAATAAAATATAAAATAAATTAAAAAATAAAAGTAAGGAAGTTATAAAAAAAATGACAGAGTAAACATTTTCATGAGTTCGTTAAATTGTGTGATATATATGTATAGTTTGTAAATATTTAAATATCTGATTCAAATAATGGCTACCATCGGACAAGAGTTCTGTAAGGTCAGTGGGTATGTTTAATTGTTCTCTTTTTCGACAGTCTGTAAGTATATGTGTTATAGTTAGGAGTTGGTTACATTGTCTACATGTTGGTACGTCTTGTCTAGTCATTAGGTGTCCGTGAGTAAGTAGAGAATGGCCAATTCGGAGTCGAGTTAGAACTACTTCTTCTCTCCGGTTTCCTCTTCTGCTGGCTGCCCATTCTCCCACTGTTTAATCTGTCGTAGTTTATTGTCGTTAGTGTTGTGCCATGCTGTCTGCCCCTGAATAAGTATTTGGTTGCTATAATATGTCGTTAGGTCCTCGTAAGTTGTTTCACTTGTTATGTTCTGTAGTCTGGTTGCCAATTTGGCTTGTATGTCAACGTCTGTGCTTTGTTTAATGTCTACGTGCCCCGGTAGCCAAACCAGTGTTACGTGTATGTCAACGTCTGTGCTTTGTTTAATGTCTACGTGCCCCGGTAGCCATACCAGTGTTACGTGTTTGTTTAAATTTTGTAATCGAATAATTTCATTTAAAATTTTGGTTGCCAAAGGGTGTGCATTGAATGTATTATGTATCGTTTTTAGTGAGCTCAAAGAGTCTGTAAACAAAATCACTTTTTTCTTTTGAGTATCCTTTATATTGTACAAAGCTAACAACATTGCCTGCAACTCAGCAGAATATGAACTAGATACTGTTGCTAGTTTCTGTTGGAAAACCTTTCCTTCGATTATTGCGGCAGCACCAGTTCCTACCTCAGTCCGAGAGCCATCACTGAAAGAAAAGTCCGTCACGCAGGAGCTGCATAACTAAGCACTTTCCTCAGAATTTGGGTAGTGTAGATTGCTTTCCAGAACAATTTGCTTAAAATATCCTATATAAATAAAATAAAAACATGAATAGTTCTCTTTCAAATTTGTAATGAGTAACTGATCAATTAATAATTTGCTTCCAGAGTTATGTTTACACATGGTACCTATTACACTTCGTAATAAATACAAAAAATCTCATATTATCGTATTTTGATCTAACGCAGGAACAGGATACAGTCACTCTAGTGGTAGAAAGTGCTCCTTGCGGCGGCTTTGTGAACCTACGTCTGACGGGCTTTTCTATTGAAATATATTACAAATTAAACCCCCGCTTTCCGATTGACCGATTCAGCTTATTTTTACAACACTTCTTTCTCATGAGTTACCCACGACGTATACCGCGTTTCGTTACAATACAGCAGAAATTACGACCGGTATGAGTATATTAAGAATTTGGGTCAGGAGTAAACCCCCCCTTCTAATGAACCGATTTAGTTTATTTTTACAACACATATTTACCTGTAGATTACCACTACGAATACCGAGTTTTGTCGAAATATACCAAAAATCACGGCTGGTAGTGGCGAATTGGTATTGTGGGTTGGGAGTAAACCCCCCCTCCTAATGAACCGATTTAGTTTATTTTTACAACAGTTATTTACCTGTGGATTACCACTACGAATACCGAGTTCCGTTGAAATATACCAAAACTCACGGCTGGTAGTGGCGAATTGGTATTGTGGGTCCGGAGTAAACCCCCCCTTCTAATGAACCGATTTAGTTCATTTTAATATCTCACTTTTCTCTCTATATTACCACTACGAATACTAAGTTTCGTTGAAATATAACAAATATTACGGCTGACATAGTCAAATTAGTGTTTTGGGTTCGGGGTAAACCCCCCCTTCCGGTGGACCGACTTTAGTGGTTAACGAACTCGTTCAATCGTTTGCTAATTGAATGCTATATACCAAGTTTCGTGACGAAAAAACAAAAACTCTGGCCGCTATCGTGTTAACAGACACACACATATATATATATATATATATATATATATATATATATATATATATATATATATATGCATATATATATATATATATATATATATATATATATATATATATATATAGATATATATAAATTTTAACGGGGGTCATTTTCGGTATCTACTAGGTAGGATCGATAAAGATTTGAAGAAATTTTTCAAAAATTCCGTCATGAGTCCAACCTCAATAGCTACTTTCCTTCGGAGGAAAGTGCTAAAAGAGGCTGTCAGGGTTCCCGTTAAGTATTTCTTTGAAACATGATTGGTAAACGTGTCTTGATGTCTCGTCGGATTTTTTGTAGTTCGTCAATGTTGTGTCTATTGTTAAATTTCGTATTTGCCAAGGAGGTATTTCGAGTAATGTCTTTGTAAGTAATGATGTATTGGTAGTAGGTATGTCCTTGATGTATTCGTCATACCTGACAATGAGAGGTCTTGGTCTAGTACACTCTTGCATATATTTATTATAGAAAGGGTTATTGAGAACTGTATTCGTGCAGGCGAAATTCAAACATTTATGTTTTAGGATGTACTTTATGCATTACGTCTTCCTTCTGTATGCTAATGGCAATTCCCCTGCTTCTACATAAATACTGCTTATTGGACTAGACCTGAACGCTCCCGTTGCCAGGCGAAGTCCTGTATTGTGGATAGGGTCTAACATTTTAAGAGCACTGTCGCGGGCCGATGAGTATGCTACACAGCCGTAGTCCAGTAATGACCTGGTATAGGCACGGTAAAACTTGAGCATAGAGCATCTGTCCGCTCCCCACTTAGTGTTGATTAGTATTCTTAGTAGATTCAATGATCTCTTGCATCTAAGGACAAGATCTTTTAAGTGGGGAATCCAAGTTAGCTTCTTATCAAATGTCAGCCCTAGAATTTTGATGTGTTCGGTGTTATGTATAGTAGAGTTGTGTAAAACGAGGTTAGGATCTTCACAGCGTCTTTTTTTTGTGAACACAATACATCTAGACTTTTCATTTGAAAACCTGAACCCTGTATTGTTCTCCCAAAGCTGTGATTTCTCCAATGTATTTTATTGCAGGCTGTTTCATAATTGCACGATGCATGATAAATTAATACATCGTCTGCAAATAAACAATAACTCACGTCCTGAGGTATGAACTCACAGACAGAGTTCATTGCTATATTGCAGAGCGTGGTACTGAGAACTCCCCCTTGTGGAACACCATTTTCTTGTAAGAACTCCTCAGATAATTCCGATCCAATCCTGACCTGGAAGGTCTATTGTGCAGGTAATTATTTATAAACCTCAGCATATTTCCCTGTATTCTCCATTCAGTTAATTTGGTTAGAATTAATCGCCTCCAAACTGTGGCATATGCCTTTTCCACATCTAAGGCTACAGCAACAAGGAAATGCTTATTTAAAAATGCATTGAGAATGTCATTCTCTAGTCTGGTCAAGTGGTGTGTGGTAGAATGCTGTTTCCTGAAACCACATTGAAAAGGCTCAAATTTATCCAAAAACCACTGTATCCTTCTAGTAAGCATTTTCTCAAATAGTTTGCAGACACAGCTGGTCAAAGAAACCGGGCGAAAACTTGATGGGGAGGTTGCATCTTTCCCTTGTTTTAAAATAGGTATCACAATAGATTCCCTCCAAGAATGAGGGTAGGTTCCGGATTCATAAATTGTATTGAAAATAGTTAGAAGAGCGCTAAGAGCACAGTCTGGTAAGTTCTTTAGCATTTGGTAACATATTAGGTCTTTTCCTGGAGCAGTATTGGGTATGTTAGTCAGTGCAAGTTTTAGTTCATGGTATGTAAAAAAGTCGTTTAGAGGGTGGTTGTAATCGGTATTGATGAGTAAAGGTATAGTTTCTCTTGAGTCTTTGTACTGTTGAAACTCATCAGTGTAATTTTGGGAACTAGAAACTTTACTGAAATGTGAGCCCAGCAAATTACACATCAGAGGAACATCAGTTGTCAGTGCGTTTTTGTACTGTAGTGCAGTAATGGGTTGTTTGTATCTTCGGTGCAGTATTCTATTTATTGTTGTCCATATTGTGTGTGCTGGAGTATTTACGTTCAGTTCTGTTAAAAAGTCTTTCCAAGATTGACGTTTACTGCTCTTGATTACCCACTGTGCTCTAGCTTTCTTCTTTTTATAATTTATGAGATTAATTTCTGAAGGGTTCCTACGAAACAGTCGAAGTGCCCTTTTTCGTTCTAATACAGATTTTTTACACTCTTCATTCCACCAAGGAGCCGGGGTTTTACTGTATTTGGGAGCGGTCTTCGGTATAGTAATGTCTGCACAATTGATTACTAAATTATTAAATTGATTTATAGTAGCTACACTCGATCGACTAATGGCTAGTGAAATTTCATCTTTAAATAATGGCCAATTTGCTTTATTCACATTGTATCTGCTTGTAGTAGTAAAATTAGGGCCATTGTTTGACTGAACGAAAATGATTATAGGCGAATGATCACTGCCATAAAAATCGTCACAAACCTTCCATTCAAATTGAGTGTAGATGTCAGGAGTGCAGACAGAAATATCTATGTGTGATAAAGTACCTGTTCGTGAGCAAAGATGTGTCGGTGAAGTCGTGTTAAGAGGTATTAGGTCAAATTTGTCTAGTATAGTCTGTATTTGTAATCCTCTAGTATTATATATCGGTGCGTGCCACATAGGACTGAGTGCGTTAACATCGGATAAAAGTAAGAGTGGAGTCGGAAGTTGTTGCTCCCTACTAGTGCAGTGTCCTGAACCATACGTGATCTGTATTCATCTGCATAATAAAGTGCTTATTCCTATAAATACTTACCGTTTTTAACAGGTTATGGGCCCAGCGGTACTCGGTTGTCTGTTCAATCTTTATGAACTTTCGTTATTTTAGTTTCTCCGGAATAAGTTCAACCGTCAGGTTAGTTTTCGAACAGTTGCACGTGGTTCGTTCGTTGGAATATGGATTCACATCACCAAATCCTGTTAAGTGGATCAGAAAACTGGGAAGTTTGGAAGTTCAGATTAGTCATTGTCTTGAAGAACAAAAATTGCTATGATGTGTGCACTGATGACATTAAGCCACCGGCCGACTCTGATGAAAAAACTAAGAAGGACTGGAATACTAAAGATCGCCAAGCCCAGGAAATCATTACTTCTAGGATGGAAGAAAAGCCACTTTGCCATCTACTGTCTTGTAAATCTGCGAATGAAATGTGGAAAAAGCTACTGCCAGTCTATGACCGGACTTCAGAGGTTAGTTTGCATGTATTACAACAAAAGTTTTTTGCATAGAAGTATAAAAATGAGGGAATATCTAGTCACCTATCAAACCTAGAGGATTTAGCCACTAAAATGAAGAACCTGGGGGAGGAAATTTCAGAGAAAATGCTCATAACCAAAATTATTATGTCTCTGCCAGAGGAGTATAAATACTTTCAGTCAGCTTGGGAGTCAAGCTCTACGCAGACGCTCAGCGAATTGACATCCCGCCTTCTAATTGAAGAAGAACGTCTAGTTTCGAAAAAAGGTGAAGCTTCCGTGTGCGCGTTTGTTACCAAAGTGAAGTGTAAAATGTGTGGTAAGGTAGGCCATTATGCTTCCAATTGTATTTCGAAAAACAAGGTTAGTAAACCATTATGTTTCTATTGTAAGAAACCAGGTCACTATATTAAAAATTGTAAAGTTCTTGCTGAAAAAGAAGGTAGAAATAAAAAGTTAGATGATAAAGGCTATAAACATGCTTTTATGACAAATACGTTACCAATGATTAATGATTCAAAGGATCTATGGGTTGTTGACAGTGGTGCTACTGAGCACATGTCATTTAATTTAAATAATTTTGACTTTATAAATGATGTATCTAAAAATGTTAAAATTAGTGATGGAACCTTGTTAAAAGCTACAGGTATTGGAGATGTTTCTGTCAAAACATTCAATGGTAAACAATGGGTGTCATCTATTTTGAAGAATGTTCTTTATGTACCTCAATTAAAAATTAATCTGTTCTCTGTAACTTCAGCTATTGATAAGGGTCATGTATTTTTGATGGAAGGTAATATGTGTAAGATTGTAGATAAAGATAATGTATGTTGGATTTTAGGCAAACGTTATGGTAATTTATATAAATTTTGTTTGACTAGGGATAATAGTAGTGCTGATTTTGTTAGTTCCTGCAAGTCAAAAACTTTGCTTGAGTGGCATTGTATATTAGGTCATCAAAATTTTAACCATGTTGAGAAAATTCTTAAAAATTTTGATATAAATTATATTACGGATAAAAATTCTTTATTTTGTGATGCCTGCTGTCTCGGTAAACAACATACCCTTCCTTATCATATAAGCAAATCTCAGATTAAGGATGTGTGTGAAGTAATTTGTGTGGTCCCATGGAAATAAATAGTTTAGGGGGATCTAGGTATTTTTTGCTACTAAAGGATCACTATAGTAAATTTAGAAAAATATATTTCCTTAAAAATAAAGATAACATTTCCTCAAAATTGAAAGAATTCTTTACTCTTGCAAAACGTGATACAGGAAAAGAGGTAAAATTTTTCCGATCCGATCGTGGTACTGAATTTATGAATAAGGATGTTCAGAATGTGTTGAGGGATTTTGGAATTAGACATCAAAAATCAACTCCTTATTGTCCACCTCAAAATGGCTGTATAGAACGTGAAATGCGTACTGTTGTTGAATGTGCTTGGACTATGTTATATGCGAAAAAGTTAGATAAAAGTCTTTGGGCTGAGGCCACAAACACAGCAGTGTATATACTTAATTGTTCGGGAACTAGTTCTGTAGAAGGTAAAACTCCCTGGGAGCTATGGTTTGGAAATAAATTTAAACATTTTAAAGGACTTGAAATATTTGGCAGTCAGATTTATGCTCATATCCCAAATCAAAAACATCAGAAATGGGATCCAAAAGGAAAACTAGGCTTTTTCGTTGGATATTAAGAGGATTCGAAAGCCTATAGAGTCTATTTTCCCAAACAGAACAAAATTGAAGTAGTGAGAAATGTGGTCTTTAGACCAGCGATGGATCCAGACCACACTAAGTTTTCCTATAAAAACCTATTTCCGAATTATTGTCTTAATGAAGAACTTGAAGATGACAAGGATGAGTTAGTAACAGAAAAGGAGGAGAATACACAACCCGAAGAAGAAACAAATGAAGAAAGATATTTTTTAAGGAAAAGAATAGACTTAAAGAAACATTCTCGACTTGATGATTATGAAATTACAGCCAATTTCTGTGGTGTTGAAGACATAATTTTTGAAGATGCTTTTGCTGATACTAACTGGAGGAAAGCTATGGAAGAAGAAATGGACGCTTTAATGGATAACAAGACTTGGTCCTTGGTTGAGCTACCAGATAATAAGAAACCTCTTACTTGCAAATGGGTATACAGGAAGAAAACCACTGATAAAGGTGAGAAAGAAAAGGCTCGATTAGTTGTCAGGGGCTTTGAACAGAAGCCAGGGGTTGACTTCAAAGAATCTTTTAGTCCTGTTGCTAGTTATATTATTATCCGTCTGATATTGGCTATTGCTGCAAAAGAAAACTTAAATGTTTTTCAATTTGATGTAAAAACTGCTTTTTTGAATGGGGACTTATCAGAGGAACTCTACATGGAAAAGCCTGAGGGTTTTCATGATGGGGGACTGCCCGAGTTCGTAAATTATTAAAAAGTCTATATGGACTTAAACAAGCTCCGAAAAATTGGAACATTAAATTTACTAGTTTTCTAAAAGAAGAAAGTTTCAGCTCTCTTGAAGCAGATCCCTGTGTGTTTGTTAAATTTAATCCAAATTTACTAATTGTGACATTATATGTAGATGATGGTTTGATTGTGGGTGCTTCAAAATCTGAAATTGATTATTTACTAATAAAATTAAATAAAAAATTTAAAGTCACATATGGGTTAGCAAAAATATATTTAGGTATAAACATTAAAATTGAAAATAATAATATTATATTAAATCAGATTAGTTATATTGATAACGTACTTGCTAAATTTAAAATGAAGGATTGTATTCCTGTTAAAACTCCTATGATTCCTAATTATGATGATACTGCAACTGACAGTGCAGTGAACAAACCTTTTGGGGAAGCTATTGGTAGTCTTTTGTATCTATCAAATGTAACTAGGCCCGACATAGCTTATTCTGTAAATTACCTAAGTAGATTCATGGAAAAAACACTAATTAAACATTGGAATCAGTTAAAAAGAATCTTTAGATATTTGAAAGGTACTAGGAATTTAGGGTTGTCTTATTGTAAGAATGGTGATTTGGAAGTTTTCACTGATGCAGATTTTGCAGGAGAAAGGGAAACCAGTAAGTCTACAAGTGGTTATGTAGTAATGTTATCAGGAGCTGCTGTAGCTTGGGGTTCTAGAAGGCAAAGCCAGATAGCTCTGTCTACTGCTGACTCAGAGTTTGTTTCGGCTTGTGAAGGTATTAAAGAAACATTGTGGATTAATCATATGCTTTTAGAACTTAAGATGTGTCATAACTCAACACCATTGTATGTTGTTAACAAGAGTGCTATTCACATAATTAACAGAGATAATGGGAAAATATTGAACCGTACTAAACATGTTAGAGTTAAGTATCATTATGTAATTGATAATATAGTAAATAATTTTTCATTACAACATGTTTCTTCGGATCAACAAATTGCTGATATATTCACAAAGCCTCTTGTGCAAGTAAAATTTGTTAAATTTAGAGAAATGTTAGGACTAAACCATTTATGTTGAGAAATATGTATGTATGTACTATATTTTTGTTTTTGTGTGTATTATTTAATTGTGTATTTATATATATTTTCTATCGGTTTTGTATCTTTGATAGGAATAATATTTAAGGAGGAGTGTTGAATGTAAATATTATTTATATTTCTGTGTGTATCGATACTATATTGCTAGGTGTGGTCAGGCGCTCCCCACCCTTTTTTTCTTACCTGTAAGCTCCCTACTAGTGCAATGTCCTGAACCATACGTGATCTGTATTCATCTGCATAATAAAGTGCTTATTCCTATAAATACTTACCTTTTTTAACAGTAATCTTACATTAGTATATGCTATACATATATGTATATGCATTTTTTAATATTTTATGTATCGATTTTTTTTTTAACTAATACTAATGTACTGTGTAGCAATATTATTACTAATACTATACTACATAAGAAAATGTACACTAATACCAATAACAATACTAAACTAAACTGGCACACGTATATACACATACGCCCACGTATATACGTATTTGGGTGTATGTACGCATATGTACACACATATACATACATACATATATTTATTTATTATTACACGTTTTATATCATAAGATATAAAATGGGGAGGGACTGGGACAATTAAAATAAGATGAAAGACTGGGACATGTCTGGCCACAAGGCGCCGATGTTCCGCAACATGTGTAAAGTCTCCCATTCCACTCGGGAGACCTTAGACCTGAGGTTTTTGGTCTCGCAACAAGCCCATAGACAGGGTCTCGTCTATAGACATGTCTACCTAGACAACCTGAGGCACGTCTCGAGACCAAAATCCCGCAACATGTCTACCAGTGTGGACATAGCTTAAGTGGTAAGGTGTGGTCAGGTTATTGCGTTGTCTGCAGTTGGTAGGTATATGTTTAACGGTCAGAGTCTCGTTACAATATCTACAAGTTGGTCTGTCCTTTCTGTCTAGTAGGTAGGAGTGGGTAAGTAAGGTGTGTCCAATACGAAGCCTGGGTAGGATGACTTCGTCCAGGCGGGAGAACTGTTCATTTTTCCAGGCTTTCGTTGTATTTTTTATTTCCCTCAACTTGGCGTCAGTTTTTAGCCACTCACTTTCCCACTCGTACAGTCTGTTAGTTTGTAATGTATATATTTATATAAGATCATTGTTTGTTTACAATCATGTTCAAATTTTCGCGTGTCATTAGTCACACTAACAATAGCCGCTTATCTATTACCTAGGCTTCAACCTATTACCTTTACCCTCCCACCACTCCCTACTAACTCCAGGATAAGTTTTCCCCCTCCTAAGTTCATCAACAGGGTCAGTAGTCCGCCAACCATCGTCGAAGCAGTTTATGCATTTCTGTTTTGACAATTTTTATGGATTTTAAAGGGTATGTTGCATGATTTTGCAAGTCAATTTGGTATTTCAGTTGTATTGAGTGTATTATTATTCTATGAACGATTAATTTTTGTTGTGAATTTAATTATATTGTATAACTATCTACAGTAATTTAGACTTTTAATTAACAGTTTATTTTGATTTAGAATTAGATGAATGAATCTGTATAAGCTGGTTTTATATAATTTGAGATGAGGATATAATGCAATGAAATATCTAATCCGACTTGTATGTGTTCTTCAAACTATTCAAGATGGCATCCTTTGGCTAACTAAATATCGTCGATACAAAAGCAAACTAACGAATATGAAAATCACCACTTTTCAGAGTGGAAAAGTATTTATTCATAACTTTTTTTTTTGGACAGTCAAATATTCGGCAGATTTGACCTTTTGATAGTGGAATACTTTCCCTTTAATAGAGTGAAGTCAGATTGAAGAATTTGCCGTAAATAAGTCCAGCAAAAATTAGTAAAGATGGACAATGATAGATGCATTTTTTCATATTCGTTAGTTTGCATTTGTATCGACGATATGAGATCATATATAGTCAGTGTAAAAAGAATTGGAACACCAATATATATTTTACTTTTTTAACATTTGTGACTAAAATAATGGTGTGACTAAACCCCGGAGTGGTCTCTTAACTCTACAGGATGCTTAATACTAACAATATAACTTTTTAGGTTCCCATTGCTCTTGAAAGCCACTCGCATACCTGTTTTCCTTAAAACATTAGCAATTTTTTCTGACAATGCTCCAAGGTATGGTATGGAGCACCACCTTTCAGTACTAGGATTAATTAATTTATCATCCAACCGGGCTTTGAGGTTTTTTTTCCGTTTTATAATTTTATTGACATCCCTGGTTGTTTAGCCAATTGTCTCTGCTACGTGATAAATTTCTTTATTGTAGTGTGCAATTCCTTATTGTAGTTATTATGTGGTACTGGGATATTTAGAAGCCTATTTATATAGCTATGAATAGCCGAACATTTGTGTGAGAAGTGGATAGGAGGTTGAATTATCAATTTTGGGCAATCGTAAATATACCAAGTTCGGGTGATTAGGCTAGTGTATTTAAGGTCATTCTCCTAATAGAAAAATAACTCACCTTCGACCCTTAGACTGTCTGTACTCAATTTTTTTTTCTCAGAATATCACAATACATTGCTGCATTCATTTTCCTACTAATATAAGACAATTTCATCGCATAACAGTTTTGCTGTCCCAATTTATTTCCCACATTATATCTGTTGTAACTCTTTACTCATCATGCTAAGGAATTTTTATGGTATCACAACTCTTGTGCTGATGATTTATTTATTCATTCTTGTGAATAAATTTTAACTAATTCTTCTAATTTTTCCAGGGGCCGAGAAATGTATACACCCATTAAGGAAGAACCAGAACAGCATTTAAAAGAGGAGATTAAAGGTGATTACAATACATTTTTTCCTTTATTTGTTCTTAAAAATGCTTGGTATTTGTATTTCTTAATATGTATTTAATTGTTTTCCTCCACTTCTAAAGTCATTGGTGATTTTGGAATAATTAACTTTATATGAAACAAAGTAATTTTTGAAGTATTTCCCCCACCTTATAGGCCACAAATATGTGCTTACAACCTCCTGAGAAAATCATACCTTAGATTTCAGGGGCCAGCAACAATCCTTTGAGACCATCAATGATCGTTATAATAACAAAAATTGTGGAAATGACAAAAATTTTCATCTATTATTTACAATTTTTTTTAATCTCTAATTTCCAACCAGAGATGATTGGAGCAATTTTTACTTGATTTCAAGAGGGCGAAAACATGTTTCTCCTCAATTTGAAGTCGTTATTACGAAAAGGGTTAAATAAAAATTGACAAATTTTCAAGTGTCAGGTTTCTTTTTGGCTTGCAGTTTTTTTGCTTCTGTGTGCACCTCAAAGTCTAAGCTTAGGCATAGCCTAAACATGTTTAGACAGACTACAAACCAAAATTTGCTGCAACCGCCTATAGATGATGAAGTATCTATATTTAAAAAAAATCTCAGCTTACATTTATTTAACAACTTTTGTAATATAGAAAAAGTCCAACTTACAGGAACTGCATCCTCTTAGCCTCATTAGTGTTTGTTTCATGTCAATCGCAGGGTTCCGTTCATATCCCTAGTGCCATTAGTAATGAAATAGAAGCATTTATTGGTAGGTTTTGATCATTTGTGAAAAAAAAAAAAATAGATAAATAAAACCTCAGAGAAGTAGTATAAGATTCTAAGTGCCAAAACAGGAAACTGGTTGCTTCTTAAGCGGAAATTACGCCATCCTCTTTTTCGACGTTCACGCTTGGAAACAGCATAACAATTTTTCTCATTTTCTTATCTTATTTTACTGAAATAATCATTTTACTGTTAATTGCAATTAAAAAAAAAAAGACAACTACTTAAAAATTTAGGTAAACAGAGGCAAAACCCCATTGAAAAGAACAAAACTAACAATTTTGAAGTTTTAAGTTCTTATTTCTCTGATTCTCAGCTTACTGTGTTTAGCAACTTATTGTGAATGATTTTATGGACAGTGCCAATACTTGCATTCACTTTCCTGCTATTAGTTGAGCATTGATACGTCTGTTATCTTGGCTTATCATGTCAATGCAAGATTCAAGGGAAGAAGTTGCAACTTCGACTGGTCGTCCAGTTCGCTGTTCATCTCCAACACTTTTGCGGCCACTTTAAAACTGTTCCATCCACTTGTAAATGTTCGAACGGTTTAAACAATTGTTTATATAGATTTTAACACCCTTTCATGGATCTCATTATCTTTAACACCTTTTGCTACATAAAATCTGATCCCAGCACGTTGTTATTTCATAGTGCAATTCTCAGATTTGACATCTTCAGCTCACTGAACTTTAGGTTTTGATTACAACATCTTACTTAACAGCTGATCAGAAGTTATAACAAGGATGCCAACTTGAAATTTTGAAAGTTCCATAATGAATTATAAAACTATTTTTGACCTACATCAATTTGTCTTTTTACTTACTGAGTGAACCTCATATCAAATAAAGACAATGGCGCTATCAAGGAAGTCTATGTAACGTATGTAGCGTTTGATCTATTCATCATGTTTTGTATGGAACAGATTGGATCAGTGTGAAGATACTAAAGAGTGGACTGTATTAACATAACTTAGTTTCGGAAATAACCAAATATAATAAAATTAAAATACAGTGCTCGTGGGGAGGTGTTGCCGGAACCAGAGACATGTTAGTGCGTTAACACTTTTGAACAGAAATTTGAGATTTAAAATTTTGGTGAGATGCTGATGGCTTGAGATATGAATTGATTGAATGAAATGATGAATCATACATCCGGCAGCCATTGTTGTTTTTGTCATAAATGATATGGCGCGTGCTTGTAGGGAATTTGATAAATGTGGAGTTCAATTCAAAGTATAGAATGTACTCAGAAGACGAGGAGCATTGTGTGCTAACTTGTGGTTTTAATTATTCTCATGTTACTGCTACTGCCTGTCTCTATTCCTCCTAGGCGTAATAGACTTTCATTAAAACTTTGTTCTTATTGTCCTTCAAGTTTTGTCATTGGGATTCTGATCTCCTGTCCACGTTCTGGCTTCTTAACCCAATGGTCTCTTGTAGTTTGGCGAAATGTCTCACTCCGATCCTGTATATATGTATTGTAACAAAAAAAAATGTATATATTTATATTTATTTAAAACGATTATTTATCATAAAAACGAAATAAATTACGACTCACGTTGGACTGCCAAAATGTAATAAAATAAAAATTTTAATATAGGTATATTTAATAATAAATAAATATATTTATAAAATATATGAGGTAGACTAAATTAAACTTGAAAAATGTGGCTTCTTAACCCAATGGTCTCTTGTAGTTTGGCAAAATGTCTCACTCCGATCCTGTATATATGTATTGTAACAAAAAAAAAATGTATATATTTATTTAAAACGATTATTTATCATAAAAACGAAATAAATTACGACACGTTGGACTGCCAAAATGTAAATAAAATAAAAATTTTAATATAGGTATATTTAATAATAAATAATTATATTTATAAAATATATGAGGTAAACTAAATTAAACTTGAAAAATGTGGATTCGTATTTTAGTTTATTGATTCTTATCAGGGTCATATTGGGTTCAGATTAATTTATTTGTTTTGTATAATTGAATATAAAATTGAAACATGAAATGTAACTAAAAAGAATATAATTATAGGAAAAAAAAAACAATTTACCTTAATGCTCCAGAGTTTCCACAAAATGAAGTAAATACACTGGAGAAAGCTTGTTTTCTCATAAGTAAGCAGTCCAAGAAGACCACTAGATAGTTCCCAACCAAGAGCTGACCAAACGAAGTGAGATACTATGCCATCGACGACCATTGAAGAAGTGGGACCTTTTCCTCCACACTCATGCAAAAAAACTGTCTCCTGCAGATAAAAAGCGAAATAATACATTTAAATGAAAGGCACCTTAAAAAGTTGCTTTAAAAGGTTACCTCGTTTTCCTAGGAAAAGTCTATAGAAATCTATGGGTGAGAGAAAAATGGTTATTGCTGTGGACTAATTTGTCCAGTAGATTTTCAAAATGTCTAACTATAATACAGTAATATAAGCTTAATGTCTAACTGAATCCCCGGCATTACGGAGGACGTCTTGTCTTAGATGTGCTGGCACTGCTCCTGGACCCTGTTGATGAGTTCCCCTTTGTCGTCACTGTATCTGAGTACAGTCTGCTCTTCAATGTTCCCAATATATAGAAATCTAGAGGATTCAGATCAAGGGATCTAGGAGGCAAACAAACTGGTGGCCGATACAACGATCACAGAATTCACTGTTCAGCCTTCCATCACCACCCATCTTTTATGAACCGGGCAACCGACCATTTGAAACCAGAGAGAGTTGTTATTTGGTAGATGGTGTAATAAACGTCATATAGTGTGGGAAGGATGGGACATCACCCTCATCATTGTGTGAAATTAAAGAAATTGTTCAGGAAGGCTTTCATGTTTTCCACGTTGGAGTAACCCTCCAGCGTGGGAGTTTAGTTATCTACGTATGCCATCCTTTCTGGATACTACACATATTTTGATTAGGTATGTACGTAAAATAATGAATTCTTTTACAATTAATATGAATACTGAAATTAAATGAGAAAAATAAAAATAAAACTTAAACTAATAAAAAAAAAAAATGTAAATAAACAAAAATATATACATATGTAAATAACATAATACATATGTGGGCAT
The DNA here is from genome assembly GCA_946811695.1 of Gonocerus acuteangulatus. Taxonomy (NCBI): domain Eukaryota; kingdom Metazoa; phylum Arthropoda; class Insecta; order Hemiptera; family Coreidae; genus Gonocerus; species Gonocerus acuteangulatus. The sequence continues at coordinate 129,672,374 of OX328124.1, forward strand.
TCAGATGAGTTCATTGATATTTTTTAGGTCCAGTTGTTTAATAAATGCATCAAATTCCTTAAAATATGTAAGTAATAAGTTAGGTTTGTCAGTGGGCCAAGTTCCGTCCTGTAAGGTAATGTCCTTAATGAGTTTTGTCCTGGGTTCGTCCAGTAATGTACAGTCAAACAGGAGATGGTCGTAAGCCTGTTCAGTTGTATTGTTGCATTTACATTTGTTAGTACTTATAAGTTTAAATTTATGTAAATAACTTTTTGTCTGTCCATGTCCTGAATTGAGTCATTTTAAAGTTGTTAAGTGTTAATTTTTGTCTGTTGAGTATTGTAGGTATGAATTTGTGTAAATGTCTTCCTTTAGTTGTGTTCGTCCATCGTTCGTCCCATTTTTGCATTGATTTGTCTCGCAGTAGTGTTTTTATAGTCTGTGATGTAAGTTTAGAGTAAGATATAGGTAATGTTGTGTCCTTTGAAGCAGATTTTGCAAGTAAGTCAACTGTCTCATTCCCTAATAGTCCAGAATGTCTTTTAATCCATGTTATTGTAACTGTAACGTTTTTCTGTTTACACAGAATTAGTAATGTTCTAATGTGCTCAGTCTGTTCGTTGTGGATTTGGCTGTTGTATATGCGTGCTATGTTTGTCTTGCTGTCAGTGTATATTATGCATGTGTCTCCGTCATGACATGGAATATAGTGTTTCTACTTCTTTTATAATTGCAAGGTTTTCTTCCTGGTTTTTCGTACATAGTGGTGATAGTCTGTATTGTCGGCTGAGGATAGTTATGTCGTCTTTTAGTATTATGTATGCATATCCAACAGAGTCATTGCTTTTACTTCCGCCATGTAAATGTGATAAGTCCATGTTAGTTCAACATCGTCAGTCGGTACAATGTTGTCTTTAGGATGTAACCAGTTCGTGAACCGTATGTCTTGTTCTATGTCATGTGGTGTGATGTTCTGATAAGTAAAGTCTTCTGGAATTTCTTTCAATTTCAATAACCTATGTTGCCTTATCATTTCCTCAGCTCAGATGTGAATTGGCAATTTGTTAGCTAAAACACATGATGCTTCATAAGATAATGTACCATATCCCCTGGATATTTTAAGCACAGCTAATCTCTGTACTCTTTCTAGTTTTTTCACATTTCTTTTCACACTTAAAGCATGGCCCCCTATTTCAATCTTGTACGTTAAAATGGGGACAATCGCCCCTTTGTAGATTGTGGCTCATGCGTCAGAATTAAGACCCCCAGTGACTCTGGCAGCCATCGATAGTCCATTTATTATTGAAAATAGTCGTGTTTGTAAGTTAGTAATGTGATAGTTCCATTTCAACTTGTTGTCAATATAAAGTCCTAGATATTTAAGAACAGATTTTCTTGAATAGTTTGTCCATTTAGAGTAATGTCTAATTTAGGTATATTTCGTCTTCTTGTAAATAGTGTGTATGTCAATTTCTCCAAGTTAAATGTAAGTTTGTTTCTGTTCGTTCATTCATTAATTGTGTCTAAAGTTAAGTTTGCACGTTCTTCTATTTCAGTGAAGTTTGTCCCAACTACTGTAAGTAAAATGTCGTCAGCAAATGCTATAATATCTGTTCCTTCAGGGGTTTCTGTTGTCAGTAAACTGTCCATAATAACTCCAGGAAGGCTTGTTCAAGCAATTTATTGGTTTTGACTTAGAAATCAGAAAAAAATAGACTGAAATAGATTTTTTTCTGAAACTACGAGGTACCATTTTGAAGCTTTTTAAATAATGTAACTTTTGAGGCAGAGGCAAACCTGTAAGTCTAAAAATAGTTGATTAAGAAGATATTGAATAATTTAATAAAATACTGATATTAAACATTCTCATTTATATGGTTTTTAATATAGCTCTTAATTTACATGGTAATATTTCAATAATGGGTGTTTCTCATTGGAAATTTAATGTAGATTTTAAAAATGCATTCTTTATTTTCGATGCATTGATCACAAATCCCGAAATCTCAGGTTTTCTTTAAAAAAGCCAGTAGTCTTTAAAATAGACAAAAGTTTAAGTAGCTCCTCTACATTTTCTTCAGATAGAACGCTCATTTTTGTGCCCCTTAACTTCAAATGATATGCAAAATAAACCCCTAATGTTATGACATCTCAATGCGGGACACCCTGTACAAATATATATAAATATAAATATATATATATATATATATATATATATATATATATATATATATATTTATATTTATATATATTTGTACAGGGTGTCCCGCATTGAGATGTCATAACATTAAAATTAATTAAAAAACAAAACCCCTGCTACAAACCGCACTTCGATATCTTTAAAATCAAATGAGTTTCGTGCAATTCAAATTTTATTGTTTTAAATTCGGTTATGAATGTTTGATACATGACTTTGAGGTATTTTCTCCTCAACTTTCTGAAAAAAATATGGCCGATCCTCTAAAAGGATTATTTTCCCTAATAACTTCAATAAAGTTGAAAATAAGGCATCTTTGTTAAGTATTTAGTCTTATTTTTCGTTTGAGACGTTCCATTTAAGTGATGACCCTATTTCATTGATAGATTAAATAATAAATTGTAAAGAAAGCTCTAATCTTGCAGTTTCAAAGCATCCATTTTACTGTATTTTTATTCCTTCAAAAATGAATAGTGTCTTCAATGATGCCACCTTCAACATCCAGACACCTTTGAAGTCTTAAACGTATGCTGTCAACTGCTTTCAATACTTGTTCCTTCAAAATGGCTCTCCTTCAAGCAATCCTTCCTTGCATTTGGTCTTGTGTACTAGGCGGATTAGAGTAAACCATACTTTTAAGTGTGCCCCATAGAAAGAAGGCCAGCTGAGTGAGTTCAGGTGATCTAAGTGGCGAAGAAATAGGGTCTTCCCTGCCAATCCAACGGTTTCCCAATATGGAGGTTACAGCATTCCTAGCTTCTAATGGGCTGGAGAACTATCATACTGGAACCACATGGTACTTCTTGTTTTTAGTGGTAAGTTCTCCATGAGGTCTGGAAGTCATTTCAAGATGAATGTCCTGTAAGCATTCCCTGATACGGGACCTTCCAAAAAATATCGGCCAATAATTATACTGCCCAGAATCCTACACCATACGTTTACTGACCTCCGATACTGATGGTCCAGCTGCCTTATCCTGGGAGGGTTATTCATGGACCAATAATGTGAATTATGCCTGTTCAAGGACCCGTCACTTACAAACGTGGCTTCATCATACCTCATGAATACCCCGTTTTGACGTTGGATTGGCAGGAATGGCCCTATTATCTGACCTTTTTGTGCTTAGACCAACCGTTTGGCCGCAAAATTAGTTTGATCCGTCTTATTTGGGACACCCTGTATATGTATATACATACAATCCTTCCTTGCATTTGGTGTAGTGTACCCCATAGGAAGAAGACCAGCGCAGTGAGTTCAGGTGTTAATGAAATAGTAGGTGGCAAAGAAATAGGGCCATCCCTGCCAATCCAATTATTCCCGAGAAGCTACGAATGCTGTTTCTACTGTAGAACGTTGCCTGTCAGCACTCCTTTGAGCTGAAATGTAAAAATCTTTAAACTTTTCTCTAATAAGAAACAATTCATTACTCGATCTTACGTTAATTTTCCTCAAAAGAAGAAATTGGATTCCACATTCTATTTGGCCTTCAAACGCATCTTCTGTTATGTCAGAACATAAAAGTTCTTGAGTTCTTAAATAATTATGCAGGACACAACAAGTCAATAGAATAATATCAACTGTCTCCAACTTTCATTCAAAAGCTTGAAATCCCGAAAGCTTGCCAATAAGTTTCCAAGAGCGTATTCCTCCAGTTTTTCAAGATCGAGATAATCTGTAATTAAACACTTTGTTTTGGCAACTGTTGGTGGCGCTTGCTTTAGAATATGGATATGGATGCTTAGAGTATTTTAAAATATAAAACGTGGCTACATATGCAAATCTTACTACCACAGAATAATATAAAATCTACAGAATGAACATAAATTACCTTATATCCACAGGCATAGCTCAAGATTGTTGTTAATTTGTTTTTACTCTAAATTTAAAATAATTGTTAATTCTCGTCATGGACTTAGTCTTGGTCGTTTATATTCTTTAGGCATCTGTCGATTTTTCACTAGATTTCTGCTTTATTCTTTTTCTTGAGGGTCTTTCCGATTTTGAAATCTTCTCTACTCCATTTCCACAGTTCACAAACAACATTTTCCAATTATTATTGTTATCATTTAAATTTTCATCCACAATCAGCACTTCATCCTTACTCAGGGCCGCCACATGGGGGGGACAACCGGGTACAGTTGCCCCGGGCCCGAGCACCGTGGGGGCCCGTGCCGATCCTCGCTAATTGGAAAAAAAGTACCGAAAGTGACCTTTGCAGCACCTATTGTCGGCTTTTATTCTCATTTTGCTCAAACCTTAAGATGAAAATAATTTTAAAATGCCCAAAGCCCTATAGCAAAGTACTAGAATTTTTATTCTTGCTGTGAGAAGTGGGGGCCCGTGATCTGGTCCCGGGCCCGGCTGTGAGATGTGGCGGCCCTGTCATTACTATTCTTCCCACAGCCAACTATTTCTTTACTTTTCTTATAGTCATCAGTCATTTATTCATTGTTTTTATGTTTCAAGCTCTTTTATGGAACTTCTGTATTTATTGTATTTTTAAAATTATCATCAGTCATTTTATTATTAATTATTTTATTTATTACTTCGTTTCCATCAATTAATTTGCTTAATATTTCTTCTTCAATTTTATTATCTTTATTTACATAATCAATATTATTATTTACTTCCTTATTGTCATAAATTATTTTACTTGATATTTCTTCTTTAATTTTCTCATCTTTATTTATATAATCAATATTATTATTTTTTATTTTATTTACTTTCTCATTGTCATAAATTAATTTACTTAATATTTCTTCTTAAATTTTATTATCTTCAATTTTATTATCTTTATTTATTAAATCAATATATTTTCTTTCATTAATTAATTCTTTATTATTCTTACTTATAATTACCTTATTCTTATTTATTTCATTGTTATTCTTTAAAAATTGCTCAGAATCTTTAACATTTTCATCATTTGCTACACATATTTGTTTTGTTATGGGAGTTTCTTCTTCTTGCTTAATAAAATCATTTTTTATTGAAACAATGTCATCTGTGTTTAAATTTTGTTTTTGTTCTAATTTGTTGAACGACTTCTAAATTTATATTTTGTTTGTTTACCTCTTGTTTTAGTAATTGGCTTTTATCATTCGCTCCCAATTTTATTTTATATTCTGGATTTTATATTTCTGTTGTCTGCTTTGATATCTGTTATTAATTCGTCAAGTTTTCTGTTAGTATTTACTGTGAGTTCGTCCAATTTGTTTAGCAATTTCATTATCCCTTCCATAACTTTGGTATGTCCGCCATTTTACTTTTCTGGAGATAGCGCCTCTTTGCTAGGGGTAACTGGTAGAATTACGCTACTCTCTTAACTCCTCATTTTCCTGGGGAAAGCTCGTGTCATTTATTTCGCCCTCTGGTTCATTAGAATCTTGAAACCCTCAAAATACTAGCGATTCTTCTCCGACCATATTTCCCCAATTAAAATTAATAACAAACCCTTTATATTTAATCTAAAAAAATTGTCTCTAATTTGTATAGCCTCGAGTTAGACACCAAAATGTTATAATAATATTTTAATATATTATAATTTAATTTGTTTGAAATTATGATAAAATGGAATTGAATTATTCTATTAAAACGGGTCGTATTGGGTTTATATACAAATTTAGAGTATTTTAAAATATAAAACGTGGCTATATATGCAAATCTTACTACCACAGAATAATATAAAATCTACACAATGAACATAAATTACCATATATCCACAGGCGTAGCTCAAGGTCCAATTAATATTCTCTTGATCTATCTTCAATTCAAAAACTTCTTTTGCCACAAACACTTTAGGATACTCTCCTAGCAGAAAACAGTTTGAATCCTCTTTCTCTATCTTTTTTTAATTTTTTTTACTCAAAAACAATATAAGTCAATATAAGTCAATTATTTCCAACTCTATTTTATTTATAATGAACCTTTCTCCTGGTATTTAATATGGTCTCAGTACATAAAAGGACAGATGGTAAGAAGTGGTTCTAATAATATATTTCTCATGCTTTTATTTTAGGAAATTTATTAAATTAATTCAATTGTTCAAATGATTTTATTCATAAATTCGTATGTGGTGAGTTTGGTAATTTTAAATGAACCCTGAGATATAATGAAATTATACTAAAAACATTTCTAAATCAACTTTTCCTATCATTAACTTTCAAATAATTCCATTTTCTTATTTTTGCCCAAACCAAAACACCACAATATATATATATATATATATATATATATATATATATATATATATATATATATATATATATATATATATAAAATCATTAACCATCATTAAAGTCATTATTTTGCCCAAACCGATTGCAATTTTTGGTTCAAGTATTGGTATACATAATGTGCAACTCATGCGATGTCATACCTCCATGGGCTTTTGTAGCTGAAGGTTTGCACATGGTCTATTAGGCTGTACTTAGTTTTTAGGCTCCTCAAGAGGCATCCGAGGATGCAAAAATTATTTCAGAAAAGTTTGCCTCTCATACGCTCACAAATGCTCCAGTATTGATGAAATTTGGTACAAAAATACATTGTCTATTGTATTATTTTATCAAAAACTCATGATCAAATCAAATTATTGATAAATAAATGTAAGAATACACATAAAATGATATAGAGTAAGAAAAAAAAACTTTTATAAGAAAGGTAAGAAAGAAATTCAAGGCGCCGACCGAGACCGGCACGTCAGAATATTCTCCCCGAGACGACCTGCATAGGTGGAATTCACACTATACGTACCATCACCGACAGGCCACCGTCCACCTACCAACCGGCAAAATATTCTTCAATGTATTTCCAATGAGGTAGTTCACACAGGAGCGTACTGTCACCATCAGCAGGCAACTAGTAGGCAATTTCGACTCCTCTCACAATTATAAGACCATCGAGTTTTGACAGACCCCGGGGAAAATCTTTGCCGATTCTACAACAGTCATATCCTAAACACTCAACGCCATAACCATGTTCTGTAGGTTCTACCCATATGTAAATATACCTATTCTATAAAGTGTATTTTTTTATTATAAATTGTATCTTGTAACTTTTTTTGTCTAAAATTATATTTTTACATTATAAATAAAAACAAATATGGAAATGTTAATGCTTTATTTATTTATTTATCCTTCCCTTAGACACTCCATTAACTTTTCTTCAGGACTAATTGCTTCTCGAAAGGTTGTGTATTGCTTTTCAATTTTTGATAAAAGTATAAAATACTGTTGTTGAGACATTCTGAAATATGTGTAAAATGAAATTTCATCATCTTGCAGCTCTTTGAATATTTTCCTATTAACTTTCTTTTTGATAATAATTTCTTCATTCACGGCCTCTTATTTACATTAGAGGTTTCCTCTTCTTTGTTATACCTCTTTGTAAAGTGTGCAGTGGGTGTGCCACTGTAAAATTGTAAGGCCGCGCATTGCATGCTGGGAGTATCTTCTCTTGTGATGTGATCTCCGGGGGAACTGCTTGTTACTTTGTGAATAAACCAGTTATTTCTATTTGTAGTGTTCACTTTTGTGTTTCACCCATTTCAAAGTTAAAATTCTTCATCCAAATTTAAAGCTATCATTGCTAATTTTTTTATTATTTAATTTAGACATTGTTAGAAACTAAGTAAACCCGCATAGACAACAGACTGAGAGATGTTTTCTCGACGTTGATGGACGGTGGCCTGTCGGTGGAGATCTGTATGGTGTGAATTGGCTTCCATTTTGCCGGTCGGCTGCTGGACGGTGGCCTGCCGGTGATGGTACGTATAGTGTGAATCCACTTTTTAGGGTAGATTTAGTCAATTATCAAACTGAAAATAAACAATCATAGCATAGCACTATGAGTGTATAGTTGGTATCCCCCCTCCCTGTGGATCATCTTGTGAAACTCAGGGAGCTCCTAGGGATATCCACATATTGATGGCCAAGGAGTGTGGTAATAGGCGGGGGTCTGTTTTAGAGTCTATAAAATGCTGGGCACAACCTCTTTGCCGTTTCCACATTCTGTGGAGTACAATCCTGTGATCATGGAGGCATCTTTGATCGAGAATAGACTCTATTAGTACAGCAGGCTAGCCACTACTACCCATAGAACTGACGCATCCAATGCTCGACTTATTCTATTTATCTCGTCTGTATTGGGAAATAGTGGCAAGCCTGTCATACCAATAGCAGCTTCTCTCACTCATAGGTGTCTGGCGATGATAATTATTTGTACATAGGACTAAGGTCCAATCAAATATTTATAGGGAAGACTTATCAGATTTATCTTTGTTCTCCTGATTCATCGCTTTTCACTATGTAATTTGTTTCAGATGGAGGTACTGTTTGCTATGTCTGCCATCACTGCCAGCGCAACTTCGTCTCATTCAAGTATTTGAAAACCCATGTGAAGCTTTGTTTCTTTCGTCTCAATCCCTGTAAGTTGCCATTTTTCTAGCATTTTAAAATATAATTGAAAGTCTGATGGGAGTAGCTACTTTTAATACAGAAAGATAAATGTAAAAAAATAGAATTAATTGATAAGTAGTTTTGAGCAAATATTTATATTCAGCCGTGTATGTGACTCAGAATTAAAGCCATGCAGTGAGTGAGTGAATGAGAAGATTCATCGCAAGAATCATTCTTACACATTTACTAAACAAAATAAAAGATGAATTCCACCGCTAGTTTCCTAATAATCGATGTTACTAAAATCCTGTTTTAGCTGACCATTATCTTAGTTTCTTTGCCTAGTATAATATAATTCTTTTAATAAACAAGTTTTTAACATTTTATTAACTTCTTATTGTTTCAATATCTTTGTCCCCCCGGTGATCATATTTTTGGATGGAACAGCTTCTTTCTCCAGTGATGTTACCCCTCTGTTACTTCAATTTTCCCTTTATTTTTATAATATTCTTTAATCCAAGAATAGGATATGTATAAACATATGTGTGTGTGTGTGTATATATATATATATATATATATATATATATATATATATTTATATATATATATATATTTATATATATATATATATATATATATATATATATATATTTATATATATATATATATATATATATTAGAATATTTTATTTCTTTCCATGTCTTTACGTTCCTTATGATTCTCATCTTTCTATTTCAGGGTTACCTTCAAAATCAGAAGTACTTAACAAGCATCGCTCTTTCACATTTAGTGAACACTATACTCATAAAAGATCAATCCAAATTTCCTCCTCTATTATCATGTCTATGGCTACATCAGTAGAGGTTTGTCAACAATCTAAACAAACAAATAGTAAAAATGGAAAATTCAAGCCTCACACTTGTCAGTATTGTGACTATAAAACAGCCAGGCTCCAACTTTTGAAGGAACATTATTGCGACCAAACATGCTGAATATAAACCTCACCGCTGTCCATATTGTGTTTTTAGTGCATTTCAACGTGGACATCTAAAGTATCATATAGTCTCCAAACATACTGATGTTAGGAAATACTCATGTAAACATTGCGACTATAAAGCAATTGTTCCTGGAAGTTTAAAGATGCATATCTTAAGTAAACATTGTACTGACAAACCCCTCACTTGTCCTCATTGTGACTATAGAACAGTATTGCCTAGATATTTGAAAAACCATATCATCTCCAAACACACTGATGATAAACCTTTCTCCTGTCCACATTGTGACCATAGAACAGTTAGGTCAGACCATTTGAGGAAACATATCATGTTCAAACATACTGTTAATAAAACTCTCTTCTGCCCAAATTGTGACTATAGAACAGTTAGGTCTGACCATTTGAGGAAACATATCATCTCCAAACATACTGATAATAAACCTCTCTTCTGCCCACATTGTGACTTTAGAACAGGTAGGTCCGACAATTTGAAGACCCATATCATCTCCAAACATACTGATAATAAACCTCTCTCCTGCCCACATTGTGACTTTAGAACAGGTAGGTCCGACAATTTGAAGACCCATATCATAGCCAAACATACTGATAATAAACCTCTCTTCTGCCCACATTGTGACTTTAGAACAGTTAGGTCCGACCATTTGAAGACCCATATCATCTCCAAACATACTGATAATAAACCTCTCTCCTGCCCATATTGTGACCATAGTACAGTTAGGTCCGACAATTTGAAGACCCATATCATCTCCAAACATACTAATAATAAACCTCTCTCCTGCCCATATTGTGACCATAGTACAGTTAGGTCTGACCATTTGAGGAAACATATCATGTCAAAACATACTGATAATAAATCTCTCTCCTGCCCACATTGTGACCATAGAACAGTTAGGTCTGACTATTTGAGGAAACATATAATGTCAAAACATACTGATAATAAATCTCTCTCCTGCCCACATTGTGACTATATAACAGTTAGGTCTGACCATTTGAGGAAACATATCATGTCCAAACATACATGTTGAACCTTGACTTTGTCCATATTGCGACTATATAAGAGTTTATTGGGGAAGGAAACATGGTACTTATAAACTCCACACCTCTCGACATTGTGAGTATAAAACAGCCAGCTTAAATCATTTGAAGAACCTTATTCTGTTCAAACAAACCAAGGACTCGCTGCATTGTGACTATAGATCAGCCTTAATTGATAAAATATTTATCTACCTAAGTGCATTGTATCTCCTAATAAAAATAAATACAATTAAAAAGTATACATATATATTTTTTATGGTGTTTTTTCACTCTGGGCTCATATTTTTAGATAGAACAGCTACTTTCTCCCTTTCTTCAGCGATGTTACTCCTTTCCTACTTCACTTCTCCCTTCATTCTTATAATATTATTTAATCCAAGAAGCTACATATATATATGTTTATTTTTAAGCTGCATCGCTGGGAATTAGATGTGTTTTCTACAACTCGGCTTCTTTCTCCAGCGGTCTTGCTCCTCCTTTCATCGCAATATTTCGCCGGATTCCTCTCCGGCTTCTTCTGGCAGTCAATCATCCTTGTTGGTTGGTAAGGGATTGCTGGTTCCCTTACCAATCAGCAAGGATGAGTGACTGCCAGAAGAAGCCGGAGAGGAATCCGGCGAAATATTGCATTGAAAGGAGGAGCAAGACCGCTGGAGAAAGAAGCTGAGTTGCAGAAAACACACCTATATATATATATATATATATATATATATATATATATATATATATATATATACACACACATATTTATACATATATACACATATTTATACATATATATATATATATATATATATATATATATATATATATATATATGTGTGCGTGTGTGTGTTTTTGTTGTTGGTGTTTATTTAGTTTTTATATTTTTCATTTCCCAAGTTTTTGTTAAGTTAAAGTACATAAGCTTCTATTTTATTCATTTTTATATTGAATTATTAATTAATTAATGTTTATTTGGACTCAGGCTGATGGACACTATCCTAGCCTTTGTAAATTGTTCTGTTATTATTTTCTTAAACATTTGTGTATAGCTATATAATAAATTTACATTCATTCATCCATCTGTAATTTGTTCAAAAACTCCAGTGTACGTTGTTCATAGCAATAGGTATCATAACGTTTATTTTTGATCATTTTTAATTTAGTAGTGAAAAATTGATTTATAAATAAATCAAATTGAAAAATATTTTCGTAAAGTTAATTGTAAACAAGATAAATTACAAACAAAATGTAATATTTATAGGCTGGAATGTAGGAGTTGCGATGCAACATATATTGGAGAATCCAAGCAAATATTTAAAAAAAGATTAGTACAACACATGAAGAGTATAGACGACCAAAGCCAAATGCAAACTGCTTTGGAGAGGTAAAAATATTGGATAAAGAAATAAATGGATCAAAAAGAAAAGTGAAAGAAATTTTTGCAAGATTCTAGAACTATAAATACAAAAAGACATTAAACATCTTAGTGCAATATTTCAGAGTATAATGAAAAATTACTGGGATGCAAGATTGCAAAATTAATAAGTAAGGATAGATATTGGAGATAGGAGAAATCAATAATGCTTTCTTATCGGTATTGCACTATGCTTGCACTGGGCTGATCAGTGGCTGATCGATTAAGGCGATAGCTTTAACCGTTTTCGAGAAGTTTGGAAAACTAGTGTTTGAATAACGTTTTTGGTTTGGGTACTTAGAATCATGGGATTCAGTTAAAACATTTTCTGCATGTTTGAATTTCATAAAAATTAATATGTTGAAATTTTGGTTACGTTTGGAGTTAAGGAAGGGTTATAATAAAATATTTTATTAACAGACATGGAAAGTTTTTGAAACTTCGTATGCTTTCCTGAATATCTCGAAAACGATTGAGAATTTTGGTAAGCGAAAGGTTACCATTCGAAAGCTTACTAAATGCTCTACAAAAAAGGTTCTGAACAAAGTTTTAATCAGGCGATGTCAATTGGAGAAATAAGTGCTTATAACTTTGAAGTAATTGATTTCGTTTATTTTTGTTTTGGTTACTTAGAATCATTGGATTCAGTGAAAATATTTTCTGCATGTTTAAAATGCGCATAAACAAACATGTTTAAATTTTGGTTACGTTTGGAGTTAAGGAAGGATTAGAATAAAATATTTTATGTAATGAAAAGTTTAGGGAGCTTCGCATATTTCCTTAATATCTCGAACACCGTTGGAAATCGTGTTAAGTGGATAGAAACTATTCGAAAGCTTACTAAATTATCTAATTAATATTCTGAGAAGATTTTCGATTAGTCAATGTCAATCGGAGAAAACGGTGTTTAAAACATTGAATGTGTTAGTTTTGTTCTTTAGAAGTCAAAATCCGAAAAATTCTATCATAATAATAAACACAATTTACAATTACCTGAACAAACTATCCGAGCTGAAAAAATCTATTAACTTCCTTTGGGTTCCATCACACAGCGGCATTCCAGGAAACGAAGCAGCAGACAAGGCAGCGATTATGGAAAGACCAGCACAACAAATTTACGAGGCATATGATGTTAGTTCATGGATGAAACAAAGAATCCGCAACAACTGGGAATCCATGTGGAATGAGGTGCCTTTAACTAATAAACTTAGAAAAATAAAGCCAACCACAAGAAAATGGAGCAGCGCATTTAGGGGCAACCGAAGGGAAGAGGTTGTAATAACAAGGGCTAGAATAGGACATACTAACCTGACCCAAGTAGACCTAATAACTAAAGAAGCTCTAAGAATGTGTGAGACCTGCCATGTTCCTCTATCCATCCAACATATTCTAGAGGAATGCAACCACTCAATGAAAGTTTTGAAAAATATGGGATTTCTCGCATTGCATCAGCGGCACTACAGGATTCAGCTGAAGGAATCGATGCAATTCTGAATTTATTTAAAGAAATAAGCATTTATAACAGATTATGAAAAAATACAAAAAAAAAATATAGTTATATAAAATAAATAAATAAGTATATAGTTATATATATATATATATATATATATATATATATATATATATATATATATATATATATATATAAACTACAAAAGAATATAGTTATATAAAAAAAAAAAAAAAAAAAAAAAAAGTAGAGGTCTTAAATGGAAAAAATAAATAGTCTCTGTACATATCATAACAAAAACAGAGAGTATATTACACACAGCATACATTACAACACACAAAACACATAACTCACAGAATATAAAAATTAAACTAAATTTAATATTATAAATATAATAATTTAATCAGAAGGGCGTAATGACCTTGCCTGTTTAATGCCCTCCAAAACAGGAATCTAATCTAATCTATGATAAAAAGACATGATTGGCCATTGTATTCAATGTTAAGAGCATTAATTTTATATCAGCAATGGCAGTTTTTTATTTTTTGAATGATGATCATCGCGTCCTGATAGTAATGATGAATACCCGTCCTTAAAACCTGTTGAAAAATTCCACCATCTATTATCTTGTTTATCAGGAGAGGCCTTAGCGCTAGTTTCTCATTTTAAAATAACCGATGACAACTATCCCTTAGCTTGGGAGGCTTTGAACCATGCTTATGATAATAAGAGAGTCATAGCCAATTTTTATCTCGAAAGAATTCTCAATTTTAGATTTAATAAAAATTCTAGTCCCTTATCAAATTTATTGGGATTTACTACTAACGTTTCAGACAGTATAGCATCGTTCAAGGCTCTAGGTCTTGATAATCCTGATGATATGATATTATCCTTCCTTGCACTCAGAACTTTAGACTCTACTACACGTCAAAAATTCGAGCTAGATCAGCTAGGAAAAGAATTCCCTTCAACTGAAGATTTAATAAAATTTATTCGAAATGGTTATCTTGCGCTTCGGCTGTCTAGTGACGAAAGTTCAAGCTTTCAGCATTCTCATGCTTCTTCAGAAAATCAGAAACGATCCAATCAACGTTTTCCATCAAAATCATCTCGTCGTTACGATCTTGCTATGTTATCTAGCGGAGAAAACTCTGGCTCGTCAAGTCATTTTTCCAAGACTCCCTTAAACCATTCTAATAGGGCCAACGTTTCGTTGTCTAAGGCTGTGACTCCAACTAGCCGATCATCTCCTACACGCGCATCTTCACCTCCAGTAGAAGCCGCGGAAAAACCTTCTGCACCATGTCCTTTTTGTCAAGGTCAACACAATCTTCTGTATTCTCACAAATTCGCTCAACTTGATGTTATCGAGCGAAAGAACTTTACCTCAAAATGGAAGGGTTGCCACAATCGCCTGAGGTCATCACATTCAACAAAGCACTGTCATTCCAAAAACACATGCAGATATTGTAAAGAGCGCCATCATTCTCTTTTGCACGATTTCAATTCTCAAAATAAACCTCCGCCAGCTCATCCTTCGACCAATTCAGTACAAGCCCTACACCTTCAGGACCACTCGAAAAACCTCTGCTATAGTTCCTACGTGTCACCCACTGACCAGGTCCTGCTAGGAACCGCTATTGTCCTTGTTGAGGATAGTGATAAAAGGTTGCACTCTTTTCGAGCTTTACTTGACTCAGGAAGCACACGCTCTTTTATCACCATGAAATGTGCTCGACAATTGAAACTTCCAATTCATGAAACCTTTCAGAAAATTTACGGATTAGGCAACAATATATCTATTCCTATCTCGGGTAGAGTTCGATGTACACTTCATTCTCAGCATAACTCAGAGATATCTCTTGGACTAAACGCCCTCGTCATTCCTCAAATTACTTCATTTCTTCCACTATGTCCAATACCTCAGCACGTTGTAGAAGCGTTCAGCTCATTCTAGCTAGCTGATCCAAAGTTTGGCACCCCCAAGGATATTGACTTATTGCTTGGTTCTGATGTGTGGCACTTAATTGTATCTGGCGCACCTAATCCAGTGAGAGCAGGACTACCTTTTCAAACCCCCACTGTTTTTGGTGACGTTGTATCTGGGCCTATATCTTCTGACTTCCCATTTAGCGACACCAGTCTTGTTGCATATTCTCAGTTGGACATACATAACCAACTTAAGCAGTTTTGGCAGTTAGAAGAACCCAGTCCAGCTTCATTAGTTTCCCCTGAAGATGAATACTGTGAGCAACATTTCAAGGACACCTATACTCGTACTTAATCTGGTCGCTTTGTTCTCCAATTCCCATTCAAGGGCGAATCTAATCTTGGAGATAATCGAATTCAAGCCAAAAAACGCCTCTTCCACTTAGAGCGTAAATTTCGCCACAATCCATCATTGTTTAACGAATACTCTGACTTCCTTTGCAAATATGAAGAGTTGGGACACATGAGCAAGACAGCCATATCTTCTTCTTATCTGATTCCTCACCATGCTGTTTACAAGGACACGAAGATTAGGGTTGTATTTGATGGGTCCTGCACCTCAACCACACCAAGTATTAACGATCAGCTCCTTTCTGGACCTAAACTCCAGGCAGACGTTGACGACATTCTGCTTCGCCTTCGATTCCATTCTGTAGTAATCATCACTGACGTTGTCAAAATGTACCGCCAAATCCGAATTCATCCTACGCAACGGATATATCAACATATTATTTGGCGGGGCGACCCAAACAAAGAAATTCAAGAATATCAGCTTAATACGGTTACCTATGGCCTCCGATCAAGCGCGTTCCAAGCTATCAGAACAATCAGAGAACTCGCAACGCTAGAAGCTGATAGGTATCCTCTAGCTTCGAAATGCATACTTCGTGACATGTTTGTCGACGACGTAGTCACAGGTGCCAACTCCGTTGAAGAAGGCAAAGAATTTTGTTTGCAATTAATTAAATGCTTTTCTAGTGGTGGTTTCACACTCGACAAATGGGCTTCTAACAAACCAGAAATTCTCCCAAAGGATGTTTCTCCCAGCACCAGTATGATTGCAATACAACCTGATGAATTACCTTCTATCAAGGTTCTTGGTTTAAGATGGGACCCTGCCACAGATCACTTCAAATACTCCATCAGTGAGCCATCTAGCATCATGACTAAGAGGTCGGTCTTATCAACCATTGCAAGAATATTTGATCCTTTAGGCTTTCTGGCCCCAGTTGTGCTAACTGCTAAAATCTTCCTACAGCAGTTGTGGTTTTTAAAACTAGATTGGGACACTCCACTTCCGCAGCATTTTATAGAAGGTTGGTCCAAATTTATTGGCTCTTGGAATTACCTTTCTCAAATATGTATTCCACGCTTCATTCCCTATTCCAGCGAAAATAGAGTTGATTTAATTGGATTTTGTGACGCTTCAACAAAGGCTTATTCAGCCGTTTTCTATCTGCGAACGGAAACTTCATGCGGCCAGGTGTGTGTCACGCTAGTGAAGGCAAAAACAAAGGTAGCCCCCATAAAGTTCCATTCTATTTCACGCTTAGAGTTATGTGGGGCCTTGCTTCTTTCGAGCTTGCTTGCATCCTTGAAGTTCGATCCGCATCCTAGCCCAACACGCGTGTATCTTTTTACCAATTCCGCGGTTGCTTTAGCATGGCTTCGAACACCCAGTCATCAGCTAGCCGTCTTTGAAGCTAATCGAGTAACATCTATTCTGGATAAAACACGTCTTGAAGACTGGCACCATGTAAGATCCAAGGAAAACCCTGCTGACATATCATCGCGAGGCATCAATCCTTCCGAAATACAGAACCATCATCTTTGGTGGCACGGCCCGAGCTGGCTAAAATTAAACCCTCATGACTGGCCCATCACGCTCTCCAATGCCAAACTGCAAGCCCCTTCAGCTTTTCTCGGCACGTCAACAGTGTCACCTGAACCACAATGGCTTTTGCGTTTTAGCAATCTGAGGACTCTACTCCATGTCATCGCCAGGATTATCCGCCTCTCAACACGGGCGAGAGCCACGTCCTCCGGAGACAATGCCAAAATTCAACTCTCATCCCCAGTCAGGGCTAAGGAAATCTCCGATGCAATGAACAAATGCATAACGTTAGTCCAAAATTCTGCCTTCCCAAAAGGTATAAATTCTCCTAATCTACAAGCTCTTCAACCATTTCTTGACGAACTGGGTATTATTAGAGTGGGCGGAAGCCTAAACAATGCTCCCATCTCTCTCTCAGCCCGTCATCCAGCAATTTTACCAACTTACTCTCATCTTACCTATCTTGTAGTCAGCGAGATCCATAATAATTATTTTCATGCCGGTGCAAATCTTACACTCAACCTTCTCCGGCAGAGATATTGGATACCATCTGCGACAAGATACATAAAAGGCTTCATTCGTCGTTGCATAATCTGCCGTCGACGCCAACCCAAGGCAAAAATCCCTATTATGGCTCCTCTTCCAAGCTCTAGGTTTGAAATGATTAGACCTTTTCTCCAGGTAGGTATTGATTTCGGCGGTCCTTTCTCAGTAAGAGACTCTTTACGTCGAAAACCTATCATATCTAAAGCATATTTATGCCTATTTGTCTGCTTTTCTACCAAAGCACTCCATTTAGAAGCAGTATCTTCCCTCTCCACGCCTTCATTCTTGGCAGCGCTGGATAGATTTATATCGCGTCGGGGTCTTCCAAAAGCCATACATTCCGACAATGGAACAAACTTCGTCGGTGCTTCCCGCTACTTAAAGGATGTCTATTCCTTTATTTCACAACATTCAACTGCCATTCAAACGCACCTCGCTGACAAGGGTGTGGAGTGGCATTTCATTCCACCTCATTCACCACACTTTGGAGGCTTGTGGGAGGCTGGCATTAAGTCCGTGAAGAAACTACTGCCTGCTTCTGTTGGTAGCCATCCAATGACGTTCGAAGAGTTAGCGACGATCTTCACAAAAATTGAAGCTTTGCTAAATTCACGTCCTTTGTGCCCTCTAAACGATGATCCCTATGAGCTAGATATCCTTACGCCGGCTCATTTTCTAATTGGAACATCTATGCATGCACCACCCGTCGAAGATCTCAGCGACGTACCTCTCAACATGCTCTCCCGCTGGCAGCTCATTGACAGTCGCATTCAGTATACTTGGAAAAGGTGGAGCAAAGAATACATCCACCATCTTCAGCAACGGTACAAATGGAAGAAGTCTGAAGATCCTTCACTCAATGTCGGAAGCATCGTGGTCCTCATCGAAAAGAAGAATCCTTTAGGACAATGGCCACTTGCCCGTATAACTCAAACTCATCCCGGCAGTGACGGCGTTGTACGCGTAGTGACAGTCCGCACTGCTTCCGGCTCAGAGCTTAAAAGATCCGTATCATCCCTTTCCCTCCTTTTCCCAAACCCTGAAATGAACACTGTAACTGTTTAATTCTATTTTCTTTTGTTCTTACCGATCTTAGTTTAGCAGTCCTTGATGACTCATTGTAAATGTTGGCTTCACCAAATTTAAGTGGGCGGAATGTTAGAGACCAAGTGGTATAAGTTATAAATTATTTATTACATTTTATTCAATTGTTGTATCGCAAATATCTTAGCGTCTAGGTATAGGGGAATAGCCTGGCAGCTGAGATACAAGCCCGGAGACGGTTATCAGACGATCTTAATCCTCTTCGGGATTGCCCCTATCTCTTTGCGATAGGACGGCTGATTCACCTTCGAGCCTACAGAGTCCGCCACCTCCCGGTGCAATCTTCGAATGAGGGCAGCACTTTACGGGCTCGTCTCCAAGATTATCGCCGATTTGCGAGCTGCCCGCCCTAAGTCAGTACAGCCTCGACTCCCTTAGGAGAAGTTCAGCCTTACGTCCCTGAGGAACAGCACGTGCTTGAGGCCATTGTGAGCACCTTACCGCATGCTGCATCCATTCTCTGGAGGTACAACTTCTTCGAAGCCCCGCCAAGCTCCAATTTTCAACCTGGCGTCAGCGGCTACAGGGGAGACGCCGCAGCAACAAGATAAGCGAGACTATAATCCTTTTTTACCCTCAGCGGCCACTATTCGCCCAATCATCAGCTGTACATGCTTGTATTTTTTATTATTTTCATTCGCACAAAGTTTAATATTTTTTTTTTTTTTTTCTTATTTTTCAAATCTAACATACTAACCAGTGCCTGCTCCATAAGGAGATATTTTTTTCTTATACTTTCAAATAAATAATTCAATTTTTTTCTATCATTCTATATAGTTTTTCATTTAGCCTCAATAATAGGCACCTATATGTTCAGCTCCATTTTCTCATCAACCTTTTCTATATATATACATTTCATTAGCAATTTGGTACTGAGCATTAACAGCTAGGAATGTACGAAAGGAAGTTAAGGAAATAGGTATTCAGACAGATGACTGTATTTCTGTAGATACTATACTGAAGGTTCTAGAAGCCAGAGCTAAGGCTGTGGCTTCGTCACATACTGGCTATAACCCATCCCTCCACTCACTCTCTCCCTCTCCACTCACCCTCCCTCGCCACTCACTCCCTCTCTCTCCACTCACCCTTCCTCACCCTCCCAGGCCTAGCCAACACCTCTCTCCCTCTACCTCCCGTGAGCGGTCCATCTCTCCTCGCTCCGGGATCAACGAGTAAACACTCATGTACCCCAGTCACAGGGCGGGATATAAAATATTTAGAAATTTAAAACCCCGCCTCTTCCTCGGCGGAACTCATTAACAAAAAAAAAAAAAAAAATACTAAAAAAAGTGATGAAGACATGAAAACCACCTGAAACCCTATGCATTATATGAATATAAACACCCACATAATCACATACTATCATAACAGTAATCCACCTGATATCAGTAATCCACCTCATATCAGTAAACCACCTCAGAACTCAAAC
Source organism: Gonocerus acuteangulatus (assembly GCA_946811695.1). NCBI lineage: Eukaryota > Metazoa > Arthropoda > Insecta > Hemiptera > Coreidae > Gonocerus > Gonocerus acuteangulatus. The sequence goes on from OX328124.1 coordinate 129,692,744, forward strand.
ACACATACCTCACATACTATCATAACAGTAATCCACCTGATATCAGTAAACCACCTCATAACTCAAACACACATACCTCACATACTATCATAACAGTAATCCACCTGATATCAGTAAACCACCTCAGAACTCAAACACACATACCTCACATACTATCATAACAGTAATCCACCTGATATCAGTAATCCACCTGATAACTCAAACACACATACCTCACATACTATCATAACAGTAATCCACCTGATATCAGTAAACCACCTCATATCAGTAAACAACCTCATATCAGTAAACCACCTCATAACTCAAACACACATACCTCACATATTATCATAACAGTAATCCACCTGATATCGGTAATCCACCTCATATCAGTAAACCATCTCATAACTCAAACACACATACCTCACATACTATCATAACAGTAATCCACCTGATATCGGTAATCCACCTCATATCAGTAAACCACCTCATAACTCAAACACACATACCTCACATACTATCATAACAGTAATCCACCTGATATCAGTAATCCACCTCATAACTCAAACACACATACCTCACATACTATCATAACAGTAATCCACCTGATATCAGTAAACCACCTCATATCAGTAAACCACCTCAGAACTCAAACACACATACCTGACATAAACTTTACCCAAATGACACATATACTCCACCAAATCCAATTATCGGAAGAAAATTTTATACCAAGAAAAGGAAAACTACAATAAATACAAATGATTTTTCAAAACATATTACTACTTCAATAACGCTAATAGATTATTTGAAGGGTGCTACAAACTTTTTCTTCGCTCAACATACATATATACCTCATAGAATATACAATATCACTTGCGAAGTATTTGTAAATATAATTGAACCCCTACAGTCAATAAAAGCTAAGCTAATGTATATATATCTAAAAACGTATAAATTATTCTTTTATAATAATAAAATCAAAACAATTATTGCACATATCCTACTTGTAAATAGTATATCCAGTAAAATAGGACTACCCCAACATTCAAATTGCCATGTCTATAATTAGCTGGAACCTAAATGGCCTTCGTACCCAATTCGAGGAGCTGCAGATTCTCTTAAAAGATACCAACCCTGCCATATTGTGCTTGCAAGAAACGAAACTTTCTTCCAATGTTAACATAAACATAAAAAATGACTCCATCTACAGGAAAGAAATAGAACTTAGGGAAAACGAGCGAGCCCAGCGATGGGGGAGTTGCCATTGCAGTTCGAAGCGGTCTATTTGCCGAAGAACTGGACATACAATCCCCACTTCAAGCACTCATCATTAGAGTCAAATTACGTTTTGAATTTACAATTTGTAACATTTATTTACTACCAACCGAACGAATAAATGAAACAGCTTTACTGCAACTAATTACCAGACTTCCTGCACCATATATAGTAGTCGGGGATTTGAATGGGTCACATCAGTCCTGGAGTACAGCAACACCAAACACTAGGGGAAATATCATGAGAAGAATCATAGATACAACCGACTCACTCATACTGAATACAGGAGAACCAACATACCTCTGCCTTAGATCTAGCGTTCATATCACCAAACCTTCTTACACAATTAACCTGGTCTGTGGCGAACAATATGGGAGCGATCATTTTCCAATACTTGTAAAATTTAATTCTGATTTACCCAAGATAAACCGACATCCAAAATGGATCATTGAATCAGCCAATTGGGAAGACTTCACAGAAACACTCAACAAATACACAGAACAGCTCTCCGGAAATATTGATGAGATAATTGACAGTTTCACCCAGAACATTATAACAACAGCTCTACAGACAATTAAAAAAACCAAAGGACTTCCGAAAGGAAAACACACACCATGGTTTGACGAAGAATGTCGGAAGTCCATTACAATAAAAAATAAAGCTCTCAAAAAATTTCAGAAAAGCTTAACAAAAGATTACCTCATAAATTACAAAAAGCAGAACTCAATTGTCCGAAATCTAGTCAAAAATAAACAAAAAGTCCGACCCGCAGGAACTGCATCATCAAAGCACGGTTCCGTTCTTATTCCTAGTCTAATTTGGAAAGATTAAAATAGAAACAGTTTTTACTTTGGTTCGACTTTTCTTGAAAAGGTTTTATGGTCTTACCTGCATGGGTTGGCGACCCCATAAAGGCCGCCGCATAGAGGCACTATCTCTCTTGGAATCTCTCTCTTGAAAAGCTATTTTTCTAACAATAAATTCTTTTTCTTATTTTATTCAACCTGTTTTATTGTAAAATACATATTTCAACTATAAGCAATTAAAAAATAACAAGGAATAAAAACAGACAAAAAGAACCGTTCGAAAAAAGCACTTATTTCTCCGATTGTCATCGCCTAATGAAAACTTTCTTCAGAATCTTTTTTGTAGAGCATTTCGTACGCTTTCAATTTAACCTAGCCTATGATTCTCACCGTATCAAGACCCATCTGTGTCCCAAGTTTGGTCAAAATCGGTCAAACGGTACGGATTTGTATAAGGAACAAACATACAGACAGACAGCTGGTATATGATTTTGACCGAGCGTATATGCGTCTAATTGTTTCTTAAAACATCAAATATAGGTTCTTCATACAGAGACAATTCATTACCCCACATCATGGGTTTCGGAGGGAATGATGGGTTTCCGAAGGAAGTACAAAACTGGCACGCCCCCGCCCCGGAAGCGGAGTCAAACACAACTTTTCGCGATTTTTCGATTTTTTCCTTTAATAACGTCTTCAGATCTATCTTCATGCAAAATTTCAAGTCTCTAGCATCATGGGAAGTGCCTCATAATTTTGATGAGTCAGTGAGTGAGTGAGTCCTATAAATCCCGATTTTCGATCTCAGAAACTATTCGATGTAGAATTATGAAAATTTCCAGTTTTACTCACATCTAGTAGTATAATACCTGTGTAAAATTTCATAACTTTATCTTTACCTGGTTGAATGTTATGAGAGGGTAAAAATCGGCTCTAAGACCGCCTGTAATATACACACAGTATGCTTAGGCCGGAACTTGGCCTGGCGCACTACCGTGCGCCTAGATTGTATAGTGTTTATATTGTATATTGTTTAATGTATATAGTTTATATTTTTTAGAATGTATATTGTATGTATTGCAAAAAAAAAAAAAAAAAAATGTAACACAATACGGATATTGCATGTTATTTATATTGTATAGTGTTTATATTGTATATTGTTTAATGTATATAGTTTATATTGTTTAGAATGTATATTGTATATATTGCAAAAAAAAAAATGTAATACAATACGGATATTGCATGTTATTTATATTGTATAGTGTTTATATTGTATATTGTTTAATGTATATAGTTTATATTGTTTAGAATGTATATTGCATATATTGCAAAAAAAAATGTAATACAATACGGATATTGCATGTTATTTATATTGTATAGTGTTTATATTGTATATAGTTTATATGGTACAAGTTGGAGGGGGAAAAAATGTAAATAGTTTGTAAATATATATGTATATTGTATGTTACTTATATTGTATATAGTTTATATGGTATAAATTGGGGGGAAAAACTGGAAAGAAGTAAAGATAAATAATGTAAATATCTACTACTTTTGAAAGCAAGCGATAAAAGAAAGCACTTAAAATATTTATTTATTTATATATATATATATATATATATATATATATATATATATATATATATTTTTTTTTATTTGTTTCCTCCTTACAGTAACCCTGCAAGAAGGGAGTTTATTACTGTCTGCAAGTCTCATGCAACAATCAGCATACCACTTGCATTTGCATATTAACATATTTTGTTTTGTTTTTTAGACACATTATTAGTTTAAGTTAAAATTTAAAAGTTTACAAATTAAAACTATACAAAATACAACGATTGGAGAAAATTAACAAAAGAACAGAATATAAAATGAAGTTAAACAAAGACATGAATAATAAAGAATCAATGAATAAGTAGAAAAATTAAATTTTAGTACTACCACATAAAATGCTTAATACCACGGTTTATTTGTAATAGCCATTCAATCTTCCCATTGCCATGTAAAGTTGCTCAGCAAATTCCCTTAATGCCTTATTATGGCACATAAACAGAGTTTGTTCTGGTGATGGCCAGACTCCGTTTTGTTTCACAATTGTCGTTTGTAATTTTGTCCGTTCCTGTATTAGTAGTCGGCAGTCGTATATTAAGTGTTGGTAAGTTTGTTCCGTAAAAAAGTCGCATGGACAAGTGTTTCTGTTTGTGATTTTGAAACGGTGTAAGTAAGAGTTTATTGATCCATGCCCTGTGACAAGTTGTGTTGTGTAAAAATCAGTCATAGTTTGTTTTTTTGTTAAATATGTTTGAATTTGCGGTATGAATAGCTTTAAGTGTGCCCTTTGTTAGTATTTGTCCAGCGGTTTTCCCAAGTTTGTATAGTCTTAGTTTGTAACATATATTTTAAGTGTTTTTTCGATATCTTATCATAACAAACTGGTAACAGGGGACTTTTTGCGGCAGCTTTAGCCGCTTTATCAGCTAATTCGTTTCCCATATATATATAATATATATAATATATATATATATATATATATATATATATATATGTATATATATATATATCTAATATATATATATATATATATATATATATATATATATACCATCTTTACTTATCACCTCGACGGCTAACTATCTAATCATCATGATATATATATATATATATATATATATATATATATATATATATACATATTTATATATATATATATTTATATATATATATTTATATATATATATATATATATATATATATATATATATATATTTATTTTTTTTATTTGTTTCCTCCTTACAGTAACCCTGCAAGAAGGGAGTTTATTACTGTCTGCAAGTCTCATGCAACAATCAGCATACCACTTGCATTTGCATATTAACATATTTTGTTTTGTTTTTTAGACATATTATTAGTTTAAGTTAAAATTTAAAAGTTTACAAATTAAAACTATACAAAATACAACGATTGGAGAAAATTAACAAAAGAACAGAATATAAAATGAAGTTAAACAAAAACATGAATAATAAAGAATCAATGAATAAGTAGAAAAATTCAATTTTAGTAGTACCACATAAAATGCTTAATACCACGGTTTATTTGTAATAGGTATTCAATCTTCCCATTGCCATGTAAAGTTGCTCAGCAAATTCTCTTAATGCCTTATTATGGCACATAAACAGAGGTTGTTCTGGTGACGGCCAGACTCCGTTTTGTTTCACAATTGTCGTTTGTAATTTTGTCCGTTCCTGTATTAGTAGTCGGCAGTCGTATATTAAGTGTTGGTAAGTTTGTTCTGTAAGAAAGTCTGAAATATATATATATATATATATATATATATATATATATATATATATATTTTTAGTATATGTACCGCCGAAGCGAGTACATGTGCCAAGATGGCGGATTGTACAAACAGCTAGCTTATGCAGTGGATCTATTAAACACAATTTCACAATTTCCAATATTAAGAAAGGACTTAAAATCAGCTTTATTTCAAGCTTTAACGTGTATACAATCGGTGCAACGAGTTTTGGAAGAAAAACCCGAAGAAAGACGACCAGAAAATGAAGAAAAATCTCAACCTGCAGTTACACGTAAGTCTTACTCAGACATATTAAGAGTTAGTCCTGAAAATGTAAAATCAAAACATAAAATAATTATAAAAAACAAAAATGATAGTGCCCCCGCAGAAGAAACAAAAAGCCAATTTAAAGCTGAAATTAATCCTAGATTTCTTAAAGTAGGAATAACTAATTTAAGAAGCACAAAAAAAGGTTATGTTATTGTTGAGACTGAAAACAAATCAGATCTTGAAAAAATAACAGCTGTTATCACAAGTAATAAGAAGTCCACACTACTACAGTGTGGAATGCAGTGATCGAAGTGAATCCTAAAGTAAGGGAAATGCTGCTGAATAGAAGATTGAAGTTATACTATTCCATCAGCTATGCAGAAGATTACTTTGGGATCCGACGCTGCATGAAGTGCAAGAAGTTTAACCACTCAGAAGCTGACTGCCGAGGGAAGCTGACCTGCGCCATCTGCATGGAGGAACATCCTACCAACACCTGCACGAAGAAGGAGGAACTTGGATCGGCTATGCAGAAGATTACTTTGGGATCCGACGCTGCATGAAGTGCAAGAAGTACAACCACTCAGAAGCTGCTGCCGAGGGAAGCTGACCTGCGCCATCTGCATGGAGGAACATCCTACCAACACCTGCAAGAAGAAGGAGGAACTTGGAGCTTACAAATGCATAAATTGTTATTCTTTTAATGAACATTGCAAGCCGCATCAAAGAATTTCACATAATCATACATCATTCAGTAAGTTATGCCCTTCTTATAAAAATGCAATTAAAAAATTAATCCAAAACACTAATTACACATCAATATGAATAATACACACTACATAATTAAAACACTATTCCCAAGAAAAATACATTCTGAGCATAGTTTTTTAAACATTTTATTATTCACACCATTCAAATGCTTTCTTGTAGTATCATTACAAAATATTTTTCCTTTTAAATCAGTTTTATCGGCACAAATAAACTTTTCATCTCCAAAAAATAGCCCAAATAAACAGTCAAAACATTATAACCTTTCTTATGATTAATTTTAAAAGTATTAATGTAGTTCAAATAAACACACAACATTCTTGGAAAACAGCTGTTTTATTAGATGAATTCATGCAAAGAAAATCCATTGATTTGGCTATAATACAGGAACCATATGTTCATAAATAAATGCATTTCGATACGAAATATAAATCTTTTATTGGAGGAAATGGAAAATCTCGCTCTAAAATAATGTTATTAAATAAAAATATTGATGCTATATTATTAAATAAATATTCAGACAATGATATAACTGTTATTCAAATAAAATATAATTCGTTTAATTGTATAATTGTTAGCGCTTATTTTGATATAAACAGAGACATAGAAATAGATATTCGTAAATTAGATAAAATATTACAAGACTTCCACACAGAAAATATCCTAATAGGAATGGACAGCAATTGTAGATCAAAATTCTATTATGACAAAATTACAAATTCAAGAGGACGGAAACTAGAAAATTACATTGTATCTAACAATTTATTTTTAGCAAATATTGACAAAAACCTTCCTACTTTTGATGGTCCAAGAGGAACTAGCAATATAGATGTCACACTAACATCACCATCTTTAGCAGATTATATTAAAAATTGGAATATTCTAACAAATGAAGTTTTCTCTGACCACCTTCTAATAACATACACAATAGAACATCCTGTTTTTTATTCTCCTAACAAAACATATGGTTTAAGATATATTACAAAAAATGCAAATTGGAATTATTTCGAGGAAAATTTAGAGTCAGTAATTATAAAATCATTTAAGTTATCTCTAGATAATACTACAGATATTCAACTTTCGGCAATAGCTAATAACACTGAAATGAACGATTGTCTAAATAAATTTCAAAAATGTTTGATTAAATCATGTAATAAATCATTCAAAATCAAAACTTATTTTCATAAAAATAACCAGAAACCCCATAAATATACACCCTGGTGGGATGAAAACTTATCTGAACTAAGAAAAGAAACTAATCGTCTTAGAAGGCGTTATCAGCGTACTTCAAATGATTCTAATTTAAAAGAAGAACGTAAAATTTTATATTTCCAAAAAAGACAAATATACCTCAGAGAAATTAGAAGAAAAAAACTAAAGTCCTGGCAAGACTATTGTAATTCCATAGATTTTACAAATCCTTGGTCGTGGCCCTACAAATATTCTAAACAAAATTTACCTGAAAATCTAACTTTGAAAACTATTCTAAAAGAAGACGGAATCTACACTACTGACATTGAATCTACTTACGAATATATAATTAACAATATAGTAGGCAACGACAATCAGGAAACAGACAATGAAAAACATAAATTATTAAGAACTTGTTCTCAAATACCGCCCAACACCTTAAATGACTTACCTTTAACAAAATTCGAACTTTCTGACATTATACATAATTTAAATAAAAAAAAATCAGTAGGAATAGACGGCATTTCTGTCGAAATTATCCAAACAGTTTATCAAAAATATCCTAATTTCATGCATACTATTTATTCAAAATGCTTTTCTCAAGGAATATTTCCATATTTATGGAAGAAATCAAAACTAACTCTATTAAAGAAACCTAATAAACCACCAAATGAAATATCCTCCCTTAGACCGATAAGTTTAATTCCAATTGGAGGAAAGATCCTGGAAAAAATTATTCATCGAAGGCTCTCACATTTCCTTTACTCAAATAATATAATTAATAGCAATCAGTTTGGTTTTACTCCTCAAACAGGAACTTCTCAAGCTTTAGAGAAAATGAATACATTTATAAAACAAGCATTAAATAATAAAAATCATATCGTACTTATTTCACTAGATATACAAAAAGCATTTGACAGTGCATGGTGGCCGTCAATTCTAAACTCTTTGAAAGAATATAACTGCCCTCAAAACATTTATACACTTATTAAAAACTACTTAAACAATAGAGAGACTTACATAATCACACACAACATAATGAAAATGAAAAGACAGACAATTGGTACCCCACAAGGGTCTTCTTGTTCACCATTACTCTGGAATATTATCATGAACAGCTTACTGAAAACTAATACTCAACCTAACGTAGAACTAATAGCATTTGCAGACGATATCTTAATACTAGTAAAATCCAGAATTCCAGAACAAATACAAAACAATATTAACATTATCATTAACACAGTCGAAAACTGGGCAAAACACAACAAGTTAACATTCAACAATCAAAAATCAACTTACATGATAATTACACGAAGCAGATTAGAACCGACCATCCACGTTACATTACAAGGAAACGAACTGACAAAAACAAATGTAACAAAATACCTAGGAATATTAATAGACAACAAACTAACTTGGAATAAACACATAGAAAATTTACAAAACAAATTTATAAAACTAATCAACTACTTAGGACTCACAGCTCGTAACACATGGGGACTGCAATCTTCAGCATTACACATCATTTACACAGGAGCAATCGTACCATCACTTACTTACGGACTACATATTTGGCACAGTGGACTGCAAAAGAAGTACAACGTAAGCAAATTGCAAAGAGTTCAGAGATTGATTGCTTTAAGAATAATAAAAGGTTATAGAACTATTTCTTATGATGCTGCTTGCGTTTTAGCAAAAATAATGCCAATAGACATTCTAGCAAAGCAATATATTAAAGAATATAAACTTTTGAAACTGAACGAAGACTCGAATAACATAAAATCTGATGATTTGGAAAAGACGATACATTATACTCAATGGAAACATCCCGGAAAACCACTCAAACTCAACGGATTCACAAACAAACAAACAGATTACCAGATATACACAGACGGCAGTAAAGACAATGACAAGGTTGGAGCAGCTACAATCATATACAAAGACTATAAACTACTAACAACACTCAAATTTAGACTTGGACATTACTGTACAAACAACCAAGCTGAACAACTAGCTGTATTAAAATCTATAGACTACATTAATAAACACATCACTACACCATCTTCTATACAGATACATACAGACAGCATGATAACATTACAAAAACTCAAAAACACTGACATACATGAAGCACTAATAGAAAAAATACGACAACTGTTAAGAATATGCCAAAATATGCATACAATATATTTTAAATGGATAAAGGGACATTCTGGTGACGAAGGTAACGAAATCGCCGATCGTTTGGCCAAAGCAGCGTCAAAAGATACGGCACTACCCATAGAATATAACAAACTTTCAAAAACTCATTTAAAATATATATTAAAACTAGAATCAATTGCAGAATGGCAGCAAAAATGGGATACCTCTAACAAAGGTCGCCATTTATTCAAATTTATCCCAATCATACAAAACTTTTATAATACAAACATACAAACAAATTTTTACACAACACAAGTTCTCACGGGACACGGGATATTTCTATCGTATTTAAGTAGATTTAAAATAAAAAGAGAAAATTCATGCCCCTGTGACAGACATACAGAACAGACAGCACACCACATCATGTACAATTGTACACTGTTCAATGAATACAGAAACCGAATTAAAAAGAAGATAACCAATTGGCCTATTGAAGAAAATGAATTGTTTTTTAATAATTCCAAATTATTCTCAACTTCATGCAAAGAAATTATTCAACACCTGAGCGAAAAATGAAAAATTGCATTTTTATTGAAGTAAAGCGGACCTTACAATACAATTATACAATACAAAGGGACCTGGGCCCTACGCCCTTGTTCACCGCGACCCTATTGGATCTATTGTGATTTGCGTCCCTGTCTTACTCCCTTTCTAGCTTGCAGCTCCTCACGTATAGCTTGAGCTCCTTGGGAGTAGCCTCGGCTATGTCCTTGGGCGTAGCAATTGCCTTCCCTATGTGCACTAGCCTATTGTAGGCCAAGGCCTCACATTCGCAGAGGACGTGCTGTGAGGTTTCCTCTTCTTCGAGGCACCAGCGACATGTAGGGTCCTCTATTAGCCCCATCGTGCACAGGTGTTTTCTTAGCGGACCATGTCCAGAGAGAAGTCCGACTATCCTTCTTAATTCTATTCTTGTTAGTTGAAGGAAATACCCTGCCCTATCTTTCGAGATCCGGACAAGTAGCTTTGCCTGCCTCATACCTGGCTTAGCCTGCCAATTCTTTTGAATTTCTTCTTGTTCCCAGGCATTTACTACCTTTTTGACAAAGCTTTTTGAAACACCAAAGAACGGCTCAGGACCATGAAGTATCTCCTCCGATCCCTTCCTTGCCAGCTCATCGGCCTTCTCATTGCCCTCAATGCCCTCATGTCCCGGCACCCACACAAGCGTAACCCTGTTACGCCTGCCCAGATCACTTAGGGCATTGTGACAATCGAGCACTAGTTTTGAGGAGACACTATGCGATGCCAGTGCCTTCAGTGCAGCTTGACTGTCACTATTTATTCGTATTCTTTGCCCTTTAACACCTTTTCTTAGGTTTTCTCGGGCTAAAAGCATTTAAGCAAAAAACGGACAAACAAAACATCTTCCCTGCTTACTCCACCGTCTTCCACAAACTGTCCTGACCTCCTATTTGATCTTTGTTCCCAGGCTCCAGACACTTTTTCTACTTGTGTGTCCCTAAACTCATAACACCTTTTACAGCCCGCTTTTACAACCTATATATATATACCATCTTTACTTATCACCTCGACGGCTAACTATCTAATCATCATGATATATATATATATATATATATATATATATATATCATGATGATTAGATAGTTAGCCGTCGAGGTGATAAGTAAAGATGGTATATATATATAGGTTGTAAAAGCGGGCTGTAAAAGGTGTTATGAGTTTAGGGACACACAAGTAGAAAAAGTGTCTGGAGCCTGGGAACAAAGATCAAAAAGGAGGTCAGGACAGTTTGTGGAAGATGGTGGAGTAAGCAGGGAAGATGTTTTGTTTGTCCGTTTTGTAATCAATGTTATTTGGGTTTAACCCTGGAACACTAACCTTAAAGCGGCCCCTACACGGTGAGTAATAATTACATTATCACTAATGTAATTACTATTCAATTCTCGTCATTCCATATCATCATTACAATGTACACCTTACACCGTCATTCCACGGATCATTTTTAATGTCATTACTTTTCTTCAGTATGCATTGTGATGTCCCTGACAGAACCGTTTTGTTTATAATGGTTCCTCGCAAAGTCGCCTGTTTAGTTATAATTGCGACACTAGCCACAAAAAAACATGTGAAACGTTCGTATAGGCCTTAATATGACACATATCCTTCCAATCTGGGCGTTTCTAAGTGTTCTGGGACCGACGTTATGTGCAAAATGTTTACATTTTATTTTTATTTGGATAACCATTTTTCGCAAGTACCTTCTGAGATAATACAATAGTCATTTATATGGTTAGAAAAAGGAGTCTTTCTTCTTTTGAAAGATTTCAATTTCGTAAAAATCGGATTATCTCAAAGGGAGATATTGAATTTCAAAACGTTACATTACTTTTTCGCTTACAAATTTTTATTCTCTTCCAGACTGGGAAAAATCATTATTTTTTGTCTTCAATATTATTCGCCACATTAGGGTTTCTTGGGGTGCTGATTTTAAATATGCTTTTATTTTTGGTATAAAAAAAATGTATAATACTAGTTTACTTGAAAACGTAAGCATATTTTTGAATATATTTGACGAAATATAAATTATAGTTTAACGATTATATTTTCTTCTAATCTACTCTATAAGACAAATGAATTGGTAAAAGAATCACGTCAACATTATTTTCTAAGGTCGATATAAAAAATAAAGCACTTTCAACCTATTTTATATCGTCGATACAAATGTGAAAAATTTATCAGACAGATCAACGTCACTTTCTCCTGAAGAAATTTCCGTGTCAGTATCAGAATCTGTCATTAGAATAATTTTCTTTTTATTGGCCACTTTTTTAGGAAGGGGTTTATTTGTTTGTGGTGTCTTACGTTTAGGGTGGTGCTTTCGTTTTTTTTTGTTTTGTTTTTTTCAGCTTCAATAATTAGTTTTTCAGGAATGTCTGTCAGGATACGAGGTTTCCCTTTAGGCCAGCCCCTATTTGACATTTTCCTTGCCTCCGCTTTTCGATGAGGTCTTACAACTTCAAGTGGAATGATAAGGGGCGATAGGTTCGAACTGCTAACTGAGGATTGATAAAGTCCGTTTGAACTTATTTCATTTATATTTTTTTTAATTCTTTGAACAATTGAAGCAACCAATATCAATTATTTTTTAAAAATTTGTAGCAGAAGAACATAAAAGTTTAATTATGAAAATATTACTCAGATGTGTTGTTCCTTTGACCTGGTCAAAGGTACAGCTAGTCGTGGTCAGAGGTACAACACCCTGGTAGTGCAAATTATAATGCATGCTAAAAATTGTATGGTTAAGATAAATCAATTTCAGAAGCTAAACCATGTTTCTTATTGTAATAGCTACTTTGTCAAATGATTTCCATCTAAAAAGACATAATACAAAAAACACGCAGGAACTGCATCATCTTAGCGCGGTTCTGTTCTTATCCCTAGTCTAATTTAGAAAGATTATTATTTTGGTTCCACCAGTCTTGAAAGGTCTTGATTTACGATCTTACCTGGAAGGGTCGGCCAACACTAGAAACGCTCCCGCTAGTTACAAGGTCTTGGAATCTTGAAAATCTATATTTCTAACAATAAATTGTTTTTGTTATTTTACTTAACCTGTTTTATTGTCAAATACATTACCCAACTATAAGCAATTAAGAAATAACAAGGAATAAAACAGACAAAAAGAACAGTTCGAATAAACGAAATCAATTACTTTAAAGTTTTAAGCACTTATTTCTCCGATTGACATCGCCTAATCAAAACTTCGTCAGAACCTTTTTTGTTGAGCATTTAGTAAGCTTTCGAATAGCAACCATCCGATTACAAAGATTCTTAACCATTTTCGAGATATTAATGAAAGTATACGAAGTTCACAAAACTTTTCATTATTTATAGCAACAGAAAATTGGTCTCATTTTACCTATCCTGTTTTGCACGCAAATACATTTTCCTAACATAAGAAATTACAAAAATAAAAATCAATAAAAAACTAAGGGAAAGAGAAAAAAATTACAAAAAGAACGACAAAACCCGTTCATAAGAACTAAGCTGACGTATTTGAAGTTTTAAGCATTTATTTCTTCGATTGACATCGCCTAATGAAAAATTGTTTCAGAATCTTTTTTTTAGGGAATTTAGAAAGCTTTCAATTAGTTTCTATCCACTTATCAAAATTTCCCAACCGTGTTCGAGATATTAATGAACGTGTGCGAAGTTCCCAAAACATTTCATGTCTGTTCATAAAATAGTTTATTCTAAACCTTCCTTAACTCCAAAAGTTTAACATGTTAGTTTTGATGAAATTCAAACATGCAAAAAATGTTTCAACTGAATTCCATGATTCTAAGTAACCAAACCAAAAACTTGATTTAACAACTTTTTTCCGATTTTCTCAGAAACGGTTAAAGCTATCGCCTTAAAAATGGTTTCATTCGTTTTATTAGCCCAAGAAGCCTTCAAAACGAGTATTTACAAGCTTATGAACTAAAAAACGTAAGCGTTACGATTTTTTTTGCGCGAATTTCGCCCCAAACGCCATCTTCCAGTGGGCGGATTTTACTGGTTAACCTACTTGACCTTTCAAGTGAGACGACGGATTTTTGTGCCAAATTTCATCAAAATCAGACCATTAGGGACGCCAGAAATCAACGAGCAGACAAATATATATAAATAAATAAATACATATATATATACAAATTTGAGCCACCGTCATTTTCGGTCTCTAGGGGTTCTGAAACGCAAAATTTTCTAGTCGGCACTTCCGGATTGTTTCATTGTATCAACCTTATAAGCGGGGTTCCTCCCTATGAAGGGAGGGAGGAACCGCGCTAATATTATGAAGCAAAACGACAGCAATAAATAACTTGCATTTTTATGATAGAAATTGATAAGTATTTTTTGCAAGAATCTCCTTCGGCTTGAATAAACCAAAGTAGATTATACAAGCCCTCTATTGAAGGAGCTCCACACTAATTACACCAACATTTATAAAATGTTGCTACATTCCGCCACAGCCTCGGCGGTCATAGGTACAATATGGTCATAGGTACAGCACCTTCCCGTATATATTTATATAAGATCATTGTTTTTTTACAACCATGTTCAAATTTTCGCGTGTCATTGGTCACACTAACAAGAGCCGCTTATCTATGGGTGGGTTTACACTTACTAGTTATTGCAGGATATTTATATCAGAGAGAAATTGCGACAACTGAAAACCCAAGTAAAATGTATGTCTGCAATAAATTGCTCATGGTATCAAGTTATTGCAGACATACATTTTACATGGGTTTTCAGTAGTCGCAATTTCTCTCTGATATAAATATCCTGCAATAACTAGCAAGTGTAAACCCACCCTATTACCTAGGCTTCAACCTATTACCTTTACCCTCCCACCACTCCCTACTAACTCCAGGATAAGTTTTCCCCCTCCTAAGTTCATCAACAGGGTCAGTAGTCCGCCAACCATCGTCAAAGGAGGTTATGCATTTTTGTTTTGACAATTTTTATTGATTTTAAAGGGTATGTTGCATGATTTTGTTGAAATACCAAGTCAATTTGGTACTTCAGTTGTATTGAGTGTATTATTATTCTATGAACGATTAATTTTTGTTGTGAATTTAATTATATTGTATAACTATCTACAGTAATTTAGACTTTTAATTAACAGTTCATTTTGATCTAGAATTAGATGAATGAATCTGTATAAGCTGGTTTTATATAATTCGAGATGAGGATATAATGCAATGAAATATCTAAACCGACTTGTATGTGTTCTTCAAACTATTCAAGATGGCATACTTTGGCTAGCTAAATATGAAATCATATATAGTCAGTGTAAAAAGTATTGGAACACCCATATATATTTTACTTTTTTAACATTTGTGACTAAAATAATGGTGTGACTAATCCCCGGAGTGGTCTCTTAACTCTACAGGATCCTTAATACTAACAATATAACTTTTTAGGTTCCCATTGCTCTTGAAAGCCACTCGCATACCTGTTTTCCTTAAAACATTAGCAATTTTTTCTAACAATACTCCAAGGAACGGTATGGAGAATCACCTTTCAGTACTATGATTAATTAATTTATCATCCAACCGGGCATTGAGGTTTTTTTTTTTCCGATTTATAATTTTATCGACATCCCTGGTTGTTTAGCCAATTGTCTCTGCTACGTGATAAATTTCTTTATTGTAGTTTGCAATTCCTTATTGTAGTTATTATGAGGTACTGGAATATTTAGAAGCCTATTTATATAGCTATGAATAGCTGAACATTTGTGTGAGTTTGGGTAATCGTAAATATACCAAGTTCGGGTAATTAGACTAGTGTATTTAAGGTCATTCTCCTAATAGAAAAATAACTCACCTTCGAGCCTTAGACTGTCTGTACTCAATTTTTTTTTCTCAGAATATCACAATACATTGCTGCATTCATTTTCCTACCAATATAAGACAGTTTCATCGCATAACAGTTTTGCTGTCCCAATTTATTTCCCACATTATATCTGTTGTAACTCTTTACTCATCGTGCTAAGGAATTTTTATGGTAACACAACTCTTGTGCTGATGATTTATTTATTCATTCTTGTGAATAATTTTAACTAATTCTCCTCATTTTTCCAGGGGCCGAGAAATGTATACACCTATTAAGGAAGAACCGGAACAGCATTTAAAAGAGGAGATTAAAGGTGATTACAATACATTTTTTCCTTTATTTGTTCTTAAAAATGCTTGGTTTTTGTATTTCTTAATATTTATTTAATTGTTTTTCTCCACTTCTAAAGTCATTGGTGATTTTGGAATAATTAACTTTATATGAAACAAAGTAATTTTTGAAGTATTTCCCCCACCTTATTGGCCTCAAATACGTGCTTACAACCTCCTGAGAAAATCATACCTTAGATTTCAGGGGCCAACAATAATCCTTTGAGACCATCAATGATCGTTATAATAACAGAAATTGTGGAAATGACAAAAATTTTCATCTATTATTTACAATTTTTTTTAATCTCTAATTTCCAACCAGAGATGATTGGAGCAATTTTTACTTGATTTCAAGAGGGTGAAAACATGTTTCTCCTCAATTTGAAGTCGTTATTACGAAAATGGTTAAATAAAAATTGACAAATTTTCAAGTGTCAGGTTTCTTTTTGGCTTGCAGTTTTTGCAAGCCAAAAAGAAAGCATTGCATAAAGAATGCATTGCCTAAACATGTTTAGACAGACTTCAAACCAAAATTTGCTGCAACCGCCTATAGATGATGAAGTATCTATATTTTAAAAAAATCTCAGCTTACATTTATTTAACAACTTTTGTAATATACAAAAATTCCAACTTACAGGAACTGCATCCTCTTAACCTGATTAGTGTTTGTTTCATGTCAATCGCAGAGTTCCGTTCATATCCCTAGTGCCATTAGTCAAGAAATAGAAGCATTTGTTGGTAGGTTTTGATCATTTGTGAAAAAAAATAGATAAATAAAACCTCAAAGAAGTAGTATAAGATTCTAAGTGCCTAAACAGGAAACTGATTGCTTCTTAAGCGGAAATTACGCCATCCTCTTTTTCAACACTCGCGCTTGGAAACAGTATAACAATTTTTCTCATTTTCTTATCTTATTTTACTAAAATAATCATTTTACTGTTAAATGCAATTAAAAAAAAAGAACAACCACTTGAAAATTTAGGTAAACAGAGACAAAACCCCATTGAAAAGAACAAAACTAACAATTTTGAAGTTTTAAGTTCTTATTTTTCGGATTCTCAGCTTACTGTGTTTAGCAACTTATTGTTAATAATTTTATGGACAGTGCCAACACTTGCATTCACTTTTCCTGCTATCAGTTGAGCATTGATACGTCTGTTATCTTGGATTATCATGTCAATGCAAGATTCAAGGGAAGAAGTTGCAACTTCGACTGGTCGTCCAGTTCGCTGTTCATCTCCAACACTTTTGCGGCCACTTTAAAACTGTTCCATCCACTTGTAAATGTTCGAACGGTTTAAACAATTGTTCATATAGACTTTTAACACCCTTTCATGGATCTCATTATCTTTAACACCTTTTGCTACATAAAATCTGATCCCAGCACGTTGTTATTCCGTAGTGCAATTCTCGGATTTGACATCTTCAGCTCACTGAACTTTAGGTTTTGATTGCAACATCTTACTTAACAGCTGATCAGAAGTTATAACAAGGATGCCAACTTGAAATTTTGAAAGTTCCATAATGAATTATAAAACTATTTTTGACCTACATCAATTTGTAGGTCAAAAATAGATTTTTACTTACTGAGTGAACCTCATATCAAATAAAGGCAATGGCGCTATTGAGGAAGTCGATATAACGTATGTAGCGTTTGATGTATCCATCATGTTTTGTATTGAACAGATTGGATCAGCGTGAAGATGCTAAAGAGTGGACTGTATTTACATAACTTAGTTTCGGAAATAACCAAATATAATAAAATTAAAATACAGTGCTCATGGGGAGGGCGTGCCGATACCAGAGACATGTTAGTGCGTTAACACTTTTGAACAGAAATTTGAGATTTAAAATTTTTTCTTTGTGAGATGCTGATGGCTTGAGATATGAATTGAAGATGGGTGACTTTAGCCGACGAAATGATGAATCATACATCCGGCAGCCATTGTTGTTTTTGTCATAAATGATATGGAGCATGCTTGTAGGCGAATTTGATGAATGTGGAGTTCCATTCAAAGTATAGAATGTACTCACAAGACGAGGAGTAATGTGTGCTAATTTGTGGTTTTAATTATTCTCATGTTACTGCTACTGCCTGTCTCTATTCCTCCTAGGCGTAATAGACTTTCATTAAAACTTTGTTCTTATTGTCCTTCAAGTTTTCTCATTGGGATTCTGATCTCCTGTCCACGTTCTGGCTTCTTAACCCAATGGTCTCTTGTAGTTTGGCGAAATGTCTCACTCCGATCCTGTATATATGTATTGTAACAAAAAAAAATTATATATTTATATTTATTTAAAACGATTATTTATCATAAAAACGAAATAAATTACGACTCACGTTGGACTGCCAAAATGTAATAAAATAAAAATTTTAATATAGTTATATTTAATAATAAATAATTATATTTATAAAATATATGAGGTAGACTAAATTAAACTTGAAAAATGTGGATTCGTATTTTAGTTTATTGATTCTTATCAGGGTCATATTGGGTTCAGATTAATTTATTTGTTTTGTATAATTGAATATAAAATTGAAAAATGAAATGTAACTAAAAAGAATATAATTATAGGGGGAAAAAAAAAACAATTTATCTTAATGCTCCAGAGTTTCCACAAAATGAAGTAAATACACTGGAGAAAGCTTGTTTTTTCATAAGTAAGCAGTCCAAGAAGACCACTAGATAGTTCCCAACCGGGAGCTGAACAACGAAGTGAGATACTATGCCATCGACGACCATTGAAGAAGTGGGACCTTTTTCTCCACACTGATGCAAAAAAAACTGTCTCCTGCAGATAAAAAGCGAAATAATACATTTAAATGAAAGGCACCTTAAAAAGTTGCTTTAAAAGGTTACCTCGTTTTCCTAGGAAAAGTCTATAGAAATCTATGGGTGAGAGAAAAATGGTTATTGCTGTGGACTAATTTGTCCAGTAGATTTTCAAAATGTCTAACTATAATACAGTAATATAAGCTTAATGTCTAACTGAATCCCCGGCATTACGGAGGACGTCTTGTCTTAGATGTGCTGGCACTGCTCCTGGACCCTGTTGATGAGTTCCCCTTTGTCGTCACTGTCTCTGAGTACAGTCTGCTCTTCAATGTTCCCAATATATGGAAATCTAGAGGATTCAGATCAAGGGATCTAGGAGGCAAACAAACTGGTGGCCGATACAACGATTACAGAATTCACTGTTCAGCCTTCCATCACCACTCATCTTTTATGAACTGGGCAACCGACCATTTGAAACCAGAGAGAGTTGTTATTTGGTAGATGGTGTAATAAACGTCATATAGTGTGGGAAGGATGGGACATCACCCTCATCATCGTGTGAAATTAAAGAAATTGTTCAGGAAGGCTTTCATGTTTTCCACGTTGGAGTAACCCTCCAGCGTGGGAGTTTATTTATCTACGTATGCCATCCTTTCTGGATACTACACATATTTTGATTAGGTATGTACGTAAAATAATGAATTCTTTTACAATTAATATGAATACTGAAATTAAATGAGAAAAATAAAAAATAAAACGAAAACTAATAGAAAAAAAATGTAAATAAACAAAAATATATACATATGTAAATAACATAATACATATGTGGGCATTCAGATGAGTTCATTGATATTTTTTAGGTCCAGTTGTTTAATAAATGCATCAAATTCCTTAAAATATGTAAGTAATAAGTTAGGTTTGTCAGTGGACCAAGTTCCGTCCTGTAAGGTAATGTCCTTAATGAGTTTTGTCCTGGGTTCGTCCAGTAATGTACAGTCGAACAGGAGATGGTCGTAAGCAGGTTCAGTTGTATTGTTGCATTTACATGTGTTAGTACTTATAAGTTTAAATTTATGTAAATAACTTTTCGTCAGCCCATGTCCTGATATGAATTGAGTCATTTTAAAGTTGTTAAGTGTTAATTTTTGTCTGTTGAGTATTGTAGGTATGAATTTGTGTAAATGTCTTCCTTTAGTTGTGTTCGTCCATCGTTCGTCCCATTTTTGCATTGATTTGTCTCGCAGTAGTGTTTTTATAGTCTGTGATGTAAGTTTAGAGTAAGACATAGGTAATGTTGTGTCCTTTGAAGCAGATTTTGCAAGTAAGTCAACTGTCTCATTCCCTAATAATCCAGAATGTCTTTTAATCCATGTTATTGTAACTGTAACGTTTTTCTGTTTACACAGAATTAGTAATGTTCTAATGTGCTCAGTCTGTTCGTTGTGGATTTGGCTGTTGTATATGCGTGCTATGTTTGTCTTGCTGTCAGTGTATATTATGCATGTGTCTCCGTCATGACTGATGGAATATAGTGTTTCTACTGCTTTTATAATTGCAAGGTTTTCTGCCTGGTTGTTCGTACATAGTGGTGATAGTCTGTATTGTCGGCTGTGGATAGTTATGTTTTAGTATTATGTATGCAGATCCAACACAGTCATTGCTTTTACTTCCGCCGTGTAAATGTGATAAGTCCATTTTAGTTCAACATCGTCAGTCGGTACAATGTTGTCTTTAGGATGTAACCAGTTCGTGAACCGTATGTCTTGTTCTATGTCATGTGGTGTGATGTTCTGATAAGTAAAGTCTTCTGGAATTTCTTTCAATTTCAATAACCTATGTTGACTTATCATTTCCTCAGCTCAGATGTGAATTGGCAATGTGTTAGCTACCAGGTCATTCAAAAAGTCCTGTCGTTTTTTTGGGGGAAATTATAAATAAATAAATATTTTCGAATAATCACCTTTATTCATCAAAATATCCACCGTTACAGTCGGTAACCTTCTCCCAACGAGATGGTAAAGCCCAAATTCCTTCCTTAAAAAACTGTTGATTTTTACTGCAAAAATAAGTGGTCAGTTCGTGAATTAGGTTGTCACGGTCTTGAAAACATTTCTGTCTCAGATTGTTGTCGAGATCTCTGAATAGGTGATAATCAGTGAGTGACAGGTCAGGGGAATATGGTGGGTAAGGCAAAACTTCCCAGCCTATTTCTGTTAATTTTTCAAATTTCTGTAAATTTTTCAAATTTCTGTCAAAAATTGACAGAAATAGGCTGGGAAGTTTTGCCTCACCCACCATATTCCCCTGACCTGTCACCCACTGATTATCACCTATTCAGAGATCTCGACAACAATCTGAGACAGAAATGTTTTCAAGACCGTGACAACCTAATTCACGAACTGACCACTTATTTTTGCAGTAAAAATCAACAGTTTTTTAAGGAAGGAATTTGGGCTTTACCATCTCGTTGGGAGAAGGTTACCGACTGTAACGGTGGATATTTTGATGAATAAAGGTGATTATTTGAAAATATTTATTTATTTATAATTTCCCCCAAAAAAACGACAGGACTTTTTGAATGACCTGGTAAAACACATGATGCTTCATAAGATAATGTACCATATCCCCTGGTACAGCTAATCTCTGTACTCTTTCTAGTTTTTTCACATTTCTTTTCACACTTAAAGCATGGCCCCCTATTTCAATCCCGTACGTCAAAATGGGGACAATCGCCCCTTTGTAGATTGTGGCTCATGCGTCAGAATTAAGACCCCCAAGTGACTCTGGCAGCCATCGATAGTCCATTTAATATTGAAAATAATCGTGTTTGTAAGTTAGTAATGTGATAGTTCCATTTCAACTTGTTGTCAATATAAAGTCCTAGATATTTAAGAACAATTTTTTCTTGAATAGTTTGTCCATTTAGAGTAATGTCAAATTTAGGTATATTTCGTCTTCTTGTAAATAGTGTGTATGTCAATTTCTCCAAGTTAAATGTAAGTTTGTTTCTGTTCGTCCATTCATTAATTGTGTCTAAAGTTAAGTTTGCACGTTCTTCTCTTTCAGTAAAGTTTGTCCCAACTACTGTAAGTAAAATTTCGTCAGCAAATGCTATAATCTCTGTTCCTTCAGGGGTTTCTGGTGTCAGTAAACTGTCCATAATAACTCCAGGAAGGCTTGTTCAGGCAATTTATTGGTTTTGACTTAGAAATCAGAAAAAAATAGACTGAAATAGATTTTTTTCTAAAACTACGAGGTACCATTTTGAAGCTTTTTAAATAATGCAACTTTTGAGGCAGAGGCAAACCTGTAAGTCTAAAAATAGTTGATTAAGAAGATATTGAATAATTTAATAAAATACTGATATTAAACATTCTCATTTATATGGTTTTTAATATAGCTCTTAATTTACATGGTATTATTTCAATAATGGGTGTTTCTTATTGGAAATTTAATGTAGATTTTAAAAATGCATTCTTTATTTTCGATGCATTGATCACAAGTCCTGAAATCTCAGGTTTTCTTTAAAAAAGCCAGTAGTCTTTAAAAGAGACAAAAGTTTAAGTAGCTCCTCTACATTTTCTTCAGATAGAACGCTCATTTTTGTGCCCCTTAACTTCAAATGATATGCAAAATAAACCCCTAAAGTTATGACATCTCAATGCGGGACACCCTGTACAAATATATATAAATATATATATATATATATATATATATGTATATATATATATATATATATATGTATACATATATATATATATATATATATATATATATGTGTATATATATATATATATATATATATATATATATGTATATATATATATATATGTATATATATATATATATATATGTATATATATATATATATATATATATATATATATATATATATATATATATCCTTTAAAGGAGCCCAGATCGAGAAAAATGTCATTCCCTTGGCTACCACCGAGGAAGAAACAAGTACCTGGCTGAAGAAGATGGAGATGAATCCATCGAAATATTCCAGGAAGAAGTGAGGAGGAGTACCACCGCTGGAGAAAAATGCCGTTCCATCCAAAAATACTATCCCAGCGACGAAAAATAACATCAAACATTTATATATATATATATATATATATATATATATATATATATATATATATATATATATATAAACGTTTAATAGAATAATCTTTAAATTATAATAATCCTTTCTGTTTAATC
This sequence comes from Gonocerus acuteangulatus, assembly GCA_946811695.1. Classification (NCBI taxonomy): domain Eukaryota; kingdom Metazoa; phylum Arthropoda; class Insecta; order Hemiptera; family Coreidae; genus Gonocerus; species Gonocerus acuteangulatus. Next base: position 129,716,193 of record OX328124.1, read on the forward strand.
AAATAGGTCATGGATTTAAAAAATATCTAAATGTAACGCTGGTGAAACATGAGACCGACTTGATTCCTGTAAAACAGAAGGAAGATTGGACAGATAGCCTTCATTCAACTTCTGGTAAGCTCCTTTCTCTGTTTATTTTAGTTGAAATACAATTATTTTTTTATTATCTGAATTACTTCTGAAAGCATATATTGAGATATTTTGTATCCCCAGGAACTGCAAAATATGACACGAGCGTTCTACATATCAAGACTGAAGCTGAGCTCGGCATTCCACTAGAAACGGAAGGTACTGTATGTCTATTTTCATTACTCATATCACACAAGAAAACTGGTTATTCAAATTTGTGTAGAAGCAGATTTAATGTAAGATAAAGAATAATATATATATATATATATATATACGTACAGGGTGACCCAAATAAGACGGCTTTAAATAATAAATTGTAAAGAAAGCTCTAATCCTGCAGTTTCAAAGCATCCATTTTACTGTATTTTTATTCCTTCAAAAATGAATAGTGTCTTCAATGATGCCACCTTCAACATCCAGACACCTTTGAAGTCTGAAACGTATGCTGTCAACTGCTTTCAATACTTGTTCCTTCAAAATGGCTCTGGAGGCTTCAGCAATACTTCCTTGCATTTGGTCTTGTGTACTAGGCGGATTAGAGTAAATCATATTTTTAAGTGTACCCCATAGAAAGAAGACCAGCTGAGTGAGTTCAGGTGATCTAAGTGGCGAAGAAATAGGGCCTTCCCTGCCAATCCAACGGTTTCCCAATATGGAGGTTACAGCATTCCTAGCTTCTCGCGAATAATGGGCTGGAGAACTATCATACATGGTACGTCTTGTTTTTAGTGGTAAGTTCTCCATGAGGTCTGGAAGTCAATCCAAGGTGAATGTCCTGTAAGCATTCCCTGATACGGGACCTTCCAAAAAATATGGGCCAATAATTTTACTGCCCAGAATCCCACACCATACGTTTACTGACCTCCGATACTGGTGGTCCAGCTGCCTTTTCCTGGGAGGGTTATTCATGGACCAATAATGTGAGTTATGCCTGTTCAAGGACCCATCACTTACAAATGTGGCTTCATCACTGAAGAGAACATACCTCATGAATACCCCGTTTTGACCAACCGTTTGGCCGCAAAATTAGTTTGAGCCGTCTTATTTGGGACACCCTGTATATGTATATACATACAATCCTTCCTTGCATTTGGTGTAGTGTACCCCATAGGAAGAAGACCAGCGCAGTGAGTTCAGGTGTTGTAGGTGGCAAAGAAATAGGGCCATCCCTGCCAATCCAATTATTCCCGAGAAGCTACGATTGCTGTTTCTACTGTAGAATGTTGCCTGTCAGCACTCCTTTGAGCTGAAATGTAAAAATCTTTAAACTTTTCTCTAATAAGAAACAATTCATTACTCGATCTTACGTTAATTTTCCTCAAAAGAAGAAATTGGATTCCACATTCTATTTGGCCTTCAAACGCATCTTCTGTTATGTCAGAACATAAAAGTTCTTGAGTTCTTAAATAATTGTGCAGGACACAACAAGTCAATAGAATAATATCAACTGTCTCCAACTTTCATTCAAAAGCTTGAAATCCCGAAATCTTGCCGATAAGTTTCCAAGAGCGTATTCCTCCAGTTTTTCAAGATCGAGATAATCTGTAATTAAACACTTTGTTTTGGTAACTGTTGGTGGCGCTTGCTTTAGAATATGGATATGGATGCTTAGAGTATTTTAAAATATAAAACGTGGCTACATATGCAAATCTTACTACCACAGAATAATATAAAATCTACAGAATGAACATAAATTACCTTATATCCACAGGCATAGCTCAAGATTGTTGTTAATTTGTTTTTACTCTAAATTTAAAATAATTGTTAATTCTCGTCATGGACTTAGTCTTGGTCGTTTATATTCTTTAGGCATCTGTCGATTTTTCACTAGATTTCTGCTTTATTCTTTTTCTTGAGGGTCTTTCCGATTTTGAAATCTTCTCTACTCCATTTCCACAGTTCACAAACAACATTTTCCCATTATTATTGTTATCATTTAAATTTTCATCCACAATCAGCACTTTATCCTTACTCAGGGCCGCCACATGGGGGGGACAACCGGGTACAGTTGCCCCGGGCCCGGGCACCGTGGGGGTTCGGGCCGATCCTCGCTAATTGGAAAAAAAGTACCGAAAGTGACCTTTGCAGCACCTATTGTCGGCTTTTATTCTCATTTTGCTCAAACCTTAAGATGAAAATAATTTTAAAATGCCCAAAGCCCTATAGCAAAGTACTAGAATTTTTATTCTTGCTGTGAGAAGTGGGGGCCCGTGATCTGGTCCCGGGCCCCGCTGTGAGATGTGGCGGCCCTGTCCTTACTATTCTTCCTACAGCCAACTATTTCTTTACTTTTCTTATAGTCATCAGCAATTTCTTCACTGTTTTTATGTTTCAAGCCCTGGAACTTCTGTATTTATTGTATTTTTAAAATTATCATCAGTTATTTTATTATCAATTATGTTATTTATTACTTCGTTTCCATCAATTAATTTGCTTAATATTTCTTCTTCAATTTTATTATCTTTATTTACATAATCAATATTATTATTTACTTCCTTATTGTCATAAATTGTTTTACTTGATATTTCTTCTTTCATTTTCTCATCTTTATTTATATAATCAATATTATTATTTTTTATTTTATTTACTTTCTCATTGTCATAAATTAATTTACTTAATATTTCTTCTTAAATTTTATTATCTTCAATTTTATTATCTGTATTTTTTAAATCAATATATTTTCTTTCATTAATTAATTCTTTATTATTGTTACTTATAATTACTTTATTCTTATTTATTTCATTATTATTCTTTAAAAATTGCTCAGAATCTTTAACATTTTCATCATTTGCTATACATATTTGTTTTGTTATGGGAGTTTCTTCTTCTTGCTTAATAAAATCATTTTTTATTGAAACAATGTCATCTGTGTTTAAATTTTGTTTTTGTTCTAATTTGTTGAACGACTTCTAAATTTATATTTTGTTTGTTTACCTCTTGTTTTAGTAATTGGCTTTTATCATTCGCTCCCAATTTTATTTTATATTCTGGATTTTATATTTCTGTATAATCTGTACAATCTGCTATTAATTCGTCAAGTTTTCTGTTAGTATTTACTGTGAGTTCGTCCAATTTGTTTAGCAATTTCATTATCCCTTCCATAACTTTGGTATGTCCGCCATTTTACTTTTCCGGAGATAGCGCCTCTTTGCTAGGGGTAACTGGTAGAATTACGCTACTCTCTAACTCCTCATTTTCCTGGGGAAAGCTCGTGTCATTTATTTCGCCCTCTGTTTCATTAGAATCTTGAAACCCTCGAAATACTAGCGATTCTTCTCCGACCATATTTCCCCAATTAAAATTAATAACAAACCCTTTATATTTAATCTAAAAAAATTGTCTTTGCGAGTTAGACACCAAAATGTTATAATAATATTTTAATATATTATAATTTAATTTGTTTGAAATTATGATAAAATGGAATTGAATTATTCTATTAAAACGGGTCGTATTGGGTTTATATACAAATTTAGAGTATTTTAAAATATAAAACGTGGCTACATATGCAAATCTTACTACCATAGAATAATATAAAATCTACAATGAACATAAATTACCATATATCCACAGACGTAGCTCAAGGTCCAATTAATATTCTCTCGATCTATCTTCAATTCAAAAACTTCTTTTGCCACAAACACTTTAGGATACTCTCCTAGCAGAAAACAGTTTGAATCCTCTTTCTCTATCTTTTTTAATTTTTTTCACTCAAAAACAAAAGACTATCTGCCCGGCCTTCTTGATTTCAGATTGAGTAAATTTTTGTTGTCAGCATTTTATATTACTAAGAAGTAGTAAGATATTTCTTGGTGCATTATTTAAATTTAATCCATTTATATTGAAAATATCACTACAATATATATATATATATATTGTAATGATCTAAAAGGGGGTTCTCTAGAAAGGGTCAGTTTCTGGCATAGCAAAGAGTAGCATTCCTATTCAAAATAAAGGCTAAGTTAAATTCCATAAGTCCATCACAAATATTCTCCTTTGTCAATCAATTAAATAATTAAAAGAGTAATAAAAGGGATAGCAATTGGCAGTGCTTAGTTTGGCAGTATTTATTTTTTTAACAAAGGCAGTGTGTAATAAAAGAAGAGCCCAAATATCTCGGCTGGGAGCGATAAGGTATACAAGTTCCCAGGAAGATAAGAATAGAGGTGCTTCCAAAAATGCACTTTGAACATCGAGGTGGCGATCGCTGAAGACAAACACCCTTGGTGTGGTGGGAGTAACGCCTCTATAAAAAGGGCCTTCCCCCACCACTCACCCCCATTCGAGAACCAGAGGCAGAACCAACACAGTCTCGCTGCAGAACCAGCTGGTCAGCCGACACCAAGCTCACTTCATCTGCACATGATGGCCAGACACCACTCCAAGATTTAGCAGCCGACCATCATTCTCCTCAACATAACTACAAGAAGTCTGCCTCTCCACTTCCAGAACATCATCCGTAAAATAAGCTGAGTATAACTCACTAACTGCCAATCTTCAATTAAAATTTAAAAGCTATCTAAAATTTAATAATGGCCAATATTTATCTTTTAATATATAAATTAATATTTTAATTATGTTCTAACTTTTCTTAAATAACCCAACATTGATACAATTATGTGAGTCAAGCAATTTTTTATATTCTTTTTATATCACAGCCATGCCAAATCATAAATTATATATTTTTTATTCAATATAAGTCAATTATTTCCAACTCTATTTTATTGATAATGAACCTTTCTCCTGGTATTTAATATGGTCTCAATACATAAAAGGACAGATGGTAAGAAGTGGTTCTAATAATATATTTCTCATGCTTTTATTTCAGGAAATTTATTAAATTAATTCAATTGTTCAAATGATTTTATTCATAAATCCGTATGTGGTGAGTTTGGTAATTTTAAATGAACCCTGAGATATAATGAAATTATACTAAAAACATTTCTAAATCAACTTTTCCTATAATAACTTAAAAATATATTCAAATTTTCTTATTTTTGCCCTAACCAAAACACCACATCTTGGTGACCCAACGTGGGGCAATCCACTAAGACGCCACATCTTGGCGCCTCACGTGTGGCTGAACCTAAAAAAAATGCCATTTTGGCCCTAGAAAGTGCCATCCTATCGCCGAAATCCTGAACACGTTGAGTCGCGTAATCTTCCCCTTAGCTTTGTATTGTAGCCCAGCATCTTAGAGAAGAGTTGCAGTAGACGCGCGCGTGTTTTAAAACCAAAATTAAAATTTTTATTTTTTGTTTTTATGTTTTCAGATTTTAATATTGAGACCATATATTTATAAAAGTGTGTTTTAAGGTTCAAAACATGAATTTTTATGAAAACTAAAATTTTTTGAGTGATATTAAATTTTTAGCAAATATTTTATTTTTGGCTGTGATGTTTATTAAATTATTTTTTTTTATTTTTATTTAAGTTTTTATATATTTGTTTTGTCAGCTTGACAAGTTTTCAACGACCACATAATTGAATCAATGTTGGGAAATGTGATAGCAATTTTGAAATTTGCGCTAATGATAGATATAATTATATATATTTATTTCTGTATCTTTTTATATTTTATTTTTGATTTATTAATTTTTGGAGCATATTTATAGTTTTTTTTATATATTAAAATTAGTTTTACTTTTATTTTAACAATATGGAACATAACGAAGGTAATAGACGTTTCACCCAGAGTAGTAGGGAAGAAATAAATTCGGGGTTCGCGAAGATGCAGTTAATGATGGAACAAATGATGGCCCAAATGTTAAGTACCAAAATCGAATTAAAAGCAGAAACGCAAAGTACCAAAACCGAATTAATAGAAAACCAAAAATTAGAATCACAAAGTATCAGGGCCGAATTGGGGGGAAAAATTGAATCACTCGAGGCCATAATGACGCTCCGTGAAATTAAACCTGTTCCTTTAATGATAAATAATCAAAGTAGTCCTAAAATAACTTCCGTGTCCATCAATATCAGAAAACTTAGGGACCATAATGACGCTCCGTGATATTAAACCAGTTCCTTTAATGATAAATGATCAAAGTAGTCATAAAATAACTTCTGTGTCCAACGATCTATTTACTTCCGATGAAATTTATATTTTAAATAATTTATTCAGAATAAATAAAATTACAACAAAATTAAACAATAACATATTCACTTCCGCCGAAAATTATATTTTAAACAAATTATTTAAGAAAAATGACACAACAAAATTTAACACAGATTATTTAACAACTGTTGAAGATTTGATTTTAAACCATTTATTTAAAAACAATATTTTAATAAAAGAAACAGCAAAGGTAAACATAAAATTGTTTATTAAATGTCCCCTTATTAAGATCAACCTGGGTTATAAAAATAAAACTAAAAATGGAATTATTCGGGGAATGTTCCATTCGATTCTCCTTAAATATTATAATGAACCGACCAAAGATGATGAAATTAAACATTCAACCAGTAAAGTATAACAATAAAACCTCTCTGTTTTGGAGCTCCTCCGGCGTTGGGTACCGGATTTGAGTGGATAGGGACAAATAAATAATAAATTTATTAATATTTAAATTATATTGCCTATCAAAATTCTATGGTTTATGGATAAAAAACCAATGTTTATAAATTTCTTTATATACACCATTTTCAAAATTACGAGAGGCAAAACCCATATTTTATTTCATTTTTATTTTATTTTTAAAATCGTGTGCACAACCGTACACTAAAAACAAAAAATGTTCCTAAAAAGGTCATTATATTATCCTTTTTTAGACGTAGATTCAGTCAAATGATAACCGCTTTATCCGTTAAAAGCAGTAACATTATTAATAAAATGAAAATTTTGCACCATATAAAATTCTAATGCCATTATTATTAAAGATATCAAGAAATATTTCATTATCGGTCGTGATAAAATTTTAGACACGCAAGTGTAAGACAAAGAGAATCGATAAAAAATCAGGAAATCTCCATTTTATGTTAAAATCCTATTCCTATCTTAGGAATGCAGATAATAGTATTATTAACTCCCAAAAGCACAAATCCTCCAGGTGCCAGAAAATACCTAAACAATAAAAGTCAGGAAATGTCCAGTCCCTGTGAAAATCCTATTCCTATCTTAGGAATGCAGATAATAGGATTATTATCTCCCAAAATCTCAAATCCTCTAGGCGCCAGATAATAAAAAGATAAAGCAGGAATATCCAGTCTCTATCTCTTATCTACCTCTTGAGAAGAAAATACGTAGATAAGGTACTCCGGCCCATGAAGAGGCCGGAGTACCTTATCTACGTATTGGGAAATATTATATTATACTATATTATAATAAAGGGGGGAAACTTATTAATAATAATTTGTTGAATAATATTATTCAAGAGTAAGGAATTGAATAATATTATTGAAGTGGAAGGAGTTTAATAATTAATGAGAAATGGAAGGAGTTTAATAATTATTGAAGTGGAAGGAGAAGTTTTTAAATGAAATGTAGTAAGAAGGAGTGACTGACAAACAAGTTGACACCGACAAGGACTGATAGACTATTGACAAATTATTTTATTTCATTAAAATTTCAATTTTTTAAAATGGGCTAGTGAGGGAACAAACTTTCTTGAACTATCATTAGAGTTGTGTCAAATGCATTGGGTAAAGTAATTAAATACGAATAAAAACCAAAATGAACTTAAAAAGAAAACTTGTTGTACATAAAATATAATTAAAGAATAAATAAATAATAAAACTTAAGATTAAATGAGCCCGGAAGCTCAGCTTTGAGCTATACTTATTTTTTTTGTCAATAGTGGATATTTTTAATTATATTATATTGTTAATTTGAAATTAAAATTATTAAGTATTGGATTAAGGGTAAAATTAAAAATTAAAGAAGGAAAAAAGTACAAAAAAAAAAAATATATATGTAAATAGATAAAAATAATTTTTTTTTTTAAATATTTTGATATAAGTGACTTTGTATTCGGATAAGATGTATACAGCCATACAAACGTTGTAAATGTAAATGATATTATTGTATGTAATTTGTTTTTGTTATAAGACATAATTTATAATTCTGTAGACTTGTTAGAATATTTATAATTTAATTTAGAGCATATAAGAAAACAAATTTAAACTTTTTAAAATGAAACTTGTTAATAGAATCCAGTATTTGAATAGTAATGCTACCCTGAGCCGGAAAACAAAATCTTTAGACCAAATTAAATTTAAAAAAAAATAAAAAATTAAAACATGCTAAGCCTTTTAGCACTTTCCTCCGAAGGAAAGTAGCTATTGAGGTTGGACTCATGACGGAATTTTTGAAAAATTTCTTCAAATCTTTATCGATCCTACCTAGTAGACACCGAAAATGACCCCCGTTAAAATTTATATATATATATATATATATATATATATATATATATATATGCATATATATATATATGCATATATATATATATATATGTGTCTGTTAACACGATAGCGGCGAGAGTTTTTGTTTTTTCGTCACGAAACTTGGTATATAGCATTCAATTAGCAAACGATTGAACGAGTTCGTTAACCACCAAAGTCGGTCCACCGGAAGGGGGGGTTTACCCCGAACCCAAAACACTAATTTGACTATGTCAGCCGTAATATTTGTTATATTTCAACGAAACTTGGTATTCGTAGTGGTAGTATAGAGAGAAAAGTGAGATATAAAAATGAACTAAATCGGTTCATTAGAAGGGGGGGTTTACTCCGGACCCACAATACCAATTCGCCACTACCAGCCGTGATTTTTGGTATATTTCGACGAAACTCGGTATTCGTAGCGGTAATCCACAGGTAAATAACTGTTGTAAAAATAAACTAAATCGGTTCATTAGAAGGGGGGGTTTACTCTTGACCCAAATTCTTAATATACTCATACCGGTCGTAATTTCTGCTGTATTGTAACGAAACGCGGTATACGTCGTGGGTAACTCATGAGAAAGAAGTGTTGTAAAAATGAGCTGAATCGGTCAATCGGAAAGCGGGGGTTTAATTTGTAATATATTTCAATAGAAAAGCCCGTCAGACGTAGGTTCACAAAGCCGCCGCAAGGAGCGCTTTCTACCACTAGGGTGACTGTATCCTTTTCCTGCGTTAGATCAAAATACGATAATATGAGGTTTTTTGTATTTATTACGTAGTGTAATAGGTACCATTTGTAAACATAACTCTGGAAGCAAATTATTAATTGATCAGTTACTCATTACAAATTTAAAAGAGAACTATTCATGTTTTTATTTTATTTATGTAGGATATTTTAAGCAAATTGTTCTGGAAAGCAATCTACAATACCCAAATTCTGAGGAAAGTGCTTAGTTATGCAGCTCCTGTGTGACGGACCTTTTTTAATATTTTTTTACACCGGAGCCCACCCGAAATGTAATGATATAAAAGGAGGTGCTCTAGAAAGGGTCAGTTTCTGGCATAGCAAAGAGTAGCATTCCTATTCAAAATAAAGGCAAATAAGATCAATTCCATAAGTCCATCACAAATATTCTCCTTTGTCAATCAATTAAATAATTAAAAGAGTAATAAAAGGGATAGCAATTGGCAGTGCTTAGTTTGGCACTATTTATTTTTTTAACAAAGGCAGTGTGTAATAAAAGAAGAGTCCAAATATCTCGGCTAGGAGCGATAAGGTATACAAGTTCCCAGGAAGATAAGAATAGAGGTGCTTCCAAAAATGCACTTTGAACATCGAGGTGGCGATCGCTGAAGACAAACACCCTTGGTGTGGTGGGAGTAACGCCTCTATAAAAAGGGCCTTCCCCCACCACTCACCCCCATTCGAGCACCAGAGGCAGAACCAACACAGTCTCGCTGCAGAACCAGCTGGTCAGCCGACACCAAGCTCACTTCATCTGCAAATGATGGCCAGACACCACTCCAAGATTTAGCAGCCGACCATCATTCTCCTCAACATAACTACAAGCAGTCTGCCTCTCCACTTCCAGAACATCATCCGTAAAATAAGCTGAGTATAACTCACTAACTGCCAATCTTCAATTAAAATTTAAAAGCTATCTAAAATTTAATAATGGCCAATATTTATCTTTTAATATATAAATTAATATTTTAATTATGTTCTAACTTTTCTTAAATAACCCAACATTGATACAATTATGTGAGTCAAGCAATTTTTTATATTCTTTTTATATCACAGCCATGCTAAATCATAAATTATATATTTTTTATTCAATATAAGTCAATTATTTCCAACTCTATTTTATTTATAATGAACCTTTCTCCTGGTATTTAATATGGTCTCAATACATAAAAGGACAGATGGTAAGAAGTGGTTCTAATAATATATTTCTCATGCTTTTATTTCAGGAAATTTATTAAATTAATTCAATTGTTCAAATGATTTTATTCATAAATCCGTATGTGGTGAGTTTGGTAATTTTAATTGAACCCTGAGATATAATGAAATTATACTAAAAACATTTCTAAATCAACTTTTCCTATCATTAACTTTCAAATAATTCCATTTTCTTATTTTTGCCCAAACCAAAACACCACAATATATATATATGTATATATATATATATATATATATATAAAATCATTAACCATCATTAAAGTCATTATTTTGCCCAAACCGATTGCAATTTTTGGTTCAAGTATTAGTATACATAGTGTGCAACTAATGCGATGTCTTACCTCCATGGGCTTTTGTAGCTGAAGGTTTGCACATGGTCTATTAGGCTGTACTTAGTTTTTTGGCTCCTCAAGAGGCATCCGAGGATGCAAAAATTATTTCAGAAAAGTTTGCCTCTCATACGCTCACAAATGCTCCAGTATTGATGAAATTTGGTACAAAAATACATTGTCTATTGTATTATTTTATCAAAAACTCATGATCAAATCAAATTATTGATAAATAAATGTAAAAATACACATAAAATGATATAGAGTAAGAAAAAAAAACTTTTATAAGAAAGGTAAGAAAGAAATTCAAGGCGCCGACCGAGACCGGCACGTCAGAATTTTCTCCCCGAGACGACCTGCATAGGTGGAATTCACACTATACGTACCGTCACCGACAGGCCACCGTCCAGCTACCAACCGGCAAAATATTCTTCATTGTATTTCCAATGAGGTAGTTCACACAGGAGCGTACTGTCACCATCAGCAGGCAACTAGTAGGCAATTTCGACTGCTCTCACAATTACAATACCATCGAGTTTTGACAGACCCCGGGGAAAATCTTTGCCGATTCTAAAACAGTCATATCCTAAACACTCAACGCCATAACCACGTTCTGTAGGTTCTACCCATATGTAAATATACCTATTCTATAAAGTGTATTTTTTTATTATAAATTGTATCTTGTAACTTTTTTTGTCTAAAATTATATTTTTACATTATAAATAAAAACAAATATGGAAATGTTAATGCTTTATTTATCCTTCCCTTAGACACTCCATTAACTTTTCTTCAGGACTAATTGCTTCTCGAAAGGTTGTGTATTGCTTTTCAATTTTCGCTTCAATTTTTGATAAAAGTATAAAATACTGTTGTTGAGACATTCTGAAATATGTGTAAAATGAAATTTCATCATCTTGCAGCTCTTTGAATATTTTCCTATTAACTTTCTTTTTGATAATAATTTCTTCATTCACGGCCTCTTATTTACATTAGAGGTTTCCTCTTCTTTGTTATACCTCTTTGTAAAGTGTGCAGTGGGTGTGCCACTGTAAAATTGTAAGGCCGCGCTTGCATGCTGGGAGTATCTTCTCTTGTGATGTGATCTCCGGGGGAACTGCTCGTTATTTTGTGAATAAACCAGTTATTTCTATTTGTGGTGTTCACTTTTGTGTTTCACCCATTTCAAAGTTAAAATTCTTCATCCAAATTTAAAGCTATCATTGCTAATTTTGTATTATTTAATTTAGACATTGTTAGAAATTAAGTAAACCCGCATAGACAACAGGCTGAGAGATGTTTTCTCGACGTTGATGGACGGTGGCCTGTCGGTGGAGATCTGTATGGTGTGAATTGGCTTCCATTTCTCCGGTCGGCTGCTGGACGGTGGCCTGCCGGTGACGGTACGTATAGTGTGAATCCACCTTTATTAGTTAGTTATATACATTTTTAGGGTAGATTTAGTCAATTATCGAACTGAAAATAAACAATCATAGCATAGCACTATGAGTGTATAGTTGGTATCCCCCTCCCTGTGGATCATCTTGTGAAACTCAGGGAGCTCATGGGGATATCCACATATTGATGGCCAAGGAGTGTGGTAATAGGCGGGGGTCTGTTTTAGAGTCTATAAAATGCTGGGCACAACCTCTTTGCCGTTTCCACATTCTGTGGAGTACAATCCTGTGATCATGCAGGCATCTTTGATCCAGAATAGACTCTATTAGTACAGCAGGCTAGCCATTACTACCCATAGAACTGACGCATCCAATGCTCGACTTATTCTATTTATCTCGTCTGTATTGGCAAATAGTGGCAAGCCTGCCATACCAATAGCAGCTCCTCTCACTCATAGGTGTCTGGCGATGATAATTATTTGTACATAGGACTAATGTCCAATCAAATATTTATAGGGAAGACTTATCAGATTTATCTTTGTTCTCCTGATTCATCGCTTTTCACTATGCAATTTGTTTCAGATGGAGGTACTCTTTGCTATGTCTGCCATCACTGTCAGCGCAACTTCGTCTCATTCAAGTATTTGAAAACCCATGTGAAGCTTTGTTTCTTTCGTCTCAATCCCTGTAAGTTGCCATTTTTCTAGCATTTTAAAATATAATTGAAAGTCTGATGGGAGTAGCTACTTTTAATACAGAAAAATAAATGTAAAAAAATAGAATTAATTGATAAGTAGTTTTGAGCAAATATTTATATTCAGCCATGTATGTGACTCAGAATTAAAGCCATGCAGTGAGTGAGTGAATGAGAAGATTCATGGCAAGAATCATTCTTACACATTTACTAAACAAAATAAAAGATCAATTCCACCGCTAGTTTCCTAATAATCGATGTTACTAAAAGCCTGTTTTAGCTGACCATTATCTTTGTTTCTTTGCCTAGTATAATATAATTCTTTTAATAAACAAGTTTTTAACATTTTATTAACTTCTTATTGTTTCAATATCTTTGTCCCCCCGGTGATCATATTTTTGGATAGAACAGCTTCTTTCTCCAGTGATGTTACCCCTCTGTTACTCCAATTTTCCCTTTATTTTTATAATATTCTTTAATCCAAGAATAGGATATGTATAAACATATGTGTGTGTGTATATATATATATATATATATATATATATATATATATTAGAATATTTTATTTCTTTCCATGTCTTTACGTTCCTTATGATTCTCATCTCTTTCTATTTCAGGGTTACCTTCAAAATCAGAAGTACTTAACAAGCATCGCTCTTTCACATTTAGTGAACACTATACTCATAAAAGATCAATCCAAATTTCCTCCTCTATTATCATGTCTATGGCTACATCAGTAGAGGCTTGTCAACAATCTAAACAAACAAATAATAAAAATGGAAAATTCAAGCCTCACACTTGTCAGTATTGTGATTATAAAACAGCCAGGCTCCAACTTTTAAAGGAACATATTGCGACCAAACATACTGAATATAAACCTCACCGCTGTCCATATTGTGTTTTTAGTGCATTTCAACGTGGACATCTAAAGTATCATATAATCTCCAAACATACTGATGTTAGGAAATACTCATGTCAACATTGCGACTATAAAGCAGTTGTTCTTGGAAGTTTAAAGATGCATATCTTAAGTAAACATTGTACTGACAAACCCCTCACTTGTCCACATTGTGACTATAGAACAGTATTGCCTAGATATTTGAAAAACCATATCATCTCCAAACACACTGATAATAAACCTTCATCCTGTCCACATTGTGACCATAGAACAGTTAGGTTAGACCATTTGAGGAAACATATCATGTCCAAACATACTGTTAATAAAACTCTCTTCTGCCCAAATTGTGACTATAGAACAGTTAGGTCTGACCATTTGAAGGACCATGTCTTAGCCAAACATTCTGATAATAAACCTTACTCCTGCCCAAATTGTGACCATAGAACAGTTAGGTCAGACCATTTGAGGAAACATATCATCTCCAAACATACTGATAATAAACCTTACTCCTGCCCACATTGTGACTATAGAACAGTTTATAATGTAAGTTTGAAGAACCATATCATCTCCAAACATACTGATAGTAAACCCTTCTTCTGCCCACATTGTGACTATAGAACAGTTTATAATGTAAGTTTGAAGAAACATATCATCTCCAAACATACTGATAGTAAACACTTCTCCTGCCCACATTGTGATCATAGAACAGCCAGGTCTGACCTTATGAGAAACCATATTATCTCCAAACATACTGATAATAAATCTCTCTCCTGCCCACATTGTGACTTTAGAACAGTTAGGTCTGACAATTTGAAGAACCATATCACAGCGAAACATACTGATAATAAACCTTACTTCTGCCTACATTGTGACTATAGAACAGTTTATAAGGTAAAATTGAAGAACCATATCATAGCCAAACATACTGATAATAAACCTTACTCCTGCCCACATTGTGACTATAGAACAGTTTATAATGTAAGTTTGAAGAACCATATCACAGCGAAACATACTGATAATAAACCATACTCCTGCCTACATTGTGACTATAGAACTGTTTATAAGGTACAATTGAAGAACCATATCATAGCCAAACATACTGATAATAAACCTCTCTCCTGCCCACATTGTGACCATAGAACAGTTAGGTCTGACCATTTGAGGAAACATATCATGTCCAAACATACATGTTGAACCTTGACTTTGTCCATATTGCGACTTTATAAGAGTTTATTGGGGAAGGAAACATGGTACTTATAAACTCCACACCTCTCGACATTGTGAGTATAAAACAGCCAGCTTAAATCATTTGAAGAACCTTATTCTGTTCAAACATACCTGTGTTTCTACAACTCGGCTTCTTTCTCCAGCGGTCTTGCTCCTCCTTTCATCGCAATATTTCGCCGGATTCCTCTCCGGCTTCTTCTGGCAATCACTCATCCTTGCTGATTGGTAAGGGAACCTGCAATCCCTTACCAACCAACAAGGATGAGTGACTGCCAGAAGAAGCCGGAGAGGAATCCGGCGAAATATTGCGATGAAAGGAGGAGCAAGACCGCTGGAGAAAGAAGCTGAGTTGCAGAAAACACACCTATATATATATATATATATATATATATATATATATATATATATATATATATATACATACACATATTTATATACATACACATATTTATACATATATATATATACACATATTTATACATATATATATATATATATATATATGTGTGTGTGTGTGTTTTTCTTGTTGGTGTTTGTTTAGTTTTTATATTTTTCATTTCCCAAGTTTTTGTTAAGTTAAAGTACATAAGCTTCTATTTTATTCATTTTTATATTGAATTATTAATTAATTAATGTTTATTTGGACTCAGGATGATGGACCCTATCCTAGCCTTTGTAAATTGTTCTGTTATTATTTTCTTAAACATTTGTGTATAGCTATATAATAAATTTACATTCATTCATCCATCTGTAATTTGTTCAAAAACTCCAGTGTACGTTGTTCATAGGAATAGGTATCATAACGTTTATTTTTGATCATTTTTAATTTAGTAGTGAAAAATTGATTTATAAATAAATCAAATTGAAAAATATTTTCGTAAAGTTAAGTGTAAACAAGATAAATTACAAACAAAATATAATATTTATAGGCTGGAATGTAGGGGTTGCGATGCAACATATATTGGAGAATCCAAGTAAATGTTTAAAATAAGATTAGTACAACACATGAAGAGTATAGACGACCAAAGCAGAATGCAAACTGCTTTGGATAGGTCAAAATATTGGATAAAGAAATAAATGGATCAAAAAGAAAACTGAAAGAAAATTTTGCAAGATTCTAGAACTATAAATACAAAAAGTCCGTCTCGCAGGAACTGCATCATCTTAGCGCGGTTCCGTTCATATCCCTAGTCTAATTTGGAAAGATTAAAATAGAAGCAGTTATTATTTTCGTTCCACCAGTCTTTTTTTTTTAAATTAATTATTATAATGGCGTGTCAACCCTTAAGGTAACTAACGCCATTCCTGTGTGTTGTAAAGTCTTGAAAGGTCATGATTTACAATCTTACCTGGAAGGGTCTGCTAACACTAGAAACGGACCCGCTAGTGACAAGGTCTTGGAATCCTGGAAATCTATATCTCTAACATTAAATTGTTTTTCTTATTTTTCTTAACCTGTTTTATTTTCAAATACATTATCCAACTATAAGCAATTAAAAAATAACAAGGAATAAAAAACAGACAAAAAGAACAGTTCGAATAAGCGAAATCAATTACTTTAAAGTTTTAAGCTCTTATTTCTCCGATTGACATCGCCTGATTAAAACTTTGTTCAGAACCTTTTTTGTAGAGCATTTAGTAAGCTTTCGAAGGGTAATCTTCCGCTTACAAGATTGTCAATCGTTTTCGAGATATTCAGGAAAGTATACGAAGTTCCAAAAACTTTCCATGTCTGTTAATAAAATAGTTTATTCTAACCCTTCCTTAACTCCAAACGTAACCAAAATTTCAACATATTAGTTTTGATGAAAGTAGAACATGCAGAAAATGGTTCAACTGAATCCCATGCTTCTAAGTACCCAAACCAAAAACGGTATTCAAAAACTATTTTTCTAATGAAGCATATAAAACGAATTCTTTCAAGCTTATGAACTAAAAAAAAGTCCGACTCGCAGGAACTGCATCATCTTAGCGCGGTTCCTTTCTTATCCCTAGTCTAATTTGGAAAGATTAAAATATTTATTTATTGATAAGGCTTCGCAACTTTGGCGAATCGCCTTAAGATTAAAATAGAAGCAGTTATTATTTTGGTTCCACCAGTCTTGAAAGGTCTTGATTTACGATCTTACCTGGAAGGGACGGTCAACACTTGAAAGGGTCCCGCTAGTTACAAGGTCTTGGAATCTAGGAAATCTATATTTCTAACAATAAATTGTTCTGTTATTTTACTTACGTAGTTTTATTGTAAAATACATTATCCAACTATAAGCAATTAAGAAATAACAAGGAATAAAAAAAGACAAAAAAACCGTTCGAATAAACGAAATCAATTACTTTAATGGTTTAAGCACTTATTTCTCCGATTGACATCGCCTAATTAAAACTTTCGTCAGAACATTTTTTGTAGAGCATTTAGTAAGCTTTCGAATGGTAACCTTTCGCTTCACAAGATTTTCAACCGTTTTCGAGATATTAAGAAATTATACGAAGTTCCCAAAACGTTTCATTATTTCTAGCAATAGAAAATTGGTCTCATTTTACCTATCCTATTTTACACACAAATACATTTTCTTAACATAAGAAATTAAAAAAATAAAAATCAATAAAAAACTAAGGGAAAGAGACAAAAATTACAAAAAGAACGACAAACACCCGTTCATAAGAACTAAACAGACGTATTTGAAGTTTTAAGCACTTATTTTTTCGATTGACATCATCTAATCAAAACTTGTTTCAGAATCTTTTCTGTAGAGAATTTAGAAAGCTTTCAAATAGTTTCTATCCACTTATGAAAATTTCCCAACCGTGTTCGAGATATTAATGAAAATATACGAAGTTCCCAAAACTTTTCATGTCTGTTCATAAAATATTTTATTCTAACCCTTCCTTAACTCCAAACGTAACACAAAGTTTAAGATATTAGTTTTGATAAAATTTGAACATGCAAAAAATGTTTCAACTGAATCCCATGATTTTATGTACCAAAACCAAAAACGTTATTCAGCAACTATGTTCCCAATTTTCTCGAAAACGGTTAAAGCTATCGCCTTAAAAACGGTTTCATTCGTTTTCCTAGGCCAAGAAGCCAACAAAACGAGTACTTACAAGCATATGAACTCAAAAATGTAAGCGTTTCGATTTTATTTGCGCGAATTTCGCCCCAAACGCCATCTTCCAGTGGGCGGATGTTGCTGGTTAACGAACTTGACCTTTCAAATAACAGACAAATATATATATATATATATATATATATATATATATATATATATATACATATTTGAACCACTGTTATTTTCGGTCTCTAGGGGTTCTGAAACGCGAAATTTTCTAGTCGGCACTTCCGGATTGTTTCATGAGATCAATTTTATAAGCGGGGTTCCTCCCTATGAAGGGAGGGAGGAACCGCGCTAACAATATAAACAGATCTAAGGTGTTACACGGGAGCTGGTAAAAAGAGAGAATGAGGTCTCATATTGTAATTCTCTGTATGCAGCGTCTGCTTCCAGGTAAAGTCATATACTTTTACTGCCCTTTACCGTTACTCAGAAGGCTCTTTGTGTTTACAAACAAAGGACTCGGTATAGACCACCCGTATTAACCCAAAAGTGATTATATCAAGCTTGATAAACTTCCTCAATTAAATTAAGGAATTTAAGAGTGCTTAAATTAGGTTCTTGATCTAGTCAAAAAATTCAAGGAGAATTAGATCATGAATAGAAAATCTCGGCCAAACAGAAGGAAAATAACAATAACAAGGATAGTCAAACTTCGTTTTCAAAGATTGTTAGTTGTAACACAAAAACGGTCACTCATGATTCTAATAAATTAACTGTGAAGGGTGATTACACAAATATTCCTGTTAAGGCTTTAAAGCATCAATTTAAAAAACATATTAACCCAAAAAAATTATAGATTGGCCTAAAAACAAAAAACGGTATAGAGGTTATATCAACAGAGTTTTTAAATATATGCAAAGACCTGTTGATCAATAAAATAAAAATAAAAAATAGAGTTCTCTGTAAAAGGTTTAATGAGTTCTATTAAATACATATTTTCCAATTTAGTTATAATTTTAACTATTGGAATTATTATCCAAAGATTCATATAATTACTCAACAATAGATTCTAATTTGAAGCACAGCTTTTTTCGATATCTACCTGTTCGAATTGTTTTTCTTATTTTAATTAATCTATTTTATTGTCAAATACATTATCCAACTATAAGCAATGAAAAAATAGGAATAAAAACAGACAAAAAAACCGTTCGAATAAACGACATCAATTACTTTAATGGTTTAAGCACTTATTTCTCCGATTGACATCGCCTAATTAAAACTTTCGTCAGAACATTTTTTGTAGAGCATTTAGTAAGCTTTCGAATGGTAACCTTTCGCTTCCCAAGATTTTCAACCGTTTTCGAGATATTAATGAAAGTATAGGAAGTTCCCAAAATTTTCATTATTTCTAGCAACAGAAAATTGGTCTCATTTTTCCTATCCTGTTTTACAAACAAATACATTTTCCTAACATAATAAATTACAAAAATAAAAAGCAATAAAAAACCAAGGGAAAGAGACAAAAATTACAAAAAGAACGACAAAAACCCGTTCATAAGAACAAAACAGACGTATTTGAAGTTTTAAGCACTTATTTCTCCGATTGAAATAACCTAATCAAAAATAGTTTCAGAATCATTTTTGTAGAGAATTTAGTAAGCTTTCAAATAGTTTCTATCCACTTACCACGATTTCCCAACCGTGTTCGAGATATTAATGAAAGTATACGAAGTTCCCAAAACTTTTCATGTCTGTTCATAAAATATTTTATTCTAACCGTTCCTTAACTCCAAACGTAACATAACTTTCAACATATTAGTTTTAATGAAAGTAGAACATGCAGATAATGTTTCAACTGAATCCCGTGATTCTAAGTACCCAAACCAAAAACGGTATTCAAAAACTATTTTTCCAATTTTCTCAAAAACGGTTAAAGCTATTGCCTTGAAAATGGTTTCATTCGTTTTCCTAGCCCAAGAAGCCTATAAAAAGAGTACTTACAAGCTTATGAACTCAAAAGCGTAAGCGTTACGATTTTTTCTGCGCGAATTTCGCCCCAAACGCCATCTTCCAGTGGGCGGATTTTGCTGGTTAACGAACTTGACCTTTCAAATTGGACGACTGATTTTTGTACCAAATTTCATCAAAATCGGACCGTCAGGGAAGCCAGAAATGAGCGAACAGACAAATATATATATATATATATATATATATATATATATAAATAAATATATACATATATATATATATATATATATATATATATATATATATATATACAAATTTGAACCACCGTTATTTTCGGTCTCTAGGGGTTCTGAAACGCGAAATTTTCTTGTCGGCACTTCCGGATTGTTTCATTGTATCAACCTTATAAGCGGGGTTCCTCCCTATGGGGGAGGGAGGAACCGTGCTAAAAACGTAAGCGTTACGATTTTTTTGCGCGAATTTCGCCCCAAACGCCATCTTCCAGCAGGCGGATATTGCTGGTTAACGAACTTGACCTTTCAAATTAGACGAAAGATTTTTGTACCAAATTTCATCAAAATCTGACCATTCGTCTGGGAGTTACAGAGCGAACAGACAAATTATATATATATATATATATATATATATATATATATATATATATATATATATATATATATATAATATATATATAAAAAAAAATTTGAACCACCGTTATTTTCGGTCTCTAGGGGTTCTGAAACGCGAAACTTTCTAGTCGGCACTTCCGGATTGTTTCATTGTATCAACTTTCTAAGCGGGGGAGGAACCGCGCTAAAAGACATTAAACATCTTAGTGCAATATTTCAGAGTATAATGAAAAATTACTGGGATGCAAGATTGCAAAATTAATAAGTAAGGATAGATATTGGAGATAGGGGAAATCAATAATGCTTTCTTATCGGTATTGCACTATGCTTGCACTGGACTGATCAGTGGCTGATCGATTAAGGCGATAGCTTTAACCGTTTTCGAGAAGTTTGGAAAACTAGTGTTTGAATAACGTTTTTGGTTTGGGTACTTAGAATCATGGGATTCAGTTAAAACATTTTCTGCATGTTTGAATTTCATAAAAACTAATATGTTGAAATTTTTGTTACGTTTGGAGTTAAGGAAGGGTTAGAATAAAATATTTTATTAACAGACATGGAAAGTTTTTAGAACTTCGTATGCTTTCCTGAATATCTCGAAAGCGATTTAGAATTTTGGTAAGCGAAAGGTTACCATTCGAAAGCTTACTAAATGCTCTACAAAAAAGGTTCTGAACAAAGTTTTAATCAGGTGATGTCAATTGGAGAAATAAGTGCTTAAAACTTTGAAGTAATTGATTTCGTTTATTTTTGTTTTGGTTACTTAGAATCATTGGATTCAGTTAAAATATTTTCTGCATGTTTAAAATGCGCATAAACAAACATGTTTAAATTTTGGTTACGTTTGGAGTTAAGGAAGGATTAGAATAAAATATTTTATGTAATGAAAAGTTTAGGGAGCTTCGCATATTTCCTTAATATCTCGAACACCGTTGGAAATCGTGTTAAGTGGATAGAAACTATTCGAAAGCTTACTAAATTCTCTAATTAATATTCTGAGAAGATTTTCGATTAGTCAATGTCAATCGGAGAAAACGGTGTTTAAAACATTGAATGTGTTAGTTTTGTTCTTTAGAATTCAAAATCCGAAAAATTCTATCATAATAATAAACACAATTTACAATTACCTGAACAAACTATCCGAGCTGAAAAAATATATTAACTTCCTTTGGAGTAGTCTAAAATATGTCTGTACCGAGCCTGTAAGAGGTCATTCACCCCTGTCTGCATTCCTTGTCAAGGTTATAGCTTGAAGAATTAAAGGAGTCTGTCTTTTTTTATTTTTAATCATGAAATGTCAAGGTCCTTGCCGTCTCCCTCTCCCATGTTTTACTCTTTTTTCCAACTGCTGGAGTTCATTACTCACCACACAGATTTATTTTAGATGTATTTGCAATTAGTTTTTTTTTAGGACAAGGTCCTTCCCTCTCCCATGTTTATTGCTTGAGTATTTTAATTAAATATTTTCTTTAAAATTATTTTGAAAAAAGAAAAACTGTTGAGTTGTGTAATCACTTGTTCTGTCGGAGTCGAATACGTTGTTATAAAACATATATTAGTTTATTATTCCTCTGCCAGATCGTAGAACTAGATCCAGTTCATAATCTTCGACTGCGGGAGTGCATTCCGAACACGACATGAAATGTAAAGATCTAATCGTTATTATTTGATCTGCACACTCTGCACAAGCAAAACTTGAATAAAAAGAGTACGTGGTATCTCCTTGTGAACAATTTAAAATTGTGTGCACCATCTTTAGATTACCGAGTATCAAAGAAAGTTCCAAGGATCGTGCACAATCAGTACAATATAACGCATTGTGAATTCGGAAAAACACGCCTTTCGCGCAGAAATAAGTATGTTCGTACCCCGACATGATGGAGAGAAGATGTGGAAGTCCCAGAATCTCCTTGTATTTATATATTTAAAATAACTTCATAAAAAACTTCCAAGAACGCGGATCTTACAAGAATTGCACGTACGAGACTTGCATAAGGAAACACCTGCAAGGTTGCAACCAAAACAAGTGACAAGAACCCGGACCTTCATTCGTATATAAAGAGCTGCATTTACTGACAAGATCAAACAGGTTCCCAGCAACTCTCCAGTCACCATGGCCCACGTAAGTAATTATATTAATCATCTATATTTTGACTTAGTAGTCTGAAACAAGTCAGCATATAAGAAATAGTTTTTTGCTTTTAGATGAAACAATTTTTGGAAAATTTGAATGATTTAGAGTTGAATAATGCAGTAAACTTATCAGCATTAACTGTTGGTAAAATATACGTGATCAAAAAAATTGAAATTATTGAAGAAACTGAATATGGTAAGAAACGTTTTCTTTCGTCTTTATTTATTTATACTATTGTACATTTGCGTGTGTGTGTGTGTGTGCGTGTGTGTTTACACAAATAAATAACTTTTTTTGTGTGTTTTTAGGGCAAGGGCTTATAGCCTATTTAAACACTAATGAGGATGTTGAAAGCACAACAAAAGTTTGGTTACCAAGAAGATATGTACGGATTATTCATCGGGAAGTAGTGGATGAGTATAATTCCCCTAGCAGACTAAAGGAAGATACGTTAGGGTTATTATATTTGGGAAGGGTAGGCAAAGCCTACAATATACTTATCCGACGCATTCCCGAATTAAACCAACAACAACCAGGTAGAAAATAAAATAAACTAATGTTACATTTAATTGAAAAATATTAGTATTTGTGAGATGGTAAGGGGAAAGAATTCATAACAGTTGGATATTTAGAATAAGATTCTTTCACAAAAATAAGAAAAATGGTAAACTACCATTGTGATTTTTGCGGGAGAAGATTTGTGAAGAAAGGATCTTTGACCCGTCATACTAGACTCCATTGCTCTCGCCGCAAGCGGAAATGCTGCTATTGTGCGTTGGAGTATATGGACTCAATGAGAGTACATGATAATACATGCATTTCTAAACCATGTACGTCAGGTTTAGGAAAAAATAACAACCCCGATGCAGTAGCTGTCAAGAGACCAATAGAGGCTAGCAAATGTTATAGGATTAATGCTGTTCCCGATGAACAGTATCAAATTATATATTCCGCGTTAGACGGTAATGTTATACACGTTTTTCCTAAAAATTTAGATCGAATTAATGAACCAGAAAAATATTTGAATCATATGTGTCCATATGTCATAAATATACTAGAAAAATATATTTTTATGTGGAAAAAATGTAAAATTTAATATCACATTAGAGACACAGTTAACAAATATGCTGAATGAAACGAGTGACGGCAATTTTAAAACTTCAATGACAGAATTATACAGTTCGTCCGACTTAGAAGAGGAATATATTAAAATAAAAACCAAAATACTTACGGAACTCACCGAGTCAGAACTTGAAGGTAGTGGTTGGGCTGTTGACACGTTAGATGGGTTATTAATAAAACTACACAAATACGTGCCGATAAAACCTCACGGTTATCTTAAACTCCCTTCGGAAATTGCGAATACCGGAGCGGCAATAAACGTACAAAATAACGACATTTATTGTTTTAAATGGGCTATTTTATCAAACTATGTCTCATCTCACCCTAACAGGCTTTCGGAATGCCAGCAAGTAAATGTCCCTTTACGGTTCGACAATATGGTTTTCCCCGTTGCTCTAAAGGATATAACGATATTTGAAAGGAGCAATAATGTTTCAGTTAACGTATACGGGCTTGATGAAAAACATAATGTCTTCCCTCTTCGCGTTGCAAAAAATGAAATGAAAGATCATTTTGATCTTCTTCTCCTCCAAAACGAAGATTCGTCACATTACTGTCTAATTAAACATTTTTCCCGTTTACTCGCAAGACAGACGGGAACAAACACATCAAAAAGGTTTTTCTGCAAAAGATGTTTTTACCCTGCTTATACTGTAATTCAACTTAACGATCACAAACGCTTATGTAATAATATGGCTCCCGTAAGGCAGATTATGCCAGAAAAAAGAACGTTCATCTCATTTAAAAATTACAAATTCAAAATATTTCATCCGGTTATTGTAATTGCCGACTTTGAGTGCAGTTTAAATCCAATAGAAAAGTGTGTTTCGAGGAGGGAAACATCGACCGAACCAATTAATAAAAAACTCAAACGTGTTTCAGAACACGAGGTCATAGTCCTGTCTTCTACTCCCGCCTTCGAAAGTGTCGGACCTGTTTGTTATACTGGTAAAAATTGTGTAGAAATGTTTTTGTCGTTTTTACAAAATGTTGAAAGATGTAAAGGAATTATACAATAGAAACGTACCCTATAAAATGACATTAGAATTAGAGCGTAGAAGGGAAACCGCAGAAATATGCAGTATCTGTGAGGTGAAATTTAACACGTCAGATGTAAAAGTTGTCGATCACTGTCACTGGTCGGGGGAGGTGAGAGGCATAGCTCAATCCCAATGCAATTTGGAATTTAGAAATCCAACCTCTCTAAACGTATATTTTCATAATTTAGGTTATGACTAACATTTTATAATAAGGAAATTAGGATTTAGTAAACAACCTATTGAGGTGATTCCGAGCTCGTCCGAAAAATTTATAGCGTTTAAAAAACGTATTGGAAACATGCACGTGACATTTCTTGACACATACAGATTTCTTCCGCAGTCATTAGAAAATCTAGCCGATAAATGCGAACGTTTCGATCATTTACGTAACCATTTTAAAGATCCGCAACATGTTCGTCTTGTCTCTAGAAAGGGGGTTTTTCCCTATAACTATATAGATTCGCCATCACGCCTTGAGGAACGGCAACTCCCTCCCAAGAAAGAATTTTTCAATGATTTAACAAATAAGGATATATCTGATGTCGAGTACGATCACGCTCAAAATGTCTGGAGTGTGTTTCAATGCAACACTCTCCGGGATTATCTTTTGTTATATTTAAAATCGGACATTTTAATTCTCTCTGATGTTTTTCAAAACTTTAGAAACTTTGCTGTAAAAACGTATGGGCTTGATCCTTGTTGGAGTTACACGTTACCGGGTTACAGCTATGAAGCTATGTTAAAAACAACTGGTGTAGAAAAAGAGCTCCTTTCCGATCCCGAAATGTATTTGATGCTGGAACCTAATTTACGAGGAGGAATATCTAATTGCTCTCGTCACTATGCAAAGGCAAATAATCCTGATGTGCCCGGACACAATACTCTAGATCCGACAACGCACCTTCTATATTTAGATTGCGTTAGTTTGTATGCAACTGCAATGCGAGATGCATACCTACCTGTTTCAGATTTCGAATGGGTGACAGGTGATGGGTGAATGGTGACCCCGAGCTGAGTTTAAAACTAGAATTAGAAAAAGTAAACGAGAGTAGCAGAAAAGGATTGATTCTGGAGGTAGACCTGGAATGTCCAAATAGCCTGCACGATTATTTTAATGACTATCCTCTTTTGCTTCGTCACCAAGTCCCTCCAAACAGTAGGTATCCCGTAAAAAAAATATTAGCGACACTGGAAAATCAAGAAAAAGACGTACTCCACCATACAATGTTAAAATTCCTGATCGAACATGGAATAATATTAAAAAAAATTCATCGCGCGATCAAATTTAACCAAAGTCCCTATTTGAAGAAGTATATAGAAATAAATGTAAATTTACGGAAGAACGCAACAAGTGATTTTGAGAAGGATTTATATAAATTGATGATGAATGCAGTTGACGGTAAAACGTTAGAATCTGTAAGAAAACGAAAAAAAATTGAATTAGTTAGCAACTCCCGTAGACTTCAAAAACTTATTAACAAACCGACGTTTGTAGACAGTTCCATTATAGATAAAAATTTAGTCGCGGTTCATTTAAAACATGAAACTTTGGTATTTAACAAACCTGTGTTCGCGGGCTTTTCTATCCTAGAAAAGTCAAAATTAATTACGTTTAGTTTTTAGCACTTTCCTCCGAAGGAAAGTAGCTATTGAAGTTGGACTCATGACGGAATTTTTGAAAAATTTCATCAAATCTTTATCGATCCTACCTAGTAGACACCGAAAATGACCCCCGTTAAAATTTATATATATCTATATATATATATATATATATATATATATATATATATATATATATATATATATGCATATATATATATATGTGTCTGTTAACACGATAGCGGCCAGAGTTTTTGTTTTTTCGTCACGAAACTTGGTATATAGCATTCAATTAGCAAACGATTGAACGAGTTCGTTAACCACCAAAGTCGGTCAACCGGAAGGGGGGGTTTACCCCGAACCCAAAACACTTATTTGACTATGTCAGCCGTAATATTTGTTATATTTCAACGAAACTTGGTATTCGTAGTGTTAATATAGAGAGAAAACTGAGATATAAAAATGAACTAAATCGGTTCATTAGAAGGGGGGGTTTACTCCGGACCCACAATACCAATTCGCCACTACCAGCCGTGAATTTTGGTATATTTCGACGAAACTCGGTATTCGTAGTGCTAATCCACAGGTAAATATGTGTTGTAAAAATAAACGAAATCGGTTCATTAGGAGGGGGGGTTTACTCCGGACCCAAATTCCTAATATACTCATACCGGTCGTAATTTCTGCTGTATTGCAACGAAACGCTGTATACGTCGTGGGTAACTCATGAGAAAGAAGTGTTGTAAAAATGAGCTGAATCGGTCAATCGGAAAGCGGGGGTATAATTTGTAATATATTTGAATAGAAAAGCCGGCAGACGTAGGTTCACAAAGCCGCCGCAAGGAGCGCCTTCTACCACTAGTGTGACTGTATCCTGTTCCTGCGTTAGATCAAAATACGATAATATGAGGATTTTTGTATTTATTACGTAGTGTAATAGGTACCATGTGTAAACATAACTCTGGAAGCAAATTATTAATTGATCAGTTACTCATTACAAATTTAAAAGAGAACTATTTATGTTTTTATTTTATTTATGTAGGATATTTTAAGCAAATTGTTCTGGAAAATAATCTACACTACCCAAATTCTGAGGAAAGTGCTTAGTTATGCAGCTCCTGCGTGACGGACTTTTTTTATGATATTTTGTTATCAAAATTCAAGCGTGATGAGTTATAATTGCTCTACACCGATACAGACAGTTATATACTGTTATTAAAAAGTTTAAATTTAATTGAAAATTTAAAAGATTTAAAAGATCATTTAGATTTTTCCTCCTACCCGAAGAATCATCCTTGCTACGACGAAGGTAATAAAAAAGAACCGGGAAAGTACCTTTACTCGAATATATTGGGCTTCGGCCAAAAGTTTACGCACTGCGCTACAAAGCAGCGGCTGCTGATCCATGCGTCGAAAAGCTTAGGGCAAAAGGTATTAAAGAATGTGCTATAAATTGCAATACAGGAAAATGCATAAACTTTGCAGACTATTTGGAAGTATTAAATGATGCCAACCCTCAATACGTCTCATTTAAGAGCATACAGTCTCGAAAACATCATGTTTACACAATGAACGTTACAAAATTAGCACTGTCAGCATTAGACGACAAACGCAAACACATTAGTAAAACCAAATCCTATGCTTATGGACACGTATCACTAATAAATGAAGAAGAAGAATCGTCTCTAACCGATGAGGATCATGTTCCTTAAGTATTTTTCACACAATTTATCTTCCTCCCCTTACCATCCAGTAGCATGTAGATATATATATAGATAACATAATTGTAATTAGATGTTCAAAATATATTGTTTTATGCCGTAGAAATATAAGTAGTAGTATAAAACATAATACTAATAATTGTTAAAAAAATTAATGTTCATTACATTTTAATAAATCCATTGTATCAAGTTTAATAATAAAAATAATATTTTAAGATTAGTTTAAGTTGACAATTTTTGAAAAATAAAAAAAAATAATAATAATGAAATATATATATATATATATAGGTATAGAAAATATTTTTTATCTTCCCTTATCCCCTTATTCCCTTTCCCCGGCGCATGGAGCGCACCCCGAGAGTGAGTGTACACTGAGTGTGAGTGCACCCCAAGTGTAAGTGCAGGCTGAGTGTGAGTGCACCCTGAGTGCGAGTGCACCCTGAGTGTGAGTGCACCCTGAATGTGAGTTCCAGCAGCTGTTACTGGTATATATAAAAAAAAAAAAAGGTTGAGGTAAAGACAAAAAAAAAAAACAAATTTGTAAAAAAATGTTTATTAGCAAAATAAATGTTTCCCAATACATTAAATTTTGTTTTATTAGACAATATCCTTATAATTTATCCATGATTTTGAATCCAAACCTAACCTAAATAATTTCTTTCCTTTCTTTTTCAATATTTTTTCAATGAGATAAGTGTCCGGATACTTCACTTTTTGTAGCTCTTCATTGTAAAATGAACCTTGGATTTTTCGTTTCATCATGTCCTCCAAAACATACGTGTAAGGTAAAGTTTTTTGAACCTTGACAACTTTGAATATTTCACCCGACCAGTTCGGGGTGTAGCCTCTGGAAAATTTTGTTTTCTGTTTAGAAATTCTTACAAATTCCCCGTTTTGAAAACGCCGTTTTGTTTGTCGCCGGAGGGGGCGGTTAGAAGTAGAGGAATAGATATGCTTCAACAGATTGGCTTCTCTTGTTCCTGTTCTATTAATTTTCTCGGCATCAATAGGTCTCATACCAATCGTTCTATGAATGCTTTTATTATTGTACTCGTCTAGTATAACCGGTAGGATATTTAAATATTTATAGTTCCCTTGTAAACTAAAAGCTTTAAACATTTTCGATTTTAATGTCCTGTTAAATCGTTCAACGATACTAGCCTTGATATTCGAAAAGGTAGAATAATGATTAATTCCATATCTTTTCATCAACGCTTTAAACTTTGAATTGTAAAATTCCTTTCCTTGATCACTCTGTATATGTTTAGGAGGAGAAACCCGTTCTTTCAAGACACTTTCTAGAGATTGGACTACATTCTCTCCTGTTTTACTCTTTATCGGTATAGCCCAAGCATATTTAGTAAAACAATCGATGATTGTTAATAGGTACTTGTAGCCTTTATTCTCCCTAGCATAGGGTAACATTTCAACCAAATCTATTTGCCATAAATCGTTTACTCCTTTTAGAACGACTCTTCTTCTTGGATAAAATTTACGTGCGCTTCTATGCAATTCATCTACAATTGCTTTCTTTACCGCCGACATCTAACTACTAAAGCTGTGTACTTTTCTTCAATATATCTTCCAGATACCCCAGTGTCACAACATCCGTTTTTGCAATTGGTTCAAGAACGTTTGTAATCCTTTTGTTCATTGCATCATATGTATCATTTTGTAGAGTAATTTAACTGGAATTTAAAAAATCTTTCGTAACCACATCATAGCCGTCAATAGGTGGAGCGAAATTAGCAAGCCTCTTGCCGTTCCCATTTATGTAATTACCGGGCCAGTTTTTTAAATCTGTATAAAAAATTGCTAGGGTGTCTGAATATGTTTTATTAACCGCGTCAGTAGAAGAAACAGGATTTGCTACATTAATAATACGTAACTTATTTGCATCAATATGTTGTTCAGATTTTAACAAACTAAAAGGAAAATAATTTGTTTTATACTTGACATGTTTTTTTGTTACATGGGAGCCAAACTTGTTTATCGTCATGTATGAGGAATGTGACTGAGTGCAAAAGTTAATATTGATCTAATATATAATATTCTCTTCTCTCAACTCTTCAATTATCGATACAATTTCATTTCCATGACCAATGTGACCCGCTGCAGTCGACGCCATTAATAATCTGAGACGGTCAAAAAGTTCGTTTGGATCGTCATAATGTTCGTAAATAGGTAAATGTTCTTGCATTAAGCCAGTACCTTTTTTATTATAAGAACGAAGTCTGCGATGAGTAGCCGGTGAACTACTGGATGAGGTAAGTGAGCTGAGATAGCGCGATGAAAACAGTCGAGAAATTACTTTCTTATATTTTATGGATCTAGTTCCGCCCAATCCACGTTCTTCGCTGTATCCTTTTTTGTGAGCATTCGTTGCAAGCAAAATCTTTTTATAGTTTTTTAAATCCGCATCAGTATAATCTTCTGGATTCTTGAGGTATAATAGCTTTAACAACCCCGGTGTTCCATCGTAAACGACACCGTTAATCGAGATATCATCGTTGTTTGTAAAAAGCTCAATATTCGTAGAATCGCCTATGGCTAATTGACCGTTCGGCATTACTCGCAAACCGTACCGGGAATCTAAATCTTTTTGTCCTCCTTTAAACAACTTTTCTAAAAATTGTCTTTGTAGCGGTCCGGCGGATTTTAATTCTGCTCTAGTTCATCTTCGCCTTGTGGAGTTTTAACATATTCACGAACCTTTACTGCAAGCGGGGTTTCTGTTTCGTACAATTCTTCTTCTGGAGCGATAGTAGAGCGTGCATAAATTGTGGAGGATTGGGGAGAGGGAGAAAAGGTTGGTGTTACTTCGACGTTTTCCGATTTGATTTGGGGGGTTTTGGAAGGGCTTTTAAAAATATTTGATATTTTTGATTTTCTTTTTGTAACAGGTGTTTCGAGAAAGATTTTCCCGGTCGGACTTAAAGCAGACTCATTATCCCACCACATAGATCGGGTCTCGTTCGTTTCTCCCCAGTCTCCTTCCTCCTTTTCTTTTTTGAATCCCCGAGGTCGGGGCTGCAGCTGCTGTTGTTGTTGTTGTCGAAACTGTTGTTGTATATCTACCAAAGGTTCTAGCACCGGAGCAAAAAGACTTTGCCTTTCCTCTTGAATATCCTGCATCCCTCTTTTAAACGTTTGAAATTGGTTACGTAAAGCATCACTTGTCTTTACAATTTCACTACGTATCGAATGCGACATATTAATGAGGACTGATTACTCTTTCTCTCCCTTATATATCCACGATATAGACATCTAGACCCTTACGGAAACGCCCGTCATTTAAACTAGTACCCTTGTCGATAACAAGATAGTCAAAAGGCTCTTTCCAACACAACCCGCAAATATCTTTAAATTTCGAGAAACTGACGTCTGGACTGCTAATATGTTCATCATAAATGTGTTTAATATTCAATTCATCTTGTTTAAAGACGATAAGAAAATTCAAGTTACATCTAATGAGATGTCTCGGAATGCAAACATAGCTCTGCGTTAAATAAAAACATTCGAGAGAGTTATGACGTCCATAGCTGAAATATCGTCGAATATTGTCTTGATCCTCCATTGTAACATCATCAAAAATACAAATAGAGTTGCTCTTAACGTCTTGAGGTAATTCTTTCGAATCTTCGAATGTATAATAGCCGATTTCAGGTACGCTGTTTAGAACGCTTCTCAAGTACCGATATTTGGGTTGAGATAGAGTTTTTCCAAATATGTATACGTTTTCATATCTCAAACCGTTTGGATTAAGCAAAAGATTGAGCATAGCGTTTGTTTTTCCATATCCACTAGGACCACAAATCACTCCTCTTATACTATTTGGTAGTAGAGGTCCATGCCTTTTCTCTTCTTTATCCGATATCAACGGTACAACGTCAACTGAAGGAAATCGTTCCTTTTGTTCTACTAATCTCATTGTGACTAATTTATTTTGACCTATGGCTTGTATATATATATATATATATATATATATATATATAAGTCATTTGTTTCGTTCGAAGAGGTTTAGGAAAGGTGCGCAAAGGACGAGGTCTCCTCGACAGTGTTATAAATAAGTTACTGTTTGAATTACATTTACCGGGGTATCAGTATTGTGGTCCAGGTACAAAAGTGGAAAAACGATTGACAAGAGGCGACGCTGGAATTAATTCTTTGGCTAAAGCTTGTAAAGAACACGACATTGCTTATAACAAGTATACAGACTTGGAAAATCGTCATAAGGCTGACAGCGTCCTTGCAGAAAAAGCTTGGCAAGTAGTAAAACATCCAGATTCAACGCTCGGGGAAAAAGCTTCAGCTTGGTTTGTTACAAACGCTATGAAAGCAAAAAAGTCCGACTCGCAGGAACTGCAGCATCTTAGCGCGGTTCCGTTCATGTCCTTAGTGCCATTTGATAAGCTTAGAAAAGAAATAAACTTATTTTGTTTATATATCTCGTGAAAATTGTCAAAATCCTCTCGAACATCTCGAATAAAAGTGATATTAAGGCGTCAGGGACACCGACAGTAGCTAACTTTTACACAGAAGCGGAAATTACAGAATCTGGCTCTCATTCTAAAGCAAAGGTCTATAAATCAATACAAAATATGCCTAATAAAGCCTTTCTAGTAGATACAGAAGCATGGGCGTATATGAGGGGGGCTGAGGGGGCTGCACCCCCTCCCGAAATTTTGAATTGATGATAAAAACTTCTCGTAAAACCCTTAAAAATAAATTAAATAAGATCATTTAGTTCATAAAACATATTTTATTTTACGTGTAATAGCGTTTTAGTTGCCTAAAACTATTCCAAGCTCTAAATATTTAGTATTCCATACCTTGGAAATGGTCTCAGCCCCCCCCCGAAATTGTTATTATTTACGCCCATGTACAGAAGGATCAAGAAGAAGTACACAAGATTGAGAAGAATACCCTGCCTAATATAGCCTATATAGAATAATATGCCGAATAAAACCTATCTAGTTAATACACAAGGACAAATAAAAGTCTTGACGAATAACAAGTCAAGAAAAAAAACTTTATTTAACAAAATAAAACAAAGTTTAGTTGCCCAACTAAAATAGAATAATATACCTAATTAAGTCTATGGAGTAGACACAAATGGACCAAAAACAAGTCTTGTGGAATATTGTTTTTTTTCTAATTAAATACTTTTTATCAATATTTAGTATATAACATTTGTTGAAAACTATTGATTGCTAATTGATGAATCGGTTTACAACTAAGTAGTCTTTATGAGTATTTAGTATATAACCTATGTTTGGATCTGTGTTTTTGGGGTGCTCTCCGCCTAGGCTTTGTATTTGCGTCGGCAGATACCTGGGGTATATTTACAGCTCTTGAGGATTAACTCTTAGCAGGTAAATTTCCTGCGGACCTTCTGCTTCTACGGGCATTGACCTTCTGCTTCTACGGGCATTTGGATTTAGGACTTAATATACATATGTAGACTAAATCATAGCAAGAAGTAATCCTCCGTCGTCGGTTCTTAACTATGTAGACTCGCTAATGTTATCCAATCTTAGATACATCGTATTTAAAATCCACAGCAAAAACACGACATTTCATCAGAATCCCCTGCTGAATAACACTTATATAGAATAATATGCAAAATAAAGCCTATCTAGTGGATAAAAATAGAGGAAAAAAGCCGTTCGTGGTGGTAGAAAATCTTAAAAGTATTTCGCTCAGAAATCTCCGAAATATTGTCACTAATTTTACGTATCCTGTTTTATAGCCAAATAGATTTATATTCTATAATCAATAAGAAAAACCTACTAACAATAAAAAACTATAGGTAACAGATGAAAATAGGGAATACCAAGAATAATTGTAAAGAACGAAATCAACACCAGTACTGTAATCTAGATATTCATACGGCATCTTCGAATTCTAACAAACAAAATATTGATTCTAATTATACGTATCCTGTTTTATTGACAAATATATTTGACTACTATAAGCAATTAAAAACACTAGGGAATATGCAAAAGAACTCGGAATAGGAGCCTCGACAGTTTCAAGACATTTGAAGGAAATCGACAAATCCAAAACTGACATTTCATACGGTACAGCCTGATATATTTTTAACAATGAATTGCTTTTCTTATTTTTATTTAATCTGTTTTATTGTCAAATACATTATCCTACTATAACCAATGAAAAAACAACAAGGAATAAAAACAAACAAGAAGAACCGTTTGAATAAACGAAATCAATTACTTCAAAGTTTAAGCACTTATTTCTCCGATTGACATAGCCTAATCAAAAATTGTTTCAGAATCTTTTTTGTAGAACATTTAGTAAGCTTTCGCATGGTAACCCTCCGTTTACCAATATTCCTACCCGTCTTCGAGATATCAGGGAATGTATACGAAGTTCCCAAAACATTTCATGTCTGTTAATAAAATATTTTATTCTAATCCTTCCTTAGCTCCAAACGTAACCGAAATTTTAACATATTAGTGTTGATTAAATTCAAACATGCAGAAAATGTTTCAACTGAATCCCATAATTTTAAGTATCAAAATCAAAGACAAAAAGAACAGTTCGAATAAGCGAAATCAATTACTTTAAAGTTTTAAGCACTTATTTCTCCGATTGACATCGCCTAATCAAAACTTTCATCAGAACCTTTTTTGTAGAGCATTTAGTAAGCTTTCCAATGGTATTCTTCCGTTTCACAAGATTCTTAACCTTTTTCGAGATATTAGGGAATGTATACAAAGTTACCAAAACTTTTTTATGTCTGTTAATAAAATATTTTATTCTAACCCTTCCTTAACTCCAAACGCAACCAAAATTTCAACATATTAGTTTTAATGAATGTAGAAGATGCAGTAAATGTTTCAACTGAATCCCATGATTCTAAGTACCCAAACCAAAAACGGCATTCAAAAATTATTTTTTCAGTTTTCTCGAAAACGGTTAAAGCTATCGCCTTGAAAATGGTTTAATTCGTTTTCCTAGCCCAAGAAGCCTATAAAACGAGTACTTACAAGCTTATGAACTCAAAAACGTAAGCGTTACGATTTTTTTTGCGCGAATTTCTCCCCAAACGCCATCTTCCAGTGGGCGGATTTTGCTGGTTAACGAACTTGACCTTTCAAATTGGACGACAGATTTTTGTACCAAATTTCATCAAAATCGGACCATCAGGGAAGCCAGAAATGAGCGAACAGACAAATATATATATATATATAAATATATATATATATATATATATATATATATATATACAAATTTGAACCACCGTTATTTTCGGTCTCTAGGGGTTCTGAAACGCGAAATTTTCTTGTCGGCACTTCCGGATTGTTTCATTGTATCAACCTTATAAGCGGGGTTCCTCCCTATGGGGGAGGGAGGAACCGCGCTAAAAGAAAATTTGGATCTAGTTTAAGGACTACCAAAATGAAGAAAAAAGTGAATTTTAGAGATCTTGTAAGAGCGGCTAAAATTAAAAACGTGTCTTCTGTAATAAACGCGTCTCAATTAGCATATAATAAGGCGATACAGACATTTAGAGGTCAAGACAAGCCTTTACCCCCTCGTGTTCTTCCCATACCTAAGTCTGGAGGTTTTTTACCTTTTCTAATACCAGTAATGGCAGGATTATCCGCTATAGGATCACTGGCTGGAGGTGCGGCAAGCATAGCAAAAGCTGTCAACGACGCCAAAGAGGCAAAGCAAAAATTGGAAGAGCAGAAAAGACATAATTTAGCGATTGAGGCTCAAAAGATTGGTAAAGGTCTGTTTTTAAAGCCATATAGACGGAATGGATTCGGACTATTTATAGAGAGACCACAAAAGCGAACCTACAGACGCAGTAGTCGTCGTATTTGACTACCAAAAAGAGCACTGAGTGATGTCGAATTAAATTATTACGCTCGCAAAGTATTTAACATTCCACATTTCAGAGGTGTATTTATGATAGATACTCTCCCAGAATATCCTAAATTAAGAGAATCTGCTATCGTCAATTTAGAGCCAAACTCAAAAAAAAGGTTCCCACTGGGTCTGCTTCGTAAAACGTGGTAAAATCGTTAAATATTTCGATTCGTTTGGTAATTTGAGACCGCCACCTCAACTGGTGACTTATCTAAGAAAGAACAGTTCTATATTTTACAATCATGAACGTTTTCAGGGGTGGAATACCCCCTATTGTGGTCATTTGTGTTTAAAGTATTTAATAGACAACTCCTGAAGACGATTAGCTTATTAGCATCATGAGCTTGGCTGTAACACTTACAGGCGCATCGAGCCTGCTAGAAGCGAATTTCATGCCTCCCTTAGAGCTAGACGATTCTTACAGCGTCGGACTACTCTCTTTGGGCTCGTTTAACACTATTCCGAACGTAGAAAAAGGTAAAAATGATATGTTTTATTTCGATACAATAGCCATTCAAATACCGGAAGGAGCCTACGACATTGAGGCTCTGGCTATGTTTCTCAGAGAGCAAATAGCTCATAAAGACCCCGGCGCTATGATGGTGTTGAGGGGAAATCCTAGCACGCTAAAATGTGAAATACGAAGTAATAAATCGATTTATTTCAATTTCGCCGAACGTCCTAATTCTATCGGTCCACTTTTGGGTTATACTTCGAAAAATCTTATTATTCCTCCAAGCGATCGCTATATCGCATCCGAGAATATCGTAGAAATTCTTAGTGTAAATGTTATATCGGTACAGTGTAATATCGCTTCGGGGTCCTTTGTAAACGGCGAACCCGACCATAGCATCCATCAATTTTTCCCCGCAGTCGAACCGGGTTATAAGATAGTAGAAACGCCCAATCCGGTCATTTACTTTCGAGCTAACGTACGGAGTATTGACAACATTACGGTTCGTCTAGTCGATCAAAACGGACAACTTATTAATTTCAGAGGGGAAACCGTTACAGTCCGACTGCATATAAAGAAAAATGGGGATTGATTTTAGAGGAGGTGTAGAAGGAGAAGTTTGTCGACAGCAACAGCGTCGGACAGTAGAAAATATAAGTAGGAAATATAAAACGTATAAAAGAAGCATCTTGATCCCTAGAAGAATTAGTAAATCAAAGACGTTTAAGCAGTTAACAGATTCAAACGCAAAGTTTTTAAAACAGAGTGGTTTTAAACTAAAGTATGGATAACATATTAGCTATATCTTCGGACATTTCCTTCGACAATTCTCTCGCTCAGTTCCAGTTCCATTCGCACCAGCCTTATGCGGGAAATACATTCAATCATTCCGATGAAATCCGTATTCCAATACAACAACAAGATATTTATACAGTCCCATCACTTTCCTTTATCTACCTCGAGGGGAAGCTAGTGAATAAAGACCAGACCAAACCGTTAACTGCAAAATTAACGAACAATGCATTTTCTTTTTTGTTTGATGAACTCAGATACGAACTGAAAGGAATAGAAATAGATAGGGTTAGAAACCCCGGGATAACCTCTACACTGAAAGGTTTCTTGTCTTTTAGTCCGAGCAGAGTTAACGGGCTGGAAAATGCGGGATGGGTCATCCCAGGTGAGGGAAAATCTCTTGAAATCGATAAAAACGGAGTGTTTAGCGTGTGCTTACCGTTGAACATTTTATTAGGCTTTTGTGAAGATTATAGACAAATCATAGTTAACTTGAAGCAAGAACTAGTTTTGATAAGATCAAGCTCTGACTTTAATTCCGTAAAGGGGGAGGCCTCTAATGTAGAAATAAAATTAGACAAAATTGTTTGGAGAATGCCTCACGTTCGTGTTTCGGACGAGAACCGTTTGAGCCTGCTCAAAATGTTAGACATGAACCGAAAGTTAGCGATCCCGTTTCGAAGCTGGGACCTTTATGAATATCCCACATTACCGTCTAATGCACAACAAGAAACGTGGGCCGTTAAAACATCTACAAATTTAGAAAAGCCTCGATACGTAATTATAGCATTTCAAACAGATCGTAACAAAAACCCTTTAAAGGATAGTAGCCATTTTGATAGCTGCAACCTAAAAAATGTAAAGCTTTACCTAAACAGCGAACAATACCCCTATGACGATTTGAACTTGGACTTTGAACAGGGAAAAATTGCCCTGCTCTATGAAATGTATAATGAATTTCAAACAAGTTATTTCGGTGACAGGCATTCTCAACCTCTCCTTTCGAGATCTAGTTTCGAGAAGATTGCTCCTATCGCAGTCATAGATTGTTCCAAGCAGTCTGAAGCAATTAAAAGTAGTACGATAGACATCCGTCTTCAAATAGATTCAGGCGCAAACCTTCCAGCAAATACCAAAGCGTATTGTCTCACCCTTCACGATAGAATTGTCGAATATGAAATGGGAACCGGTTTAGTAAGAAAATTGTACTGAATACATCCTAACTATATATAAGACGTTGCATTTTACCTCTCAGAGCTCATTTCTGTACATACAGGAGACGTTGTATCAAGTATGACCAGGTCAGCAGTAATAGATTTTCAAGGTTTCCGTTTAAATTCGAATGCTTTAATAGTTAAAGAATTTACAATAGTCGATACGAGTTATGGAACAGCGTGGCATTGGTTTTTCAAGCCTCCTCGAGAC
Organism: Gonocerus acuteangulatus; assembly: GCA_946811695.1. Lineage (NCBI taxonomy): Eukaryota > Metazoa > Arthropoda > Insecta > Hemiptera > Coreidae > Gonocerus > Gonocerus acuteangulatus. The sequence goes on from OX328124.1 coordinate 129,755,045, forward strand.
GTCGAAGACGCTGTAAGACAGTCAAAGACGAATTTGTGGGTGAAAAAATCCTTACACGGAATAGATTGGTTTTACGGCGAGAGAGACTACTCCGATTTAATTGCATGTCTCAAGTCAGTCACTGATTCGTATGACATTTTATGGGGTAAAGGATTGGAAAAATGTAAATTCCTGGAAGAGTTGCTCTCTGTGGCTGTGTATGATTTACAAGATTTTGGCTGTCCTAATCTTAAAAATTTGGAAGACGACAAATTAATTTGTTATTTTCATTTAAACACAAGCTACGTATGCTCTTTTAATCAAGCCCATCGACTTGCCTCATGGGTTCGAAAACATCCCGAAGCAGTGGACTTTGAGAGGGAAGAAGTGAGAAGACAGACGTATGGAGTCAACGCATCTCCCCACCATCTCTTAGCCTTTAACGGATTTATCAGAAATGTTGAAGATAAAGTCAAATGCGTTTATTGCGATCTAATTTACAACACTACTAATAGCTCTATAGGACCGTTCGAGTATCACAGAGCAAACACTCCAAAGTGTGTTTGGTTTAAGGAACACATGCTTGTTTAAATAGAATGAGCAATAACTCATTAGAAGGGAATGTAGACGTTGAATGCTGTCATGCGGAATCGAAACACGGACGAGCTAAGGATATTTTACCAAGGAATCTACTCCTGTACGTCTTCAGCTAGATTATATCTGTAACAACTTACCTCTGGAATGGCAGACCGACGAAGAATTTATTGAAAAAAGATTTCATTGTTATGATAATTAATGATTAAAATATAATTCTACCTTTTGTTCAATAAAACCTTCCTTGAAAATGCATTTTTTTTTTTTCATTTATTTTACCTATTTTAACCTGGGATGAAGGAGGAAAAGAAACAAAATTAACTAAATGAAGCTATGTTTTATTTATTTAATTTTATACATTGGAAAACAGATTGTTTAATAAGGTATTCGTATTCAAACTTAAATCTACTGACAGATCTTCTTTTGGGTTGTTTTGATCCACACACATTTGAACAAACATGTCCAACAATGAGAGTGAACGGTTAATTTCTTCAATCTTGGAGCAGATCTTCATAGTCTCGGACCTGTTGAAACTTGAGCAAGGTGAAGTTATAGTCATGTGAGGAGCTGGAGAAAGACTAATTAATGATACCCAAGGATTGGCATATTCTATTCTTAGGACTCTGTTTCTCCCCATGTATGCGAAGGAACATGATATATTTTTAAAAGAAATCGGACTTGAATTATCAGACTTGCCTTTCCTATTGAAAAATTGTAATATCCTCGATGCCTGGTCTGCTATACAGTGCTTCCATTCGTCTTTGTCCATGTACACTATCTTATCCTTGTTAATCAAACCCACCGTCGGAATACCATTGTGAAGGCCTACTCGAATCTGCTTGTTTTTGGTGATGGCGTATTCGGTCACTAATTCCATACTAGACGAGCGAAGAGAACGTCTTGAGCACAAGCCACTGACTGACTACAGTGTCGGAGTGGGAAGAGAAAAAAACAAACTTAAATCTGGAGGTTATTAAACTCTTTCACTAATCGATCTATTTCATTTCGTTTTGCTTCATAACGTATTATCTGATGTCTTAAAGTTTCCAGTTCTCGAAGAAAAAAATGTATACGTTTCTTCATACTTATTTTTTTCATTTTTAACAACAGCAAGAGCTTTTTCTCAACAGCACTTCACTATTATCCTTTAAACATCCGCAAACGTCAATAGATGGTCCACATTCGTCCGAATCGAACTTCATAGGTAGTCTTTCCAACTGATTTAAATATTTTAAAAAAGGACATTCGTTGCCGGCCCACTTCTTATGATCTTGGAGGGGATCGTCGTTAGGTTCCCATTTGTGTAAGACGAGACCACAAAATGCACATCTTGTTCGATCGTATACTTGGAGGTAATAAAATCCAGCGGCGGCTAATTTCAAAGGACTCACTGGAGAACGCCAACCGATAAACGTCGATAAGCGATTCTCTTCATATCTCAAATTTTTACTAACCAACTTTGACATCTGCTCTTGTTGGTGCACAACTAGTAACTAATTGCAAAAACATAAAAAATAAATGTGTGTGGTGAGTAATGAACTCCAGCAGTTGGAAAAAAGAGTAAAAGATGAGAGAGGGAGACGGCAAGGACCTTGACATTTCATGATTAAAAATAAAAAAATACAGACTCCTTTAAAGCTTCAAGCGATGACCTTGACAAGGAATGCAGACAGGGGTGAATGACCTCTTACAGGCTCGGTACAGACATATTTTAGACTACTCTTTGGGTTCCATCACACAGCGGCATTCCAGGAAACGAAACAGAAGACAAGGCAGCAAAAGAAGCAGCGATTATGGAAAGACCAGCACAACAAATTTACGAGGCATATGATATTAGTTCATAGATGAAACAAAGAATCCGCAACAACTGGGAATCCATGTGGAATGAGGTGCCTTTAACTAATAAACTTAGAAAAATAAAGCCAACCACAAGAAAATGGAGCAACGCATTTAGGGGCAACCGAAGGGAAGAGGTTGTAATAACAAGGGCTAGAATAGGACATACTAACCTGACCCACGTACACCTAATAACTAAAGAAGCTCTAAGAATGTGTGAGACCTGCCATGTTCCTCTATCCATCCAACATATTCTAGAGGAATGCCATCCACTCAACGAAAGTTTTGAAAAATATGGGATTTCTCGCATTGCATCAGCGGCACTACAGGATTCAGCTGAAGGAATCGATGCAATTCTGAATTTATTTAAAGAAATAAGCATTTATAACAGATTATGAAAAAATACAAAAACAAATATAGTTATATAAAATAAGTATATAGTTATATATATATATATATATATATATATATATATATATATATATATAAAATACAAAAAAAAATATAGTTGTATAAAATAAATAAATAAGTATATAGTTATATATATAAAAAAAAATACAAAAAAATATAGTTATATAAAATAAATAAATAAGTATATAGTTATATATATAAAAAAAATACAAAAAAAATATAGTTATATAAAATAAATAAGTATATAGTTATATATATATAAAAAAAATACGAAAAAATATAGTTATATAAACAAAAAAAAAAAAGTAGAGGTCCTTAATGGAAAAAATAAATAGTCTATGTACATATAATAACAAAAACACACAAAACACATAACTCACAGAATATAAAAATAAAACTAAATTTAACATTATAAATATAATAGTTTACTCAGAAGGGCGTAATAACCTTGCCTGTTTAATGCCCTCCAAAACAGGAATCTAATCTAATCTATGATAAAAAGACATGATTGGCCATTGTATTTAATGTTAAGAGCATTAATTTTATATTAGCAATGGCATTTTTTTATTTTTTGAATGATGATCATCGCCCAGCCCAAACCGCTAGATAGAAAAACTTGAAATTTTGCATGGACACTCCCTATAGAACGTAGACGCTCGCTAAGAAAGGATTTTTTGATATTCGAATTTTTATATATTTTTTGAGGGGTTTAAAGTTTCAGTTGGTTTGAGCATGCAAGCCTAGGCAGCATGCGTTGCTAGGACGATAACAGAACAGCTGTTACCGTACATTATCTACTTCATATTATTATTTTTAATTGAGGCAACAGAAGAGACGAAGTAGTCCTTTGCCGTTTAAGAATAGGCCACCCACGTCTCACTCATTCACACCTTATGACCAAAGTGCCAATACTGCAACACGACATTAACTATAAAACACTTACTAACTGAATACAGACTTAGACAAAACTTTGACCTACCGGACAGCTTGACTACCTTACTCTGTGATGGGAGCCAATATATAGAAAGAACACTCCAATACATAAAACAAATTAAACTCTATGACAACATGTAAATAAATATTAAAACTTAAAATTAACCCAAATCATAATTTAATACTGTATGACTTTAAAAACCCGATATGTATACCATTCAGTGAACGTTAAATTCAATATCTTTATATTTGTAGCATACACTAGGACAGAAAAACTTAATGACATTAAACTTATGACCAAATGACATTAAAAGAATGACAACTACTAGACAAACAACTATATGGACTAACTATCCAAATAAATAACAGTTATCTCTACTTGACATCTGACTATTTGACATACAGCAATGAAACTAACTTGACGTAACCAACTCTACTAGACGTAACCAACTCTACTGGACGTAACCAACTCTACTGGACGTAACCAACTCTACTGGACGTAGCAAACTCTACTGGACGTATCAACCAACTCTACCGGACGTAACCAACTCTACTGGACGTAGCAAACTCTACTGGGCGTATCAACCAACTCTACTGGACGTATCAACCAACTGTACTGGACGTAATCGACTCTACTAGACGTATCAACTTACTCTACTAGACGTAACCAACTCTACTGGACGTATCAACCAACTCTACTGGACGTAGCAAACTCTACTGGATGTAACCAACTCTACTGGACGTAGCAAACTCTACTGGACGTATCAACCAACTCTACTGGACGTAATCGACTCTACTGGACGTATCAACCTACTCTACTAGACGTAACCAACTCTACTGGACGTATCAACCAACTCTACTGGACGTAGCAAACTCTACTGGACGTAACCAACTCTACTGGACGTAGCAAACTCTACTGGACGTATCAACCAACTCTACTGGACGTATCAACCAACTCTACAGGACGTAACCAACTCTACTGGCCGTATCAACCAACTCTACTGGACGTATTAACCAACTCTACTGGACGTAGCAAACTCTACTGGACTTAACCAACTCTACTGGACGTAGCAAACTCCACTGGACGTAGCAAACTCTACTGGACGTAATCAACTCTACTGGACGTAACCAACTCTACTGGACGTAGCAAACTCTACTGGACGTAACCAACTCTACTGGACGTAACCAACTCTACTGGACGTAGCAAACTCTACTGGATGTATCAACCAACTCTACTGGACGTAACCAACTCTACTGGACGTATCAACCAACTCTACTGGACGAATTACCACAAAGATATCAATCTATCATTGTTCTCTATATGTTTTGTCTTCTATATTGCGAAAACATTAATAAATAAATAAATAATTGAGGTTAATTTCCACTATGATGGCAGTCCTTGAATTACTAGAAATAAACTGTGATTTTGTCCCTCATAGAGTTTACGCCCTGGTGATGGTCCATCCGAGGTAATAATATCCCAAACCACTTTACACAAAAATTTGAAATTTTGCACAGACAATACGTTTAGAGTGTAAAAACTCGCTAAGAAAGATTTTTTTGATATTCAAATGTTTAAGTACTTTTCGGGGGGTTTGAATTATTAAGAAGTTCCTCATCGGCTCAAAAATGGTTCCATTTTGATAACATTTGGTACAAAAATCGTTCTGCTCATTTAAAAGGTCAAGTTCATTAACCAGTTGAATTCTTTACTGGAACATGGTTTTTGGACCGAAATTTCCGCGAAAGATTCCTTAACGTAGGAAAAGGAATGAAACCATTTTTTAAGCGAGTTCTGTAGCCATTTAACAGAAAAATTGATAGAAATACTTTTCAAAACTATATTTTCTGTTTGGATATTCAGAAACGAAGTATATGGAAAAAAATTGTACGAATGGTGATACAAAGTTTTCGGATCTCAGTACATTTTCTAAAATATCTCGAAAACGGTTGGGAACTCGTAGTAAGTGGAAGGCGGCTATTCGAAAGGTTACTAAATTCTCTACAATAAGATTCTGTTTTGGGGTCTCCCGTGGTCTAATGGCTAGTGCCTTGGATTCATAAGCGGGAGATGGTGGGTTCGATTCCCAACCTCCGGCAGGAATTTTCTCATCCCACGGCTCGCTGGGACAATTCCTCGCTGCACCCTGGATGTCGGCGCTAATGACCTAGATGCAGATGCGCCGTAAAAAAAATAAATAAGATTCTGTTGTAATGTTCGGTGGGGCGATGTCAATCGAAGAGATAAGTGCTTAAAACTTCAAAGTTGTTAGTTTTATTCTTTTTAACGTGTAAATGTCTCTGTTTACCTAACTTTTTAAGTGGTTGTTGTATTTTTCTTTTTTTACTCCCCAACAGAAACAAGCACTGTTACCTCCACATGGTGTTTCTTGGGTAACTTTAAAGTCCGTGCAATAATAAGCTGTACAAAATTATGTAGTAGCGTTAATTTTGATCATATCTTATTTAACTCCATATAAAACTACTTATCGGCCGTGGCGAAGGACGGGTATTCAGCTAGTAATAAATATTGATAACGACTAGTTAGTTATAAACACATTCATGAATTAGCGATCAAAAGTTGCCTATCATTTCCAGGTTATATTTATTTTCGTTAGCTCGCAGCTATGGCGACTTAACGGCTTCCAGGTTATATTATTTCATGAAAGAGGCCCGTTGGCCGTGAGGGTTGAGGCACTCCCAGCCAAGGGTCGTGGGTTCGATTCCCACTAGGGGTGGTGGCTTTTCTTCAGAAAAAAGAAAAGGCATCAGCCCTATCCTGGCTAGAAAAGGGTGGTAACCTGTAGATAACGCGTCCTAAAATTCGTAGTTAATAATAAATGGACGTAAAAATTTAAATAAATTATTTCATGAAAGGTATAACCAAAATTATAACTGTTTCTATGTCAACCTTTCCAACATTTGGAGTAAGAACGGAACCGCGCTAAGATGATGCAGTTCCGGCGAGCCGGACTTTTTTATTACTATTATGGGGGTGGGGTTTCTCTTTAACTGGAGGAGATTTTTACTGGGGGATATTTACAACCAGTAAAAATAATTTTTACCATCTCAGTTTATTAATTTTATGCATAAAAGCTATTTATTAATTTTGGGTATTTAAACTTCGGTCGGGCGCGGAACTAATTCTCACATAGTCGGACCCACATGATCAGTGAGATTAGAATCAATATTTTTTATGTAAAAATTAGAAAAATTGAAATTCTCATTCAAATATCATTCCATAAAGAAAATTTTACATATTTTAACTGAGTTTTCGATATACTTAAAATTAAACAGTATTTTCATATGAATGTTGACAGTATATCACATATCTAAGGCAACTGAGTACATCACACATATTTCTAGAATAAGAGTATTTTTGAAGACAAGGTATGGTTGGGAGGGTCTTTTGTATAATAAGCATACACTTTTCAAGAACTAGTAACAGTTCATTTTATTATTATTTGGAACATATGATTCACCTCTAACCTAATTCTGTATTTAAACACATTCATTTATCAGATTTAAAAAATTTTGTAGATCCCATTACTAGAGCCCACACATAGAGAATTGAGTCTTTGTGGGCTAGTTTGAAGCGAAGGAACAAGATTGAATGCGGAACAAGTAGGGCATTATGGGATTCATATTTGTGTGAATTTGTGTGGAGAAGAAGATATGAGAAGGAAGACCTATTTCATAAAATATTGCATTCAATGTTTGAATATTGGCCACCTTCAGCATGATTTATTTTGTTCAGTATTAAATAAAGTTATTTTCTTTTTTATAAACAAGCATTTATCTTGTTTTGTAAACATAATCTAGAGTTTAGTAAAGTAACAGTAGAGTAACTGTTACTAGTTCTTGAAAAGTGTATGCTTATTGTACAAAAGACCCGGTTGGGATTCGGCAAGGAGAAAAAACGTCAGAACTTCAGGGGGCTTGAGTTGAAGCAGCCGAGGTGAACACATCACACAGTGCGGCGTTCTAATGGAGTAAGTGGACAAAAGTCGTTCTTGGCGGACATTTAATGAGTAAACTAATTTGATCAATAAAGAACACATGTATTTTAAGGGCCTTGAATAAAAACTAAGTTGTTTTCAATTAAAATTATATTTACAAATATTTATTTGAAGTGGACAATCCAAATTTAATCGAAGGAAAAAGTCCGTCTCGCAAGAACTGCATCATCTTAGCGCGGTTCCGTTCATATCCCTAGTCTAATTTGGAAAGATTAAAATAGAAGCAGTTATTATTTTGGTTCCACCAAATATTTAAAATAAGATTAGTACAACACATGAAGAGTATAGACGACCAAAGCCAAATGCAAACTGCTTTGGAGAGGTAAAAATATTGGACAAAGAAATAAATGGATCAAAAAAAAGGGAAAGAAAATTTTGCAAGATTCTAGAACTATAAATACAAAAAGTCCGTCTCGCAGGAACTGCATCATCTTAGCGCGGTTCCGTTCATATCCCTAGTCTAATTTGGAAAGATTAAAATAGAAGCAGTTATTATTTTGGTTCCACCAGTCTTTTTTTTTTTTTAATTAATTATTATAATGGCGTGTCAACCCTTAAGGTCACTAACGCCATTCCTGTGTGTAGTAAAGTCTTGAAAGGTCATGATTTACAATCTTACCTGGAAGGGTCTGCTTACACTAGAAACGGACCCGCTAGTGACAAGGTCTTGGAATCTTGGAATCTTGGAAATCTATATTTCTAACAATAAATTGTTTTTGTTATTTTACTTAACCAGTTTTATTGTCAAATACATTATTCAACTATAAGCAATTAAAAAATAACAAGGAATAAAACAGACAAAAAGAACCATTCGAATAAACGAAATCAATTAATTTAAAGTTTTAAGCACTTATTTCTCCGATTGACATCGCCTAATTAAAACTTTCTTCAGAACCTTTTTTGTAGAGAATTTAGTAAGCTTTCGAATGGTAATCTTCCGCTTCACAAGATTGTCAACGGTTTTCGAGATACTAACGAAAGTATACAAAGTTACCAAAACTTTTTTTGTCTGTTAATAAAATATTTTATTCTAACCCTTCCTTTACTCTAAACGTAACAAAAATTTCAACATATTAGTGTTGATGAAATTCCAACATGCAGAAAATGTTTCAACTGTATCCCATAATTCTAAGTACCAAAATCAAAGACAAACAACCCTCCCTAGGAAGGACGCTAGGCAGTTGAAAAGCTATATCTTGGGATTCCATATCTCTAACATTAAATTGTTTTTCTTATTTTTCTTAACCTGTTTTATTTTCAAATACATTATCCAACTATAAGCAATTAAAAAAATAACAAGGAATAAAAAACAGACAAAAAGAACAGTTTTTTAGAGCATTTAGTAAGCTTTCTAATGGTATTCTTCTGTTTACCAAGATTCTCAACCTTTTTCGAGATATTAAGGAAAGTATACAAAGTTACCAAAACTTTTTATGTCTGTTAATAAAATATTTTATTCTAACCCTTCCTTAACTCCAAACGTAACCAAAATTTCAACATATTAGTTTTGATGAAAGTAGAACATGCAGAAAATGTTTCAACTGAATCCCATGATTTTAAGTACCCAAACCAAAAACGGTATTCAAAAACTATTTTTCCAATTTTCTCAAAAACGGTTAAAGCTATCGCCTTGAAAATGGTTTCATTCGTTTTCCTAGCCCAGGAAGCATATAAAACGAGTACTTAAAAGCTTATGAACTCAAAAACGTAAGCGTTACGATTTTTTGCGCGCGAATTTCGCCCCAAACGCCATCTTCCAGCAGGCGGGTATTGCTGGTTAACGAACTTGACCTTTCAAATTAGACGAAAGATTTTTGTACTAAATTTCATCAAAATCGAACCATTCGTCTAGGAGCTACAGAGGGAACAGACAAATCTATATATATATATATATACAATTTTGAACCACCGTTATTTTCGGTCTCTAGGGGTTCTGAAACGCGAAATTTTCTAGTCGGCAATTCCGGATTGTTTCATTGTATCAACCCTATAAGCGGGGTTCCTCCCTATGGGGGAGGGAGGAACCGCGCTAAAGAAGAAATAAGTATACAAAAAATTAGAAATAATTATACAAAAATGTATAAAAAATTAAAATCAATTATTCGCTGTCCGAAAAACTATCTTCGGATGGCGATAAGTTGTCCAGTTCAACTTGGAAAGAGTTAAATTCGTGTTGTTGCGGTCATTAAGGCTTTGAATTTGAATGGTTTCTTTTCCTGCTTAAAGAAATTAAAGGGTCCAAAGATATTAAAATACGATTTAAAAGGTCAGCATTGGAATAGATCCTATTGTTTCCAAAATGTTATTAATGGGGTTTAAAGAGAAAAATGAAGACAGAATCATTCAAAGCAGTTCAAAGCAAGAAAAATTAGTATATACATGAAGTATAACTGTTATTAAAGCAAAATAATTCAGAAACTCAGGATGTTTTGGATCGAAATTGAAAAAAGTGTATCTGAAGTTATTTTAAAAATGTTATTTAAAAATATTTACGAAAAATATTAAAAACAAAGACAATGGGCATTTTCTTACCTTCTTCGATGCTAAGGTATTGAAGAAGGTAAGAAACTAATAGATAAATACTAAAAATTCGAACAGACTTTAGTATGGAAATTGCTTAGTTTAGAAAGATACTGCCACTTGTTCAAACATGGATTGAACCCTTTGTGTTAATAATATTCGAATAAAAGCTCCCATTCCATGTCACTGAGGTCAATCTAAAAGGATTAGTAAAGCAAAACAAGTTGGAAAAAATAGTTGCATTTTCGACTTTTGTCCACAGGCTGCAGCACTGTGCATCGGAACGCTCCTGAGGATTAGGACGGGCAAAGCTCGCCTGCCCGGACAGCTAAGTCTTAGACTAACTTATAAATATTATATATGTTTGATGTTATTTTTCGTCGCTGGGATAGTATTTTTAGATGGAACGGCATTTTTCTCCAGCGGTGGTACTCCCCCTCACTTCTTCCCGGAATATTTCGATGGATTCATCTCCATCTTCTTCAGCCAGGTACTTGTTTCTTCCTCGGTGGTTGCCAAGGGAATGACATTTTTCTCGATATGGGCTCCTTTTCTTCCCTCTAGCCACAGTATCGGCGGACGAATGGTGTTGAAGCTCCCAGGTGTAGTTGGGATTCTGTCCGTTGGCAGCGCTGATGGTATTGCGTCTTTTTTTTTCTTTCTTCCTCCTGCTTCTATTTTCCTCGCCGTAAGGTTTTATATGTTTGATGTTATTTTTGTCGCTGGGATAGTATTTTTAGATGGAACGGCATTTTTCTCCAGCGGTGGTACTTCCCCTCACTTCTTCCCGGAATATTTCGATGGATTCATCTCCATCTTCTTCAGCCAGGTACTTGTTTCTTCCTCGGTGGTTGCCAAGGGAATGACATTTCTCTCGATATGGGCTCCTTTTCTTCCCTCTAGCCACAGTATCGGCGGACGAATGGTGTTGAAGCTCCCAGGTGTAGTTGGGATTCTGTCCGTTGGCAGCGCTGATGGTATTGCGTCTTTTTTTTTCTTTCTTCCTCCTGCTTCTATTTTCCTCGCCGTAAGGTTTTATATGTTTGATGTTATTTTTGTCGCTGGGATAGTATTTTTAGATGGAACGGCATTTTTCTCCAGCGGTGGTACTTCCCCTCACTTCTTCCCGGAATATTTCGATGGATTCATCTCCATCTTCTTCAGCCAGGTACTTGTTTCTTCCTCGGTGGTTGCCAAGGGAATGACATTTCTCTCGATATGGGCTCCTTTTCTTCCCTCTAGCCACAGTATCGGCGGACGAATGGTGTATATGTAAATGTAATATAAAACCTTACGGCGAGGAAAATAGAAGCAGGAGGAGGAAAAAAAAAGACGCAATACCATCAGCGCTGCCAACGGACAGAATCCCAACTACACCTGGGAGCTTCAACACCATTCGTCCGCCGATACTGTGGCTAGAGGGAAGAAAAGGAGCCCATATCGAGAAAAATGTCATTCCCTTGGCAACCACCGAGGAAGAAACAAGTACCTGGCTGAAGAAGATGGAGATGAATCCATCGAAATATTCCGGGAAGAAGTGAGGGGGAGTACCACCGCTGGAGAAAAATGCCGTTCCATCTAAAAATATTATATATATATATATATATATATGTATATATATATATATATATATATATATATATATATATATATATATGTATATATATATATATATATATATGTATAGTTTAAATTTAGTTTCCTTTTATTATTATTGCTCTCTCTTTCTTTGGTACAGTTTTCAGTTGTAATCTTACTCAAAACGACGGCAGTTGCACCTATGTCTTTAATTTATTTTAAAGAAATTATTTTTCTTTCTCCGCTTTTCATTTTGTTTTTAATTTTATTTTATTTTTAAACCCTAATATTACTTATTATTCACAAATACTTTCTTTGTGCTTTACTTTTAAGGGAATACAAAAATTAAATTAGAACCAACTACAAATAAAAAGCCTTAATAATGAATAAACCCCCCGACATACGCTCCCCAAAAACAAAAAGATTTAAAAGAAATTTATTCCACCATTTCGAAATTACCTCAGTTGAGGGTTCACTAAACAAAAATCAATTTTTAATTATTAAAAGGGATGAGGAAGGTGATCATAAAAAATTATCACCTTTTTTATTATCTAAAACGATAAATAACCTATGCGGGGAACCTAAAAATGTCAAAAAGTTAAGAAATGGGACGATTTTCGTCGAAACAATTTCAAAGGAGCAATCAGATAAATTGTTAAAATTAAATAATTTTGGGCCAACAATAATAGTAAAAGTGAGCGCACACGAGAAGTTAAATATAACAAAAGGTGTTATATTTTGTCCGGACCTGGAAGGAATCGATCCGACTGAAATATTGGAAGAATTAAGATGCTTTAATGTAATGGAAATTAAAAGAATAATTACTAGGCCAGGAATAGAAAAACATACACATTTGTCTGTATTTAAACTAAGAATGTTGTTAACCTGAGGGGGGACGTTGACCGAGGAGATGTTTTTAACCCAGTTTTTGTCACCGATGGGGCGGTGAACGTGATTCTGGCGTGTTTTATTAAATTTTTGGAAAAGATTTATTTTTAACTTCGATTTTAAACTATTAGAAATGTTTGAAATAAAATTGGATATGTCATTAAACAGGTCCTGGTCAACTAACCCCCTTAAGATATTAAAGTGTGACTCTAACAATGTTTCTAAATGTTTAATTTCACAGTTTAAATTGGCTATTTCTATATTGAGTAATTTTTTCTGGAAATGAAGTTTCGCTGTTGCACGTTGTTTATGAACAGGGGAGTTCAGGTCGCACGGGTTTATATGGTTGGTTGAGGTTCTTATGTGTTTTGGTAAGAAATTGTTCGACTTACATTTTAGCAGAAAAATCAAGTCCTCTTTCTTCTTGACAAGGTTCTTGGAGAACTTGGAGATGCGGTTTATAATGATTTTTTGCCTCCTTTGGAGCACGTTGGCAGGGTCCCAATGAATTCATCATGATGATTAGATAGTTAGCCGTCGAGGTGATAAGTAAAGATCGAATGGTTGGGATTCGGCTAAATAAACCTAGCCGAATCCCAACCATTCCACCGCCCCATCGGTGACAAAAACTGGGTTAAAAACATCTCCTCGATCAACGTCCCCCCTCAGGTTAACAACATTCTTAGTTTAGGAGAAAAGTTTTCTTTACCTCCTACACCAGGTATTGTTGTTCCGAAAATAATTACCGATGTAGAATACATACTACAAACCGTTCCTTGTAAAGAGGAAGACCAAACCCGCTCTAAAGTAGTTAACAGCATCACCAATTTTTTGCAAATTCCCTCTCCCAGCCACTCCCACCTTTCCACTGATTTTTACAAAGACCTAAAACACACCAAAAATTTCTTACGGACACATGAACAACATATAGTTTGTACTAAATCCGACAAGGGAAACACGACCGTCATCATGGACAGAACAGAATACAACGAAAAAATGACCAACTTATTCAACGACACCAATACATATTTACCCATTCCTAAGGACATTACGAAAATACAAGAACGAAAATTCAACGAACACATTCACAAACTTTTTAACTCTAACGAAATCGACAAATCCACTAAGTCCTTCTTAATTTCCCACAATTCCCTCCCACCGCGAGCCTATGGCCTCCCCAAAATCCACAAACCTGGAAATCCCCTTCGTCCTATCATTGCCAATATAGATTCTCCCTCTTCCAGCCTTAGTAAATTCCTTCTTCCCTCAATACAAATACTTAGCCATAATAATCCCTATGATATAACTAATTCCTTTGACCTTATTTCTAAATTATCCAACCTAACCATTCCCCACGGCCACATTTTAGTTTCTATTGATGCCACATCCTTATTCACTAACGTCCCATTAGCCAAAACGCTAGAAATAATCGAAAACCATTGGCCCACCCTACAACTCCATAGCCCTCTATCCTTTGATTTGTTTATAGAAAGTCTAAAACTGTGTGTTAACAGCGGTTTTTTTAAATATGATGGGAAATTCTATAAACAAATTGAAGGTCTAGCCATGGGCAATTGTCTTGCACCCGATTTATCCTCAATCCTTCTCAACGATCTTCTCAACTCCCTCGTCCCACAGTTTCCCCATGACATCTCATTCATCTGCAAATACGTAGATGATCTTTTGCTGATGATAAACCCTAACACACTAACAGACATACTTACCTGTTTCAATTCCTTTTACCCTAGGCTTCAATTCACCGTCGAAATAGAACAGGACAGACAGCTCCCATACTTGGACATCTTACTAATTAGACAGACTGACGGTACTATTATTACTGACTGGTACACAAAACCCACATACTCGGGACGGTTACTTAATTTTCATTCATCCCATCCTTACCACCTCAAGATTAATGTAGCCAGAAATTTCCTTCGCCGATTCCTCTCTCTATCCCATGCTTCCTTCCACAATAAAAATATTAATATCGCCTCAGATATATTGGCACGCAACCAATTTCCCCCCAACCTCATAAAATCCCTTGTTAAAAAAGTAAAATCCCAACTTTCCAACACTATCTCTCCCAATTCTTCCCTAACTCCCAGTTCCCAAATGTTCCGATCTCTACCATTTACACCTGGACTGACTGATAAACTTACAAAGACAATTAAAAAATCCTACCCTTCCCTAAATTTTGGATTGAAAACTACCAACAAACTCAAAACCCTCTACACCAAACTCAAAGATCCCATCCCTTTTGAACATACCACCCGATGTGTTTACCAAGTCCCTTGCCAAACCCCTTCCTGTAATGGTGTATACATAGGAGAAACCATAAATGACATTCACTCACGTCTTACACAACATAAACGAACCATCACTAATAAAGAAATAGATAAATCTGCACTTGCAAAACACGCCATTACACAAAAACACACTTTTAACTTCGACGACACGAAAATTCTTTCTACACAACGAAACAAAAAAAGACTACAGATCTCGGAATGTGTACAAATAAACTTAAACAAAAACAATATAAATTACAAAACTGACCAACAAGGCATTTCTCCTATGTACGCTAATATTTTCCAAATACTCTCCCGACCACCTACCTAGATTTTTACCTTGCCCCTTGGGTATCCTTCCATTAACACCTTTTTCTCCTTTCCTGTCATAAAATGTCATAAACATCTGTTTGATCCTTACCGCCCGTTTCCCCCACCTCTTGCTGTTTCCAGTTACATATACCCCTTGCAGATTCCTTTTTTCCTTAGACACTTTCACAATGGTTACTTAATTGCCAACCTTGGTCTTCCTCTGCCGCTCGGCATTTCCATTGGTATGTAGTATCTTATTTCTTTGTAAAATTAATTAATGTTACTATTAGCTACTATATTTGTCATTGGTATATATTTTTCTTATTTCTCCCTATATTGATATATATTGGTATATATTTTTCTTATATCAATTAATGTTACTAATTACTATTAAAATCAATTACTGTACCTATTTTCTTTTTTCATTCTACTCATTCTAAGAATTTAAGACGATATGTTCTGTTATAAGTTAAATTGTATCTATAGTTCTGTTACCTATCACAATTATAAATTTTTCTTGTTTGTTTCTGTATTAATTTATTTTTTGTCATTTTAGCTGACGAAGGCTACCAATGAGTAGCCGAAACGTCCGAAATATAGATTTTTTAAAACAAAAATCATATTGAGGTTTATTTAGCCGAATCCCAACCATTCCATCTTTACTTACTTGTCATTTATATGGTTAGAAAAAGGAGTCTTTCTTCTTTTGAAAGATTTCAATTTCGTAAAAATCGGATTATCTCAAAGGGAGATATTGAATTTCAAAACGTTACATTACTTTTTCGCTTACAAATTTTTATTCTCTTCCAGACTGGGAAAAATCATTATTTTTTGTCTTCAATATTATTCGCCACATTAGGGTTTCTTGGGGTGCTGATTTTAAATATGCTTTTATTTTTGGTATAAAAAAAATGTATAATACTAGTTTACTTGAAAACGTAAGCATATTTTTGAATATATTTGACGAAATATAAATTATAGTTTAACGATTATATTTTCTTCTAATCTACTCTATAAGACAAATGAATTGGTAAAAGAATCACGTCAACATTATTTTCTAAGGTCGATATAAAAAATAAAGCACTTTCAAACTATTTTATATCGTCGATACAAATGTGAAAAATTTATCAGACAGATCAACGTCACTTTCTCCTGAAGAAATTTCCGTGTCAGTATCAGAATCTGAACTGTCATTAGAATAATTTTCTTTTTATTGGCCACTTTTTTAGGAAGGGGTTTATTTGTATGTGGTGTCTTAAGTTTAGGGTGGTGCTTTCGTTTTTTTTTTTTTTTTGTTTTTTTTTTTCAGCTTCAATAATTAGTTTTTCAGGAATGTCTGTCAGGATACGAGGTTTCCCTTTAGGCCAGCCCCTATTTGACATTTTCCTTGCCTCCGCTTTTCGATGAGGTCTTACAACTTCAAGTGGAATGATAAGGGGCGATAGGTTCGAACTGCTACACTGAGGATTGATAAAGTCCGTTTGAACTTATTTCATTTATAATTTTTTTAATTCTTTGAACAATTGAAGCAACCAATATCAATTATTTTTTAAAAATTTGTAGCAGAAGAACATAAAAGTTGAATTATGAAAATATTACTCAGATGTGTTGTTCCTTTGACCTGGTCAAAGGTACAACAACTAGTCGTGGTCAGAGGTACAATACCCTGGTAGTGCAAATTATAATGCATGCTAAAAATTGTGTGGTTAAGATAAATCAATTTCAGAAGCTAAACCATGTTTCTTATTGTAATAGCTACTTTGTCAAATGATTTCCATCTAAAAAGACATAATACAAAAAACACGCAGGAACTGCATCATCTTAGCGCGGTTCTGTTCTTATCCCTAGTCTAATTTAGAAAGATTATTATTTTGGTTCCACCAGTCTTGAAAGGTCTTGATTTACGATCTTATGTTTCTAGTGTTGGCCGACGGAAGGGTCGGCCAACACTAGAAACGCTCCCGCTAGTTACAAGGTCTTGGAATCTTGGAAATCTATATTTCTAACAATAAATTGTTTTTGTTATTTTACTTAACCTGTTTTATTGTCAAATACATTACCCAACTATAAGCAATTAAGAAATCACAAGGAATAAAACAGACAAAAAGAACAGTTCGAATAAACGAAACCAATTACTTTAAAGTTTTAAGCACTTATTTCTCCAATACATCGCCTAATCAAAACTTCGTCAGAACCTTTTTTGTTGAGCATTTAGTAAGCTTTCGAATAGCAACCATCCGATTACAAAGATTCTTAACCATTTTCGAGATATTAATGAAAGTATACGAAGTTCACAAAACTTTTCATTATTTATAGAAACAGAAAATTGGTCTCATTTTACCTATCCTGTTTTGCACGCAAATACATTTTCCTAACATAAGAAATTACAAAAATAAAAATCAATAAAAAACTAAGGGAAAGAGACAAAAATTACAAAAAGAACGAAAAAACCCGTTCATAAGAACTAAACTGACGTATTTGAAGTTTTAAGCACTTATTTCTTCGATTGACATCGCCTAATGAAAAATTGTTTCAGAATCTTTTTTTTAGAGAATTTAGAAAACTTTCAATTAGTTTCTATCCACTTATCAAAATTTCCCAACCGTGTTCGAGATATTAATGAACGTGTGCGAAGTTCCCAAAACATTTCATGTCTGTTCATAAAATATTTTATTCTAACCCTTCCTTAACTCCAAACGTAACCAAAAGTTTAACATGTTAGTTTTGATGAAATTCAAACATGCAAAAAATGTTTCAACTGAATTCCATGATTCTAAGTAGCCAAACCAAAAACTTGATTTAACAACTTTTTTTCCGATTTTCTCAGAAACGGTTAAAGCTATCGCCTTGGAAATGGTTTCATTCGTTTTCCTAGCCCAGGAAGCATATAAAACGAGTACTTAAAAGCTTATGAACTCAAAAACGTAAGCGTTACGATTTTTTTGCGCGAATTTCGCCCCAAACGCCATCTTCCAGTGGGCGGATTTTACTGGTTAACCTACGTGACCTTTCAAGTGAGACGACGGATTTTTGTGCCAAATTTCATCAAAATCGGACCATTAGGGACGCCAGAAATCCGCGAGCAGACAAATATATATAAATAAATAAATACATATATATATATATATATATATATATATATATATATATATATATATATATATACAAATTTGAGCCACCGTCATTTTCGGTCTCTAGGGGTTCTGAAACGCAAAATTTTCTAGTCGGCACTTCCGGATTGTTTCATCATGAGATCAACCTTATAAGCGGGGTTCCTCCCTATGAAGGGAGGGAGGAACCGCGCTAATATTATGAAGCAAAACGACAGCAATAAATAACTTAAATTTTTATGATAGAAATTGATAAGTATTTTTTGCAAGAATCTCCTTCGACTTGAATAATCCAAAGTAGATTACACAAGCCCTCTATTGAAGGAGCTCCACACTAATTACACCAACATTTATAAAATGTTGCTACATTCCGCCACATCCTCGGCGGTCAAAGGTACAATATGGTCATAGGTACAGCACCTTCCCCTATATATTTATATAAGATCATTGTTTTTTTACAATCATGATCAAATTTTCGCGTGTCATTGGTCACACTAACAAGAGCCGCTTATCTATGGGTGGGTTTACACTTACTAGTTATTGCAGGATATTTATATCAGAGAGAAATTGCGACAACTGAAAACCCATGTAAAATGTATGTCTGCAATAAATTGCTCATGGTATCAAGTTATTGCAGACATACATTTTACATGGGTTTTCAGTAGTCGCAATTTCTCTCTGATATAAATATCCTGCAATAACTAGCAAGTGTAAACCCACCCTATTACCTAGGCTTCAACCTATTACCTTTACCCTCCCACCACTCCCTACTAACCCCAGGATAAGTTTTCCCCCTCCTAAGTTCATCAACAGGGTCAGTAGTCCGCCAACCATCGTCGAAGGAGGTTATGCATTTTTGTTTTGACAATTTTTATTGATTTTAAAGGGTATGTTGCATGATTTTGTTGAAATACCAAGTCAATTTGGTACTTCAGTTGTATTGAGTGTATTATTATTCTATGAACGATTAATTTTTGTTGTGAATTTAATTATATTGTATAACTATCTACAGTAATTTAGACTTTTAATTAACAGTTCTTTTTGATTTAGAATTAGATGAATGAATCTGTATAAGCTGGTTTTATATAATTCGAGATGAGGATATAATGCAATGAAATATCTAAACCGACTTGTATGTGTTCTTCAAACTATTCAAGATGGCATACTTTGGCTAGCTAAATATGAAATCATATATAGTCAGTGTAAAAAGTATTGGAACACCCATATATATTTTACTTTTTTAACATTTGTGACTAAAATAATGGTGTGACTAAACCCCGGAGTGGTCTCTTAACTCTACAGGATCCTTAATACTAACAATATAACTTTTTAGGTTCCCATTGCTCTTGAAAGCCACTCGCATACCTGTTTTCCTTAAAACATTAGCAATTTTTTCTCACAATGCTCCAAGGAACGGTATGGAGAATCACCTTTCAGTACTAGGATTAATTAATTTATCATCCAACGGGGCATTGAGATTTTTTTTCCGATTTATAATTTTATCGACATCCCTGGTTGATTAGCCAATTGTCTCTGCTACGTGATAAATTTCTTTATTGTAGTGTGCAATTCCTTATTGTAGTTATTATGAGGTACTGGAATATTTAGAAGCCTATTTATATAGCTATGAATAGCCGAACATTTGTGTGAGTTTGGGCAATCGTAAATATACCAAGTTTGGGTGATTAGACTAGTGTATTTAAGGTCATTCTCCTAATAGAAAAATAACTCACCTTCGAGCCTTAGACTGTCTGTACTCAATTTTTTTTTCTCAGAATATCACAATAAATTGCTGCATTCATTTTCCTACTAATATAAGACAGTTTCATCGCATAACAGTTTTGCTGTCCCAATTTATTTCCCACATTATATCTGTTGTAACTCTTTACTCATCATGCTAAGGAATTTTTATGGTAACACAACTCTTGTGCTGATGATTTATTTATTCATTCTTGTGAATAATTTTAACTAATTCTCCTCATTTTTCCAGGGGCCAAGAAATGTATACACCCATTAAGGAAGAACCAGAACAGCACTTAAAAGAGGAGATTAAAGGTGATTACAATACCTTTTTTCCTTTATTTGTTCTTAAACAAATGTTGGTATAGAGGGTTTTGAGTTTGTTGGTAGTTTTCAAACCAAAATTTAGGGAAGGGTAGGATTTTTTTATTGTCTTTGTAAGTTTATCAGTCAGTCCAGGTGTAAATGGTAGAGATTTGGTAACTGGGAGTTAGGGAAGAATTGGGAGAGACAGTGTTGGGAGGTTGGGATTTTGCTTTTTTAACAAGGGATTTTATGAGTTTGGGGGGAAATTGGTTGCGTGCCAATATATCTGAGGTGATATTAATATTTTTATTGTGGAAGGAAGCATGGGATAGGGAGAGGACTCGGCGGAGAAGATTTCTGGCTACATTAATCTTGAGGTGGTAAGGATGGGATGAATGAAAATTAAGTAACCGTCCCGAGTACGTGGGTTTGGTGTACCAGTCAGTAATAATAGTACCGTCACTCTGTCTAATTAGTAAGATGTCCAAGTATGGGAGCTGTCTGTCCTGTTCTATTTCGACTGTAAATTGAAGCCTAGGGTAAAAGGAATTGAAACAGGTAAGTATGTCTGTTAGTCTGTTTGGGTTAATCATCAGCAAAAGATCATCTACGTATTTGCAGATGAATGAGATGTCATGGGGAAACTGTGGGACGAGGGAGTTGAGAAGATCGTTGAGAAGGATTGAGGATAAATCGGGTGCAAGACAGTTGCCCATGGATGCCTAGACCTTCAATTTGTTTATAGAATTTCCCATCATATTTGAAAAAAACCGCTGTTAACACATAGTTTTAGACTTTCTATAAACAAATCAAAGGATAGAGGGCTATGGAGGTGTAGGGTGGGCCAATGGTTTTCGATTATTTCTAGCGTTTTGGCTAGTGGGACGTTAGTGAATAAGGATGTGGCATCAATGGAAACTAAAATGTGGCCGTGGGGAATGGTTAGGTTGGATAATTTAGAAATTAGGTCAAAGGAATTTTTTATATCATAGGGATTATTATGGCTAAGTATTTGTAATGAGGGAAGAAGAAATTTACTGAGACTGGAAGAGGGAGAATCTATATTGGCAATGATGGGACGAAGGGGATTTCCAGGTTTGTGGATTTTGGGGAGGGACTGTAAATTGAAGCCTAGGGTAAAAGGAATTGAAACAGGTAAGTATGTCTGTTAGTCTGTTTGGGTTAATCATCAGCAAAAGATCATCTTCGTATTTGCAGATGAATGAGATGTCATGGGGAAACTGTGGGACGAGGGAGTTGAGAAGATCATTGAGAATGATTGAGGATAAATCGGGTGCAAGACAGTTGCCCATGGCTAGACCTTCAATTTGTTTATAGAATTTCCCATCATATTTAAAAAACCCGCTGTTAACACATAGTTTTAGACTTTCTATAAACAAATCAAAGGATAGAGGGCTATGGAGGTGTAAAAAAGTCGAAATAGAACAGGACAGACAGCTCCCATACTTGGACATCTTACTAATTAGACAGACTGACGGTACTATTATTACTGACTGGTACACCAAACCCACGTACTCGGGACGGTTACTTAATTTTCATTCATCCCATTCTTACCACCTCAAGATTAATGTAGCCAGAAATCTTCTCCGCCGAGTCCTCTCCCTATCCCATGCTTCCTTCCACAATAAAAATATTAATATCGCCTCAGATATATTGGCACGCAACCAATTTCCCCCCAACCTCTTAAAATCCCTTGTTAAAAAAGCAAAATCCCAACCTCCCAACACTGTCTCTCCCAATTCTTCCCTAACTCCCAGTTACCAAATGTTCCGATCTCTACCATTTACACCTGGACTGACTGATAAACTTACAAAGACAATAAAAAAATCTTACCCTTCCCTAAATTTTGGTTTGAAAACTACCAACAAACTCAAAACCCTCTATACAAAACTCAAAGATCCCATCCCTTTTGAACAAACCACCCGTTGTGTGTACCAAGTCCCTTGTCAAACCCCTTCCTGTAATGGTGTATACATAGGAGAAACCATAAATGACATTCACTCACGTCTTACACAACATAAACAAACCATCACTAATAAAGAAATGCTGGAGAAAAATGCCGTTCCATCCAAAAATACTATCCCAGCGACGAAAAATAACATCAAACATATATATATATATATATATATATATATATATATATATATATATATATATATATATATACATATATATAAACGTTTAATAGAATAATCTTTAAATTATAATAATCCCCTCTGTTTAATCAAATAGGTCATGGATTTAAAAAATATCTAAATGTAACGCTGGTGAAACAGGAGACAGACTTGATTCCTGTAAAACAGAAGGAAGATTGGACAGATAGCCTTCATTCAACTTCTGGTAAGCTCCTTTCTCTGTTTATTTTAGTTGAAATACAATTATTTTTTTATTATCTGAATTACTTCTGAAAGCATATATTGAGATATTTTGTATCCCCAGGAACTGCAAAATATGACACGAGCGTTCTACATATCAAGACTGAAGCTGAGCTCGGCATTCCACTAGAAACGGAAGGTACTGTATGTCTATTTTCATTACTCATATCACACAAGAAAACTGGTTATTCAAATTTGTGTAGAAGCAGATTTAATGTAAGATAAAGAATAATATATATATATATATATATATATATATATATATATATATATATATATATATATATATATTTATATATACATATATATATATGTACAGGGTGACCCAAATAAGACGGCTTTAAATAATAAATTGTAAAGAAAGCTCTAATCCTGCAGTTTCAAAGCATCCATTTTACTGTATTTTTATTCCTTCAAAAATGAATAGTGTCTTCAATGATGCCACCTTCAACATCCAGACACCTTTGAAGTCTGAAACGTATACTGTCAACTGCTTTCAATACTTGTTCCTTCAAAATGGCTCTGGAGGCTTCAGCAATACTTCCTTGCATTTGGTCTTGTGTACTAGGCGGATTAGAGTAAATCATATTTTTAAGTGTACCCCATAGAAAGAAGACCAGCTGAGTGAGTTCAGGTGATCTAAGTGGCGAAGAAATAGGGCCTTCCCTGCCAATCCAACGGTTTCCCAATATGGAGGTTACAGCATTCCTAGCTTCTCGCGAATAATGGGCTGGAGAACTATCATACTGGAACCACATGGTACGTCTTGTTTTTAGTGGTAAGTTCTCCATGAGGTCTGGAAGTCAATCCAAGGTGAATGTCCTGTAAGCATTCCCTGATACGGGACCTTCCAAAAAATATGGGCCAATAATTTTACTGCCCAGAATCCCACACCATACGTTTACTGACCTCCGATACTGGTGGTCCAGCTGCCTTTTCCTGGGAGGGTTATTCATGGACCAATAATGTGAGTTATGCCTGTTCAAGGACCCGTCACTTACAAATGTGGCTTCATCACTGAAGAGAACATACCTCATGAATACCCCGTTTTGACGTTGGATTGGCAGGAATGGCCCTATTATCTGACATTTTTTGCTTAGACCAACCGTTTGGCCGCAAAATTAGTTTGAGCCGTCTTATTTGGGACACCCTGTATATGTATATACATACAATCCTTCCTTGCATTTGGTGTAGTGTACCCCATAGGAAGAAGACCAGCGCAGTGAGTTCAGGTGTTGTAGGTGGCAAAGAAATAGGGCCATCCCTGCCAATCCAATTATTCCCGAGAAGCTACGATTGCTGTTTCTACTGTAGAATGTTGCCTGTCAGCACTCCTTTGAGCTGAAATGTAAAAATCTTTAAACTTTTCTCTAATAAGAAACAATTCATTACTCGATCTTACGTTAATTTTCCTCAAAAGAAGAAATTGGATTCCACATTCTATTTGGCCTTCAAACGCATCTTCTGTTATGTCAGAACATAAAAGTTCTTGAGTTCTTAAATAATTATGCAGGACACAACAAGTCAATAGAATAATATCAACTGTCTCCAACTTTCATTCAAAAGCTTGAAATCCCGAAATCTTGCCGATAAGTTTCCAAGAGCGTATTCCCCCAGTTTTTCAAGATCGAGATAATCTGTAATTAAACACTTTGTTTTGGTAACTGTTGGTGGCGCTTGCTTTAGAATATGGATATGGATGCTTAGAGTATTTTAAAATATAAAACGTGGCTACATATACAAATCTTACTACCACAGAATAATATAAAATCTAAAGAATGAACATAAATTACCTTATATCCACAGGCATAGCTCAAGATTGTTGTTAATTTGTTTTTACTCTAAATTTAAAATAATTGTTAATTCTCGTCATGGACTTAGTCTTGGTCGTTTATATTCTTCAGGCATCTGTCGATTTTTCACTAGATTTCTGCTTCATTCTTTTTCTTGAGGGTCTTTCCGATTTTGAAATCTTCTCTACTCCATTTCCACAGTTCACAAACAACATTTTCCCATTATTATTTTTATCATTTAAATTTTCATCCACAATCAGCACTTTATCCTTACTCAGGGCCGCCACATGGGGGGGACAACCGGGTACAGTTGCCCCGGGCCCGGGCACCGTGGGGGCCCGGGCCGATCCTATACAATATAAACTACAAAACTGACCAACAAGGCATTTCTCCTATGTATGCTAATATTTTCCAAATACTCTCCCGACCTCCCACCTAGATTTTTACCATGCCCCTTGGGTATCCTTCCATTAACACCTTTTTCTCCTTTCCTGTCATACATATGTCATAAACATGCCTTTTGATCCTTACCGACACTCTACAATGGTTACTTAATTGCCAACCTTGGTCTTCCTCTGCCGCTCGGCATTTCTATTGGTATGTAGTATCTTATTTCTTTGTAAAATTAATTAATGTTACTATTAGCTACTATATTTGTCATTGGTATGTAGCCTCTTATTTCTTTGTAAAATCAATTAACGTTACTAATTACTATTAAAATCAATTATTGTACCTATTCACTTTTTCATTCTAAGAATTTAAGACGATATGTTCTTTTATAAGTTAATTGTATCTATAGCTCTGTTACCTATCACAATCATAATTTTTTTTCTGTTTTTGTATTAATTTCTTTTTTTTGTCATTTTAGCTGACAAAGGCTACCAATGAGTAGCCGAAACGTCCGAAATATAGATTTTTTTAAAACAAAATCATATTGAGGTTTATTTAGCCGAATCCCAACCATTCCATCTTTACTTATTTATTTAATTGTTTTCCTCCACTTCTAAAGTCATTGGTGATTTTGGAATAATTAACTTTATATGAAACAAAGTAATTTTTGAAGTATTTCCCCCACCTTATTGGCCTCAAATACGTGCTTACAACCTCCTGAGAAAATCATACCTTAGATTTCAGGGGCCAACAATAATCCTTTGAGACCATCAATGATCGTTATAATAACAGAAATTGTGGAAATGACAAAAATTTTCATCTATTATTTACAATTTTTTTTAATCTCTAATTTCCAACCAGAGATGATTGGAGCAATTTTTACTTGATTTCAAGTGGGCGAAAACATGTTTCTCCTCAATTTGAAGTCGTTATTACGAAAAGGGTTAAATAAAAACTGACAAATTTTCAAGTGTCAGGTTTCTATTTGGCTTGCAGTTTTTGTGCTTCTGTGTTCACCTCAAAGTCTAAGCTTAGGCATTGCCTAAACATGTTTAGACAGACTTCAAACCAAAATTTGCTGTAACCGCCTATAGATGATGAAGTATCTATATTTTAAAAAAATCTCAGCTTACATTTATTTAACAACTTTTGTAATATACAAAAATTCCAACTTACAGGAACTGCATCCTCTTAACCTGATTAGTGTTTGTTTCATGTCAATCGCAGAGTTCCGTTCATATCCCTAGTGCCATTAGTCAAGAAATAGAAGCATTTATTGGAAGGTTTTGATCATTTGTGAAAAAAAAAAAAAATAGATAAATAAAACCTCAGAGAAGTAGTATAATATTCTAAGTGCCAAAACAGGAAACTGATTGCTTCTTAAGCGGAAATTACGCCATCCTCTTTTTCAACACTCGCGCTTGGAAACAGTATAACAATTTTTCTCATTTTCTTATCTTATTTTACTAAAATAATCATTTTACTGTTAAATGCAATTAAAAAAAAAGAACAACCACTTAAAAATTTAGGTAAACAGAGACAAAACCCCATTGAAATGAACAAAACTAACAATTTTGAAGTTTTAAGTTCTTATTTCTCGGATTCTCAGCTTACTGTGTTTAGCAACTTATTGTGAATAATTTTATGGACAGTGCCAACACTTGCATTCACTTTTCCTGCTATCAGTTGAGCATTGATACGTCTGTTATCTTGGATTATCATGTCAATGCAAGATTCAAGGGAAGAAGTTGCAACTTCGACTGGTCGTCCAGTTCGTTGTTCATCTCCAACACTTTTGCGGCCACTTTAAAACTGTTCGATCAACTTGTAAATGTTCGAACGGTTTAAACAATTGTTCATATAGACTTTTAACACCCTTTCATGGATCTCACTATCTTTAATACCTTTTGCTACATAAAATCTGATCCCAGCACGTTGTTATTTCATAGTGCAATTCTCGGATTTGACATCTTCAGCTCACTGAACTTTAGGTTTTGATTGCAACATCTTACTTAACAGCTGATCAGAAGTTATAACAAGGATGCCAACTTGAAATTTTGAAAGTTCCATAATGAATTATAAAACTATTTTTGACCTACATCAATTTGTAGGTCAAAAATAGATTTTTACTTACTGAGTGAACCTCATATCAAATAGACAATGGCGCTATCGAGGAAGTCGATGTAACGTATGTAGCGTTTGATGTATCCATCATGTTTTGTATTGAACAGATTGGATCAGCGTGAAGATGCTAAAGAGTAGACTGTATTTACATAACTTAGTTTCGGAAATAACCAAATATAATAAAATTAAAATACAGTGCTCATGGGGAGGGCGTGCCGATACCAGAGACATGTTAGTGCGTTAACACTTTTGAACAGAAATTTGAGATTTAAAATTTTTTCTTTGTGAGATGCTGATGGCTTGAGATATGAATTGAAGATGGGTGACTTTAGCCGACGAAATGATGAATCATACATCCGGCAGCCATTGTTGTTTTTGTCATAAATGATATGGTGCATGCTTGTAGGCGAATTTGATGAATGTGGAGTTCCATTCAAAGTATAGAATGTACTCACAAGACGAGGAGTAATGTGTGCTAACTTGTGGTTTTAATTATTCTCATGTTACTTCTACTGCCTGTCTCTATTTCTCCTAGGCGTAATAGACTTTCATTAAAACTTTGATCTTATTGTCCTTCAAGTTTTGTCATTGGGATTCTGATCTCCTGTCCACGTTCTGGCTTCTTAACCCAATGGTCTCTTGTAGTTTGGCGAAATGTCTCACTCCGATCCTGTATATATGTATTGTAACAAAAAAAAAATTATATATTTATATTTATTTAAAACGATTATTTATCATAAAAACGAAATAAATTACGACTCACGTTGGACTGCCAAAATGTAATAAAATAAAAATTTTAATATAGTTATATTTAATAATAAATAATTATATTTATAAAATATATGAGGTAGACTAAATTAAACTTGAAAAATGTGGATTCGTATTTTAGTTTATTGATTCTTATCAGGGTCATATTGGGTTCAGATTAATTTATTTGTTTTGTATAATTGAATATAAAATTGAAAAATGAAATGTAACTAAAAAGAATATAATTATAGGGGGAAAAAAAAAAACAATTTACCTTAATGCTCCAGAGTTTCCACAAAATGAAGTAAATACACTGGAGAAAGCTTGTTTTTTCATAAGTAAGCAGTCCAAGAAGACCACTAGATAGTTCCCAACCGGGAGCTGAACAACGAAGTGAGATACTATGCCATCGACGACCATTGAAGAAGTGGGACTTTTTCCTCCACACTGATGCAAAAAAAACTGTCTCCTGCAGATAAAAAGCGAAATAATACATTTAAATGAAAGGCACCTTAAAAAGTTGCTTTAAAAGGTTACCTCGTTTTCCTAGGAAAAGTCTATAGAAATCTATGGGTGAGAGAAAAATGGTTATTGCTGTGGACTAATTTGTCCAGTAGATTTTCAAAATGTCTAACTATAATACAGTAATATAAGCTTAATGTCTAACTGAATCCCCGGCATTACGGAGGACGTCTTGTCTTAGATGTGCTGGCACTGCTCCTGGACCCTGTTGATGAGTTCCCCCTTTGTCGTCACTGTATCTGAGTACAGTCTGCTCTTCAATGTTCCCAATATATGGAAATCTAGAGGATTCAGATCAAGGGATCTAGGAGGCAAACAAACTGGTGGCCGATACAACGATTACAGAATTCACTGTTCAGCCTTCCATCACCACTCATCTTTTATGAACCGGGCAACCGACCATTTGAAACCAGAGAGAGTTGTTATTTGGTAGATGGTGTAATAAACGTCATATAGTGTGGGAAGGATGGGACATCACCCTCATCATCGTGTGAAATTAAAGAAATTGTTCAGGAAGGCTTTCATGTTTTCCACGTTGGAGTAACCCTCCAGCGTGGGAGTTTATTTATCTACGTATGCCATCCTTTCTGGATACTACACATATTTTGATTAGGTATGTACATAAAATAATGAATTCTTTTACAATTAATATGAATACTGAAATTAAATGAGAAAAATAAAAAATAAAACGAAAACTAATAGAAAAAAAAATGTAAATAAACAAAAATATATACATATGTAAATAACATAATACATATGTGGGCATTCAGATGAGTTCATTGATATTTTTTAGGTCCAGTTGTTTAATAAATGCATCAAATTCCTTAAAATATGTAAGTAATAAGTTAGGTTTGTCAGTGGACCAAGTTCCGTCCTGTAAGGTAATGTCCTTAATGAGTTTTGTCCTGGGTTCGTCCAGTAATGTACAGTCGAACAGGAGATGGTCGTAAGCAGGTTCAGTTGTATTGTTGCATTTACATGTGTTAGTACTTATAAGTTTAAATTGATGTAAATAACTTTTCGTCGGCCCATGTCCTGATATGAATTGAGTCATTTTAAAGTTGTTAAGTGTTAATTTTTGTCTGTTGAGTATTGTAGGTATGAATTTCTGTAAATGTCTTCCTTTAGTTGTGTTCGTCCATCGTTCGCCCCATTTTTGCATTGATTTGTCTCGCAGTAGTGTTTTTATAGTCTGTGATGTAAGTTTAGAGTAAGACATAGGTAATGTTGTGTCCTTTGAAGCAGATTTTGTAAGTAAGTCAACTGTCTCATTCCCTAATAATCCAGAATGTCTTTTAATCCATGTTATTGTAACTGTAACGTTTTTCTGTTTACACAGAATTAGTAATGTTCTAATGTGCTCAGTCTGTTCGTTGTGGATTTGGCTGTTGTATATGCGTGCTATGTTTGTCTTGCTGTCAGTGTATATTATGCATGTGTCTCCGTCATGACTGATGGAATATAGTGTTTCTACTGCTTTTATAATTGCAAGGTTTTCTGCCTGGTTGTTCGTACATAGTGGTGATAGTCTGTATTGTCGGCTGTGGATAGTTATGTTTTAGTATTATGTATGCAGATCCAACACAGTCATTGCTTTTACTTCCGCCGTGTAAATGTGATAAGTCCATTTTAGTTCAACATCGTCAGTCGGTACAATGTTGTCTTTAGGATGTAACCAGTTCGTGAACCGTATGTCTTGTTCTATGTCATGTGGTGTGATGTTCTGATAAGTAAAGTCTTCTGGAATTTCTTTCAATTTCAATAACCTATGTTGTCTTATCATTTCCTCAGCTCAGATGTGAATTGGCAATGTGTTAGCTAAAACACATGATGCTTCATAAGATAATGTACCATATCCCCTGGTACAGCTAATCTCTGTACTCTTTCTAGTTTTTTCACATTTCTTTTCACACTTAAAGCATGGCCCCCTATTTCAATCCCGTACGTCAAAATGGGGACAATCGCCCCTTTGTAGATTGTGGCTCATGCGTCAAAATTAAGACCCCCAAGTGACTCTGGGAGCCATCGATAGTCCATTTAATATTGAAAATAATCGTGTTTGTAAGTTAGTAATGTGATAGTTCCATTTCAACTTGTTGTCAATATAAAGTCCTAGATATTTAAGAACAATTTTTTCTTGAATAGTTTGTCCATTTAGAGTAATGTCTAATTTAGGTATATTTCGTCTTCTTGTAAATAGTGTGTATGTCAATTTCTCCAAGTTAAATGTAAGTTTGTTTCTGTTCGTCCATTCATTAATTGTGTCTAAAGTTAAGTTTGCACGTTCGTCATTTTCAGTTAAGTTTGTCCCAACTACTGTAAGTAAAATTTCGTCAGCAAATGCTATAATCTCTGTTCCTTCAGGGGTTTCTGTTGTCAGTAAACTGTCCATAATAACTCCAGGAAGGCTTGTTCAAGCAATTTATTGGTTTTGACTTAGAAATCAGAAAAAAATAGACTGAAATAGATTTTTTTCTAAAACTACAAGGTACCATTTTGAAGCTTTTTAAATAATGCAACTTTTGAGGCAGAGGCAAACCTGTAAGTCTAAAAATAGTTGATTAAGAATATATTGAATAATTTAATAAAATACTGATATTAAACATTCTCATTTATATGGTTTTTAATATAGCTCTTAATTTACATGGTAATATTTCAATAATGGGTGTTTCTTATTGGAAATTTAATGTAGATTTTAAAAATGCATTCTTTATTTACGATGCATTGATCACAAGTCCTGAAATCTCAGGTTTTCTTTAAAAAAGCCAGTAGTCTTTAAAAAAGACAAAAGTTTAAGTAGCTCCTCTACATTTTCAGATAGAACGCTCATTTTTGTGCCCCTTAACTTCAAATGATATGCAAAATAAACCCCTAAAGTTATGACATCTCAATGCGGGACACCCTGTACAAATATATATAAATATATATATATATATATATATATATCCTTTAAAGGAGCCCAGATCAAGAAAAATGTCATTACCTTGGCTACCACCGAGGAAGAAACAAGTACCTGGCTGAAGAAGATGGAGATGAATCCATCGAAATATTCCAGGAAGAAGTGAGGAGGAGTACCACCGCTGGAGAAAAATGCCGTTCCATCCAAAAATACTATCCTAGCGACGAAAAATAACATCAAACATATATATATATATATATATATATATAAACGTTTAATAGAATAATCTTTAAATTATAATAATCCCCTCTGTTTAATCAAATAGGTCATGGATTTAAAAAATATCTAAATGTAACGCTGGTGAAACAGGAGACCGACTTGATTCCTGTAAAACAGAAGGAAGATTGGACAGATAGCCTTCATTCAACTTCTGGTAAGCTCCTTTCTCTGTTTATTTTAGTTGAAATACAATTATTTTTTTATTATCTGAATTACTTCTGAAAGCATATATTGAGATATTTTGTATCCCCAGGAACTGCAAAATATGACACGAGCGTTCTACATATCAAGACTGAAGCTGAGCTCGGCATTCCACTAGAAACGGAAGGTACTGTATGTCTATTTTCATTACTCATATCACACAAGAAAACTGGTTATTCAAATTTGTGTAGAAGCAGATTTAATGTAAGATAAAGAATAATATATATATATATATATATATATATATATATATATATATATATATATTTATTTATATATACATATATATATGTACAGGGTGACCCAAATAAGACGGCTTTAAATAATAAATTGTAAAGAAAGCTCTAATCCTGCAGTTTCAAAGCATCCATTTTACTGTATTTTTATTCCTTCAAAAATGAATAGTGTCTTCAATGATGCCACCTTCAACATCCAGACACCTTTGAAGTCTGAAACGTATGCTGTCAACTGCTTTCAATACTTGTTCCTTCAAAATGGCTCTGGAGGCTTCAGCAATACTTCCTTGCATTTGGTCTTGTGTACTAGGCGGATTAGAGTAAATCATATTTTTAAGTGTACCCCATAGAAAGAAGACCAGCTGAGTGAGTTCAGGTGATCTAAGTGGCGAAGAAATAGGGCCTTCCCTGCCAATCCAACGGTTTCCCAATATGGAGGTTACAGCATTCCTAGCTTCTCGCGAATAATGGGCTGGAGAACTATCATACTGGAACCACATGGTACGTCTTGTTTTTAGTGGTAAGTTCTCCATGAGGTCTGGAAGTCATTCCAAGGTGAATGTCCTGTAAGCATTCCCTGATACGGGACCTTCCAAAAAATATGGGCCAATAATTTTACTGCCCAGAATCCCACACCATACGTTTACTGACCTCCGATACTGGTGGTCCAGCTGCCTTTTCCTGGGAGGGTTATTCATGGACCAATAATGTGAGTTATGCCTGTTCAAGGACCCGTCACTTACAAATGTGGCTTCATCACTGAAGAGTACATACCTCATGAATACCCCGTTTTGACGTTGGATTGGCAGGGATGGCCCTATTATCTGACATTTTTTGCTTAGACCAACCGTTTGGCCGCAAAATTAGTTTGAGCCGTCTTATTTGGGACACCCTGTATATGTATATACATACAATCCTTCCTTGCATTTGGTGTAGTGTACCCCATAGGAAGAAGACCAGCACAGTGAGTTCAGGTGTTGTAGGTGGCAAAGAAATAGGGCCATCCCTGCCAATCCAATTATTCCCGAGAAGCTACGATTGCTGTTTCTACTGTAGAATGTTGCCTGTCAGCACTCCTTTGAGCTGAAATGTAAAAATCTTTAAACTTTTCTCTAATAAGAAACAATTCATTACTCGATCTTACGTTAATTTTCCTCAAAAGAAGAAATTGGATTCCACATTCTATTTGGCCTTCAAACGCATCTTCTGTTATGTCAGAACATAAAAGTTCTTGAGTTCTTAAGTAATTATGCAGGACACAACAAGTCAATAGAGTAATATCAACTGTCTCCAACTTTCATTCAAAAGCTTGAAATCCCAAAATCTTGCCGATAAGTTTCCAAGAGCGTATTCCTCCAGTTTTTCAAGATCGAGATAATCTGTAATTTAACACTTTGTTTTGGTAACTGTTGGTGGCGCTTGCTTTAGAATATGGATATGGATGCTTAGAGTATTTTAAAATATAAAACGTGGCTACATATGCAAATCTTACTTCCACAGAATAATATAAAAT
Organism: Gonocerus acuteangulatus; assembly: GCA_946811695.1. Classification (NCBI taxonomy): domain Eukaryota; kingdom Metazoa; phylum Arthropoda; class Insecta; order Hemiptera; family Coreidae; genus Gonocerus; species Gonocerus acuteangulatus. Next base: position 129,788,656 of record OX328124.1, read on the forward strand.
CTACAGAATGAACATAAATTACCTTATATCCACAGGCATAGCTCAAGATTGTTGTTAATTTGTTTTTACTCTAAATTTAAAATAATTGTTAATTCTCGTCATGGACTTAGTCTTGGTCGTTTATATTCTTTAGGCATCTGTCGATTTTTCACTAGATTTCTGCTTTATTCTTTTTCTTGAGGGTCTTTCCGATTTTGAAATCTTCTCTACTCCATTTCCACAGTTCACAAACAACATTTTCCCATTATTATTGTTATCATTTAAATTTTCATCCACAATCAGCACTTTATCCTTACTCAGGGCCGCCACATGGGGGGGACAACCGGGTACAGATGCCCCGGGCCCGGGCACCATGGGGGCCCGGGCCGATCCTCGCTAATTGGAAAAAAAGTACCGAAAGTGACCTTTGCAGCACCTATTGTCGGCTTTTATTCTCATTTTGCTCAAACCTTAAAATGAAAATAATTTTAAAATGCCCAAAGCCCTATAGCAAAGTACTAGAATTTTTATTCTTGCTGTGAGAAGTGGGGGCCCGTGATCTGGTCCCGGGCCCGGCTGTGAGATGTGGCGGCCCTGTCCTTACTATTCTTCCCACAGCCAACTATTTCTTTACTTTTCTTATAGTCATCAGCAATTTCTTCACTGTTTTTATGTTTCAAGCCCTGGAACTTCTGTATTTATTGTATTTTTAAAATTATCATCAGTTATTTTATTATCAATTATGTTATTTATTACTTCGTTTCCATCAATTAATTTGCTTAATATTTCTTCTTCAATTTTATTATCTTTATTTACATAATCAATATTATTATTTACTTCCTTATTGTCATAAATTGTTTTACTTGATATTTCTTCTTTAATTTTCTCATCTTTATTTATATAATCAATATTATTATTTTTTATTTTATTTACATTCTCATTGTCATAAATTAATTTACTTAATATTTCTTCTTAAATTCTATTATCTTCAATTTTATTATCTGTATTTATTAAATCAATATATTTACTTTCATTAATTAATTCTTTATTATTGTTACTTATAATTACTTTATTCTTATTTATTTCATTATTATTCTTTAAAAATTGCTCAGAATCTTTAACATTTTCATCATTTGCTATACATATTTGTTTTGTTATGGGAGTTTCTTCTTCTTGCTTAATAAAATCATTTTTTATTGAAACAATGTCATCTGTGTTTAAATTTTGTTTTTGTTCTAATTTGTTGAACGACTTCTAAATTTATATTTTGTTTGTTTACCTCTTGTTTTAGTAATTGGCTTTTATCATTCGCTCCCAATTTTATTTTATATTCTGGATTTTATATTTCTGTTGTCTGCTTTGGAATCTGCTATTAATTCGTCAAGTTTTCTGTTAGTATTTACTGTGAGTTCGTCCAATTTGTTTAGCAATTTCATTATCCCTTCCATAACTTTGGTATGTCCGCCATTTTACTTTTCCGGAGATAATTCCTCATTTTCCTGGGGAAAGCTCGTGTCATTTATTTCACCCTCTGTTTCATTGGAATCTTGAAACCCTCGAAATACTAGCGATTCTTCTCCGTCCATATTTCCCCAATTAAAATTAATAACAAACCCTTTATATTTAATCTAAAAAAATTGTCTCTAATTTGTATAGCCAAAGCTCTAATTTGTTAGACACCAAAATGTTATAATAATATTTTAATATATTATAATTTAATTTGTTTGAAATTATGATAAAATGGAATTGAATTATTCTATTATAACGGGTCGTATTGGGTTTATATACAAATTTAGAGTATTTTAAAATATAAAACGTGGCTATATATGCAAATCTTACTACCACAGAATAATATAAAATCTACACAATGAACATAAATTACCATATATCCACAGACGTAGCTCAAGGTCCAATTAATATTCTCTTGATCTATCTTCAATTCAAAAACTTCTTTTGCCACAAACACTTTAGGATACTCCCCTAGCAGAGAACAGTTTGAATCCTCTTTCTCTATCTTTTTTAATTTTTTTCACTCAAAAACAAAAGACTATCTGCCCGGCCTTCTTGATTTCAGATTGAGTAAATTTTTGTTGTCAGCATTTTATATTACTAAGAAGTAGTAAGATATTTCTTGGTGCATTATTTAAATTTAATCCATTTATATTGAAAATATCACTACAATATATATATATATATATATATATATATATACATATATATATATATATATATATATATATATATATATATATACATATATATATATATATATATATATATATATATATATATATATATATAATATTAAAGTCATTATTTTGCCCAAACTGATTGCAATTTTTGGTTGAAGTATTGGTATACATAGTGTGCAACTAATGCGATGTCATACCTCCATGGGCATTTGTAGCTGAAGGTTTGCACATGGTCTATTAGGCTGTACTTAGTTTTTAGGCTCCTCAAGAGGCATCCGAGGATGCAAAGCATGTGGAGCCATTTTTAATAGCTTGAAAATTATGTTAATTCTAAATTTTAGTCCCTGCCCTTTGTGTGAATTATTATAACAAAACAACATTCACTCAATGCATTTTTTGTGTGTAGAACAATGATTTGGAAATTCCGGTCCTGTTCTCGTCCACTGCTATTACTTCTGGTCATAGCCAGCCATTTTCACTCCTAATTTTTGGCTTGTCCTGATAATTTCTGGTTCACTTGATTCACACCATAGACAACTTCCAGATCAATCAGTTCACTTTCTCTCCTATTCACAATCTGGCCACTTCCGGACAGATCTGGGTTACTTCTAGTCCACTTTTGATCTGTTATGATCACATCAGAAACAATATTCACAATCAACTAACCTACTGATGTGAGCTGGAATTGAACTGAATTTGATCTGCATTATGGTCGATTCACACTATATGTACCGTCACCGACAGGCCGCCGACCAGCTACCGACCGGCAAAATATTCTTCAATGTATTTGCAATGAGGTAGTTCACACAGGAGCGTACTGTCACCATCAGCAGGCAACTAGTAGGCAATTTCGACTCCCCTCACAATTACAATACCATCGAGTTTTGACAGACCCCGGGGAAAATCTTTGCCGATTCTACAACAGTCATATCCTAAACACTCACCGCCATAACTACGTTCTGTAGGTTCTACCCATATGTAAATATACCTATTCTATAAATTGTCTTTTTAGCGCGGTTCCTCCCTCCCCCATAGGGAGGAACCCCGCTTATAAGGTTGATACAATGAAACAATCCGGAAGTGCCGACAAGAAAATTTCGCGTTTCAGAACCCCTAGAGAGCGAAAATAACGGTGGTTCAAATTTGTATATATATATATATATATATATATATATATATATATGTATATGTATATATTTATATATATATATATATATATATATATTTATATTTGTCTGTTCGCTCATTTCTGGCTTCCCTGATGGTCTGTTTTTGATGAAATTTGGTACAAAATTCCGTCGTCTAATTTGAAAGGTCAAGTTCGTTAAACAGCAAAATCCGCCCACTGGAAGATGGCGTTTGGGGCGAAATTCGCGCAGAAAAAATCGTAACGCTTACGTTTTTGAGTTCATACTCTTGTAAGTACTCTTTTTATAGGCTTCTTGGGCTAGGAAAACGAATGAAACCATTTTCAAGGCGATAGCTTTCGATGGTTTTCGAGAAAATTGGAAAAATAGTTTTTGAATACCGTTTTTGGTTTGGGTACTTAGAATCACGGGATTCAGTTGAAACATTATCTGCATGTTCTACTTTCATTAAAACTAATATGTTGAAAGTTATGTTACGTTTGGAGTTAAGGAAGGGTTAGAATAAAATATTTTATGAACAGACATGAAAAGTTTTGGGAACTTCGTATACTTTCATTAATATCTCGAACACGGTTGGGAAATCGTGGTAAGTGGATAGAAACTATTTGAACGCTTACTAAATTCTCTACAAAAATGATTCTAAAACTATTTTTGATTTAGTTATGTCAATCGGAGAAATAAGTGCTTATAACTTCAAATACGTCTGTTTTGTTCTTATGAACGGGGTTTTGTCGTTCTTTTTGTAATTTTTGTCTCTTTCCCTTGGTTTTTTATTTTTGTAATTTATGATGTTAGGAAAATGTATTTGTTTGTAAAACAATATAGGAAAAATGAGACCAATTTTCTGTTCCTAGAAATAATGAAAATTTTGGGAACTTCGTATACTTTCATTAATATCTCGAAAACGGTTCAAAATCTTGGGAAGCGAAAGGTTACCATTCGAAAGCTTACTAAATGGTCTACAAAAAATGTTCTGACGAAAGTTTTAATTGGGCGATGTCAATCAGAGAAATAAGTGCTTAAACCATTAAAGTAATTGATTTATTTTATTCGAACGGTTTTTTTGTCTGTTTTTATTCCTATTTTTTCATTGCTTATAGTTGGATAATGTATTTGACAATAAAATAGATTAATTAAAATAAGAAAAACAATTCGAACAGGTAGATATCGAAAATAGCTGTGCTTCAAATTAGAATCTATTGTTGAGTAATTATATGAATCTTTGGATAATAATGCCAATAGTTAAAATTATAACTAAATTAGAAAATATGTATTTAATAGAACTCATTAAACCTTTTACAGAGAACTCTATTTTTTATTTTAATTTTATTGATCAATAGGTCTTTGCATATATTTAAAAACTCTGTTGATATAACCTCTATATCGTTTTTGTTTGATTCAATAATAAGAAATCCTTTTTTAAATGATTTTATGTTTTTAGGCCAATCTATAATTCCTATGGGTTAATATGTTTTTTAAATTGAAGCTTTAAAGCCTCAACAGGAATATTTGTGTAATCACCCTTCACAGTTAATTTATTAGAATCATGAGTGACCGTTTTTGTGTTACAACTAACAATCTTTGAAAACGAAGTTTGACTATCCTTGTTATTGTTATTTTCCTTGTTTGGCCGAGATTTTCTATTCATGATCTAATTCTCCTTGAATTTTTTGACTAGATCAAGAACCTATTTTAAGCACTCTTAAATTCCTTAATTTAATTTTGGAAGTTTATCAAGCTTGATATAATCACTTTTGGGTTAATACGGGTGGTCTATACTGAGTCCTTTGTTTGTAAACACAAAGAGCCTTCTGAGTAACGGTAAAGGGCAGTAAAAGTATATGACTTTACCTGGAAGCAGACCCTGCATACAGAGAATTGCAATACGAGACATTCTCATTCTTCCTTTCACCAGCTCCCGTGTAACATCTTAGATCTGTTTATATTGTTAGCGCGGTTCCTCCCTCCCTTCATAGGGAGGAACCCCGCTTATAAAATTGATCTCATGAAACAATCCGGAAGTGCCGGCTAGAAAATTTCGCGTTTCCGAACCCCTAGAGACCGAAAATAACGGTGGTTCAAATTTGTATGTATATATATATATATATATATATATATATATATATATATATATATATACATATATATATATATATATATATATATATATATATATATATACATATATATATATATATATATATATATATATATATATTTGTCTGTTATTTGAAAGGTCAAGTTCGTTAACCAGCAAAATCCGCCCATTGGAAGATGGCGTTTGGGGCGAAATTCGCGCAAATAAAATCGCAACGCTTACATTTTTGAGTTCATATGCTTGTACGTACTCGTTTTGTAGGCTTCTTGGCCTAGTAAAACGAATGAAACCGTTTTTAAGGCGATAGCTTTAACCGTTTTCGAGAAAATTGGGAACATAGTTGCTGAATAACGTTTTTGGTTTTGGTACATAAAATCATGGGATTCAGTTGAAACATTTTTTGCATGTTCAAATTTTATCAAAACTAATATCTTAAACCTTTGGTTACGTTTGGAGTTAAGGAAGGGTTAGAATAAAATATTTTATGAACAGACATGAAAAGTTTTGGGAACTTCGTATATTTTCATTAATATCTCGAACACGGTTGGGAAATGTTCATAAGTGGATAGAAACTATTTGAAAGCTTTCTAAATTCTCTACAGAAAAGATTCTGAAACAAGTTTTGATTAGGTGATGTCTGTCGAAGAAATAAGTGCTTAAAACTTCAAATACGTCTGTTTAGTTCTTATGAACGGGTGTTGGTCGTTCTTTTTGTAATTTTTGTCTCTTTCCCTTAGTTTTTTATTGATTTTTATTTTTGTAATTTCTTATGTTAAGAAAATGTATTTGTGTGTAAAACAGGATAGGTAAAATGAGACCAATTTTCTATTGCTAGAAATAATGAAAAGTTTTGGGAACTTCGTATACTTTCATTAATATCTCGAAAACGGTTGAAAATATTGGGAAGCGAAAGGATACCATTCGAAAGCTTACTAAATGCTCTACAAAAAATGTTCTGACGAAAGTTTTAATTAGACGATGTCAATCGGAGAAATAAGTGCTTAAACCATTAAAGTAATTGATTTCGTTTATTCGAACGGTTTTTTTTGTCTGTTTTTATTTCTTGTTATTTCTTAATTGCTTATAGTTGGATAATGTATTTTACAATAAAACTAGTTAAGTAAAATAACAAAAAAAATTATTGTTAGAAATATAGATTTCCTAGATTCCAAGACCTTGTAACTAGCGGGACCCTTTCAAGTGTTGACCGACCCTTCCAGGTAAGATCGTAAATCAAGACCTTTCAAGACTGGTGGAACCAAAATAATAACTGCTTCTATTTTAATCTTCAGGCGATTCGCCAAAGTTGCGAAGCCTTATCAATAAATAAATATTTTAATCTTTCCAAATTAGACTAGGGATAAGAAAGGAACCGCGCTAAGATGATGCAGTTCCTGCGAGTCGGACTTTTTTTATAATAAATTGTATCTTGTAACTTTTTTTGTCTAAAATTATATTTTTACATTATAAATAAAAACAAATATGGAAATGTTAATGCTTTATTTATCCTTCCCTTAGACACTCCATTAAATTTTCTTCAGGACTAATTGCTTCTCGAAAGGTTGTGTATTGCTTTTCAATTTTGATAAAAGTATAAAATACTGTTGTTGAGACATTCTGAAATATGTGAAAAATGAAATTTCATCATCTTGCAGCTCTTTGAATATTTTCCTATTAACTTTCTTTTTGATAATAATTTCTTCATTCACGGCCTCTTATTTACATTAGAGGTTTTCTCTTCTTTGTTATACCTCTTTGTAAAGTGTGCAGTGGGCATGCCACTGTAAAATTGTAAGGCTGCGCATTGCATGCTGGGAGTATCTTCTCTTGTGATGTGATCTCCGGGGGAACTGCTTGTTACTTTGTGAATAAACCAGTTATTTCTATTTGTGGTGTTCACTTTTGTGTTTCACCCATTTCAAAGTTAAAATTCTTCATCCAAATTTAAAGCTATCATTGCTAATTTTGTATTATTTAATTTAGACATTGTTAGAAATTAAGTAAACCCGCATAGACAACAGACTGAGAGATGTTTTCTCGACGTTGATGGACGGTGGCCTGTCGGTGGAGATCTGTATGGTGTGAATTGGCTTCCATTTTGCCGGTCGGCTGCTGGACGGTGGCCTGCCGGTGACGGTACGTATAGTGTGAATCCACCTTTATTAGTTAGTTATATACATTTTTAGGGTAGATTTAGTCAATTATCGAACTGAAAATAAACAATCATAGCATAGCACTATGAGTGTATAGTTGGTATCCCCCTCCCTGTGGATCATCTTGTGAAACTCAGGGAGCTCATGGGGATATCCACATATTGATGGCCAAGGAGTGTGGTAATAGGCGGGGGTCTGTTTTAGAGTCTATAAAATGCTGGGCACAACCTCTTTGCCGTTTCCACATTCTGTGGAGTACAATCCTGTGATCATGCAGGCATCTTTGATCCAGAATAGACTCTATTAGTAAAGCAGGCTAGCCACTACTAGCCATAGAACTGACGCATCCAATGCTCGACTTATTCTATTTATCTCGTCTGTATTGGGAAATAGTGGCAAGCCTGCCATACCAATAGCAGCTCCTCTCACTCATAGGTGTCTGGTGATGGTAATTATTTGTACATAGGACTAAGGTCCAATCAAATATTTATAGGGAAGACTTATCAGATTTATCTTTGTTCTCCTGATTCATCGCATTTCACTATGTAATTTGTTTCAGATGAAGGTACTCTTTGCTATGTCTGCCATCACTGCCAGCGCAACTTCGTCTCATTCAAGTATTTGAAAACCCATGTGAAGCTTTGTTTCTTTCGTCTCAATCCCTGTAAGTTGCCATTTTTCTAGCATTTTAAAATATAATTGAAAGTCTGATGGGAGTAGCTACTTTTAATACAGAAAAATAAATGTAAAAAAATAGACTTAATTGATAAGTAGTTTTGAGCAAATATTTATATTCAGCCATGTATGTGACTCAGAATTAAAGCCATGCAGTGAGTGAGTGAATAAGAAGATTCATGGCAAGAATCATTTTTACACATTTACTAAACAAAATAAAATATCAATTCCACCGCTAGTTTCCTAATATTCGATATTACTAAAAGCCTGTTTTAGCTGACCATTATCTTTGTTTCTTTGCCTAGTATAATATAATTCTTTTAATTAACAAGTTTTTAACATTTTATTAACTTCTTATTGTCTCAATATCATTGTCCCCCCGGTGATCATATTTTTGGATGGAACAGCTTCTTTCTCCAGTGATGTTACCCCTCTGTTACTTCAATTTTCCCTTTATTTTTATAATATTCTTTAATCCAAGAATAGGATATGTATAAACATGTGTGTGTGTATATATATATATATATAAATATTAGAATATTTTATTTCTTTCCATGTCTTTACGTTTGTTTTGATTCTCATCTCTTTCTATTTCAGGGTTACCTTCAAAATCAGAAGTACTTAACAAGCATCGCTCTTTCACATTTAGTGAACACTATACTCATGAAAGATCAATCCCAATTTCCTCCTCTACTATCATGCCTATGGCTACATCATTAGAGGTTTGTCAACAATCTAAACAAACAAATAATAAAAATGGAAAATTCAAGCCTCACACTTGTCAGTATTGTGACTATAAAACAGCCAGGCTCCAACTTTTGAAGGAACATATTGCGACCAAACACACTGAATATAAACCTCACCGCTGTCCATATTGTGTTTTTAGTGCATTTCAACGTGGACATCTAAAGTATCATATAATCTCCAAACATACTGATGTTAGGAAATACTCATGTCATCATTGCGACTATAAAGCATTTGTTCTTGGAAGTTTAAAGATGCATATCTTAAGTAAACATTGTACTGACAAACCCCTCACTTGTCCACATTGTGACTATAGAACAGTATTGCCTAGATATTTGAAAAAACATATCTCCAAACACACTGATAATAAACCTTTATCCTGTCCACATTGTGACCATAGAACCGCCAGGCTCCAACATTTGAAGGAACATATTGCGACCAAACATACTGAATATAAACCTCACCGCTGTCCATATTGTGTTTTTAGTGCATTTCAACGTGGACATCTAAAGTATCATATAATCTCCAAACATACTGATGTTAGGAAATACTCATGTCATCATTGCGACTATAAAGCAGTTGTTCTTGGAAGTTTAAAGATGCATATCTTAAGTAAACATTGTACTGACAAACGCCTCACTTGTCCACATTGTGACTATAAAACAGTTTGGCCTACTTCTTTAAAGAACCATATCATCTCCAAACACACTGATAATAAACCTCTCTCCTGTCCTCATTGTGACTATAGAACAGGTATTAGGATGTGTTTAAAGAACCATATTATGATTAAACATTCTACCATAGAACCTCTCCTTTGCCCATGTTGTGACTATAAAACAGCTATGCCTGACACTTTGAAGAAACATATCATATCAATCCATACTGATAATAAACATCTCTCCTGTCCACATTGCGATTATAGAACCTCTCGTAGCAGAAATTTAAAGAATCATATCAGGAGTAGACATAGTACTGACAAATCCCTCACTTGTCCACATTGTGACCACAAAGCAGTTAGGCTGGGCCATTTGAGGAACCATATAATGTCAAAGCATTCTAATTTGAACTTCACTACTGTCCACATTGCGACTATAGAGCAGTGATGTCCGGAAAATTAAAGCAGCATATCGTGGCCAAACATACTACTAGTAGTTCTCAGTCGTGTCCGCATTGTGACTATAAAGCAATTACTCCTGGCCATTTAAAGCTGCATAACATAAGTAAACATTGTACTGACAAACTCTGCACCTGTCCTCATTGTGACTATAGAACAGTTAGGCTGAGCCATTTGAGGAACCATATCATAGCCAAACATACTGATAATAAACCTTACTCCTGCCCACATTGTGATTATGGAACAGTTTATAATGTAAGTTTGAAGAACCATATCATCTCCAAACATACTGATAGTAAACCCTTCTCCTGCCCACATTGTGATCATAGAACAGTTAGGTCTGACCTTATGAGAAACCATATCATCTCCAAACATACTGATAATAAATCTCTCTCCTGCCCACATTGTGACTATAGAACACTTAGGTCTGACCATTTGAGGAAACATATCATGTTCAAACATACTGATAATAAACGTTACTCCTGCCCACATTGTGACTATAGAACAGTTTATAATGTAAGTTTGAAGAACCATATCACAGCGAAACATACTGATAATAAACCTTACTCCTGCCCACATTGTGACTTTAGAACAGTTAGGTCTCGCAATTTAAAGAACCATATCACAGCGAAACATACTGATAATAAACCTTACTCTTGCCTACATTGTGACTATAGAACTGTTTATAAGGTAAAATTGAAGAACCATATCATAGCCAAACATACTGATAATAAACCTCTCATCTGCCCCCATTGTGACTTTAGAACAGTTAGGTCCGACCATTTGAAGACCCATATCATCTCCAAACATACTGATAATAAACCTCTCTCCTGCCCATATTGTGACCATAGAACAGTTAGGTCTGACCATTTGAGGAAACATATCATGTCAAAACATACTGATAATAAATCTCTCTCCTGCCCACATTGTGACTATAGAACAGTTAGGTCTGACCATTTGAGGAAACATATAATGTCAAAACATACGTGTTGAACCTTGACTTTGTCCATATTGCGACTATATAAGAGTTTGTTGGGGAAGGAAACATGGTACTTATAAACTCCACACCTCTCGACATTGTGAGTATAAAACAGCCAGCTTAAATCATTTGAAGAACCTTATTCTGTTCAAACATACCAAGGACTCGCTGCATTGTGACTATAGATCAGCCTTAATTGATAAAATATTTATCTACCTAAGTGCATTGTATCTCCTAATAAAAATAAATACAATTAAAAAGTATACATATATATTATGGTGTTTTTTCACACTGGGGTCATATTTTTAGATAGAACAGCTTCTTTCTCCCTTTCTTCAGCGATATTACTCCTTTACTACTTCACTTCTCACTTCATTCTTATAATGTTATTTAATCCAAGAAGCTACATATATATATGTTTATTTTTAAGCTGCATCGCTGGGAATTAGATGTGTTTTCTACAACTCGGCTTCTTTCGGATTGGTAAGGGAAGCAGCAATCCCTTACCAACCAACAAGGATGAGTGACTGCCAGAAGAAGCCGGAGAGGAATCCGGCAAAATATTGCGATGAAAGGAGGAGCAAGACCGCTGGAGAAAGAAGCTGAGTTGCAGAAAACACACCTATATATATATATATATATATATGTGTGTGTGTGTTTTTTTGTTGTTGGTGTTTGTTTAGTTTTTATATTTTTCATTTCCCAAGTTTTTGTTAAGTTAAAGTACATAAGCTTCTATTTTATTCATTTTTATATTGAATTATTAATTAATTAATGTTTATTTGGACTCAGGCTGATGGACACTATCCTAGCCTTTGTAAATTGTTCTGTTATTATTTTCTTAAACATTTGTGTATAGCTATATAATAAATTTACATTCATTCATCCATCTGTAATTTGTTCAAAAACTCCAGTGTACGTTGTTCATAGCAATAGGTATCATAACATTTATTTTTGATCATTTTTAATTTAGTAGTGAAAAATTGATTTATAAATAAATCCAATTGAAAAATATTTTCGTAAAGTTAAGTGTAAAAAAGATAAATTACAAACAAAATATAATATTTATAGGCTGGAATGTAGGGGTTGTAATGCAACATATATTGGAGAATCCAAGCAAATATTTAAAAAAAGATTAGTACAACACATGAAGAGTATAGACGACCAAAGCCAAATGCAAACTGCTTTGGAGAGGTAAAAATTTTGGATAAAGAAATAAATGGATCAAAAAAAAAAAAAAAAAGGGAAAGAAAAATTTGCAAGATTCTAGAACTATAAATACAAAAAGTCCGTCTCGCAGGAACTGCATCATCTTAGCGCGGTTCCGTTCATATCCCTAGTCTAATTTGGAAAGATTAAAATAGAAGCAGTTATTATTTTCGTTCCACCAGTCTTTTTTTTTAAATTAATTATTATAATGGCGTGTCAACCCATAAGGTCACTAACGCCATTCCTGTGTGTAGTAAAGTCTTGAAAGGTCATGATTTACAATCTTACCTGGAAGGGTCTGCTAACACTAGAAACGGACCCGCTAGTGACAAGGTCTTGGAATCCTGGAAATCTATATTTCTAACAATAAATTGTTTTTGTTATTTTACTTAACCAGTTTTTTATTATCCAACTATAATCAAATAAAAAATAACAAGGAATAAAACAGACAAAAAGAACCATTCGAATAAACGAAATCAATTACTTCAAAGTTTAAGCACTTATTTCTCCGATTGACATAGCCTAATCAAAAATTGTTTCAGAATCTTTTTTGTAGAACATTTAGTAAGCTTTCGCATGGTAACCCTCCGTTTACCAATATTCCTAACCGTCTTCGAGATATTAGGGAATGTATACGAAATTCCCAAAACATTTTATGTCTGTTAATAAAATATTTTATTCTAATCCTTCCTTAACTCCAAACGCAACCAAAACTTCAACATATTAGTTTTAATGAAAGTAGAACATGCAATAAATGTTTCAACTGAATCCCATGATTCTAAGTACCCAAACCAAAAACGGCATTCAAAAATTATTTTTTCAGTTTTCTCAAAAACGGTTAAAGCTATCACCTTGAAAATGGGTCCATTCGTTTTCCTAGCCCAAGAAGCCTATAAAAAGAGTACTTACAAGCTTATGAACTCAAAAACGTAAGCGTTACGATTTTTTTTGCGCGAATTTCGCCCCAAACGCCATCTTCCAGTGGGAGGATTTTGCTCGTTCACGAACTTGACCTTTCAAATTGGACGACAGATTTTTGTACCAAATTTCATCAAAATCGGACCATTCGTCTGGGAGCTACAGAGCTATATATATATATATATATATATATATATATATATATATATATATATATATATATATATATATAAACAAATTTGAACCACCGTTATTTTCGGTCTCTAAGGGTTCTGAAACGCGAAATTTTCTTGTCGGCACTTCCGGATTGTTTCATTGTATCAACCTTCTAAGCGGGGGAGGAACCGCGCTAAAAGATATTAAACATCTTAGTGCAATATTTCAGAGTATAATGAAAAATTACTGGGATGCAAGATTGCAAAATTAATAAGTAAGGATAGATATTGGAGATAGGGGAAATCAATAATGCTTCCTTATCGGTATTGCACTATGCTTGCACTGGACTGATCAACTAAGGCGATAGCTTTAACCGTTTTCGAGAAAATTGGAAAACTAGTGTTTGAATAACGTTTTTGGTTTGGGTTCTTAGAATCATGGGATTCAGTTAAAACATTTTCTGCATGTTTGAATTTCATAAAAACTAATATGTTGAAATTTTGGTTACGTTTGGAGTAAAGGAAGGGTTAGAATAAAATATTTTATTAACAGACATGGAAAGTTTTTAGAACTTCGTATACTTTCCTGAATATCTGAAAACGATTGAGAATTTTGGTAAGCGAAAGGTTACCATTCGAAAGCTTACTAAATGCTCTAAAAAAAAGGTTCTGAACAAAGTTTTAATCAGGCGATGTCAATTGGAGAAATAAGTGCTTAAAACTTTGAAGTAATTGATTTCGTTTATTTTTGTTTTGGTTACTTAGAATCATTGAATTCAGTTAAAATATTTTCTGCATGTTAAAAATGCGCATAAACAAACATGTTTAAATTTTGGTTACGTTTGGAGTATGGGGCAGGCTGATTACAAGGTAGAGGTGTTTCCACGGACTCTAAGGAGGGGGGGGGGGCTGTAATCGACATAAGCATTGGTGCAAGCCATTTAACCGGACACTGGGACTTCAGTTTGCTAAACAGCACTTAAATAAACCATTATTGTTCTAGGAACGTGTTCTATTTACAGATGAAAGTAAGTTTTACATTTGTGGGTCGGATAAAAGGGGAATAAGTTGAAGAAAAAAAACCTCTTGATAAGACTATTCGAAAGCTTACTAAATTCTCTAATTAATATTCTGAGAAGATTTTCGATTAGTCAATGTCAATCGGAGAAAACAGTGTTTAAAACATTGAATGTGTTAGTTTTGTTCTTTAGAACGGGTTTTAGTAGTTGTATAGCTTACTTTGTAATTGTTTGTTCTAAAGTTTCTTTATTTTTAGAAACATTTAGAAATTAGAAACATTTTGATAGTTTTGAATACATTGAACAATGAAATAAGAATTTCATTTCTGTAGCAGTGGAGCCTGACCATGCCAGCTTTAGGGTGTTCCAGGTAAAAGGGTATGCTGCTGGCCTTTTGTCACTGGTCATAAATCATTTCAAAAAAGATGGGACCAAAATAATGAGTGTTTCTATTTTATTCTTTCCAAATGACACTAGGAATAAGAACGGAACCGCGCTAAGATGATGCAGTTCCTGCGAGTCGGACTTTTTCCTTTTCGGCAGCTAGATAACAAACAACAGATTTTCTTTCTTCTTGACGATAGGCAAATACCAACACAGATGCTTTCTTCTTAGTAACCAGCTATAAGGTCTCTGCTTCCACAACAGTATCCAGACATATATAAATGATGCTTCCCCAAAGGGAGCCAAATAACATACTATGATGGTAAGCCATCGACGACTTTATGACCACCTAGAACGAGATCCTTCCTTTTTCAAGATCATGTAAATACTTATGACAAAGCCTTCTAGATTAATAGGCTAAACTTTAAAAATAATAAATAACCTATAAGAATATATTTTTAATTTATGGATAAACACGTATACAGATGGAACATGTAGGGGGAGGGAGTCTTCACTACTACTAAAATAATGGCTTATAAGGTTGACCTCATGGCACAATCCGAAAGTGCTAACTAGAAACATTCATGTTTTAGCACCCATAGATCATGAAAATAATGATGGTGTATATATATATATATATATATATATATATATATATATATATATATATATATGTACTAACAAAAGTCCCTGCACACCCGCATGCAAGTTCCATTGTGCAAAACATTCTACAAGATATTGAAAATTTAAATTATTTAAATTTTAACGTCCATTATTATTAACTACGAATTTTGGGACGGGTTATCTACAGGTTACCACCCTTTTCTAGCCAAGAGAGGGCAGATGCCTTTTCTTTTTTCGAAAGAAAAGCCACCAATCCTAGTGGGAATCGAACCCATGACCTTTAGGAAGGAGTGATAACTGCTGATATTGAAAATAAAATTCACACTTTTGGTTACACAATTTAATGTATTTTAATAAACAATGATTAAATGACGTATGGACAAAATATATTGTGGGATGTGATTAGAAATAACTTAGCATCTACAGGAGATTGGAGATTGAATTCAAATTTGGTACCGATAGGTGTAAGATGTAAGATATATAAAATTCGTAGTTATTAAAAGGACGTTAAAATTTAATAAATAAATATATAAACACACATACACATTTGAACCACCTTTATATTCTTGATCTATGTGATCTGAAACATGAAATTTTCGTGTCGGCACTTCCGGATTGCGTCATGAGGTCAACCTTATAAGCGGGTTTTCTCCCTATGGAGGGAAGGAAGAACCGCGCTAAAACAGAGAATAAAGAACCTTAAATTCTGCGTTAAGTGGTCTGGTTCAAGGTTAAATTTGGCCTTGTGAAATTGCTGCAAACAACATTTGTTTTTCTAATATTGCAAAAAACTTTGGTGGGCAGTCTTTTAACGAATTACAGCTCAGACAGAGAGTTTTTTTAGGGAAAGTCGTCAATATTGACCTTTGGGATATATAAGGGGGGGCTAAGAGGGCTGCAGGCCCCCCCCCCCGAAATTTTGATTTGATGGTAAAAACCTTTCGTAAAACCCTTAAAAATAAATTAAATAAGACTACTTAGTTCATAAAAAATATTTTATTTTCCGTGTAATAGCGTTAGTATTCCATACCCCGGAAATGGTCTCAGCCCCCACCCCCCTGAAATTCCCCCAGCCCCTCCCGAAATTATTTTTTATATACGCCCTGATATTGCCGGATTAAGATTTCAAATTTTCGTCAAAATGGCGACAAAAGGAAAATTCAGTCTCAGAACTTTAGACTGAAACATGTGTCCTAGAAATTGTTATCACAGTACTTCTATATGTTCACGGGGAAGCAACAAAATAAGAAGCATATTGTATTAACTTGATCCCTTTTCTGTGGCTGTGCGATTCAGCAGCGTCAAGGGCGGGAGGAAGTCGGAGCAGGCTGAGTTTTGCTTTTGTTCACATTTTGGCGAAGAGGTTATTTTATTTATTTATTTATGGGGGGGGGGGGGGTTGATGATGCTCCGCGTCAGTAGTGTGAGGAAAAGCATGGGAAAGGAAGGAACCCAGACACCAGTCAGCAATATTGACCATCAGCAGCTAGAGACCTGCATTGCTCTATAATTCCCACGATTCCCCTATCCTACCTGCCTATTTAGGCTGGGCTAAATCCTAGCCCAGGGTCAGTCTCTCAGTCTCTCCTCACTCACACTCTCTACCACCGTCCAGGCCAGTTGTCCTATCAATACACGCTACTTCTCACAAGCCAGCCTTTCATTCTCAGCCCCCGAAACTCCATCACATTTGGTGGCAGCGGTAAACCACGATCAACACCATCACATTTGGTGGCAGCGGAGAACACGGTCAACTCCATCACATTTCAATAAATGAATCAACTGGCTATTCGCGTTACGAACTACTTTTCGGACAAAAGATGACTTTTCCCTGGGAAACACAATTAATTTCAACAAACATGCCGACGAATTACGACATACATATCAAAGCACTACAATTGAAACTAAAGTCCATTCATGATTGCACTAAAATTATCCAATCAAAAACGACCAAACAACGAGCGCACTACTACAACAAAAACACAAAACAACTTACTCTCTCACCTGTAGATTACGTATATATGAGAAAAAATCCAGTATCAAGCACAATCAAGAAACTGGCAAGAAAATTCTCAGGACCACAGAAAGTACTGACGATTCTCTCACCTCAGACGCTGATAATTGACAAAAAAGGCAAACAAGTGGTGACACACTTCAACATGATCAAAAAGGGTCGATTACGAAAAGATCATCCACTCTTAAAAGCAGACACGCAGACTCAACCCCAGACCATACAGGACCAAAACAGAGCAATAGCTGAGTATTAGTACACACTCAATGACACTTAGGGCACGCAAATAAAAAAAAAAAAAAAAAAAAAAAAAAAATTGAAGAATTGAAAATCCAGCATCATATATTTAATGGAAATTATTTCTACAGGAAGATCGCAAGCCAAACTACGCCCTCATACGTGCTGAGTGCGATCCTTCCACAGTGAAAAACACGAGGTAAGGGAAATACAAAAACATGTTTCCTCAAAACAATACAAAAACATCGATACTTATACTACTGTACTTGACCTCAATCCAACCCCAAGAAACTAACCCTTCAAAGCAAGGAATTATAATAGAACGCCTACCTGACAGTACTCTCACCACTAGCCAATGGACAATAGCATTTTCTTACGACTTAGAAGAATTTACCAATGACATAAACACATTGATAGAAATGGAGACCAACTTGGAGCAGGAATACAACAATCACTCCCACGTATATCCTGGCTTCACTATTGAACTCGCGAAAATAAAAAGCAGTCTAAGAACCTACTTAAGCTCTTCAAAATTCCTACTAAAATATTTCCTATACAAAGATACAGACGAGGACTTATCAATGCCATAGGTTCAGGGTTCTCGTATCTATTTGGGGTAGCAACAACAGATCAACTGGAACAAGTGCAGGACCAAATAGACACACTTTACTCAACCTCAGACGGCGACATCCACAATGAACACCACCAACTATCCATAATAAAAAATATGGAACAACAAATAACAAACAACACACAAATGCTCAAAGAAACAATCAAAAACCTGTTAGTAATAACGAATAACTTGAACAACACAATACATAACATTTCGACTTCCATCATGAGCAACACATACTTGGATACAATATACAGACATTTTTCCACCGCCTTCAGGCAGATGGAACTTATACTCAACGACGCGCGTTTTCAGCTAATAAACATACAGAATACGCTAAACGCTGCAGCCAAAGGAAGGCTTTCACCACAACTCATAGAACCGGATCTTTTACTGACCATATTAAAGAACATTTCAAACATATTACCACAAGACTATACGCTTAGAGTTGCTCCTTCGGCAGAAGAACTAAATCAATATTATAGACATTCACATGTAGTTGCATCAGTAAAAGACTCGATGATTTTTATCCAGGTACAGCTACTCATACACTCAAAAGATCAAGTATACAACACATATAAGATACATACATATCCAATCTTTCACGAAGACACTAAAATTTGGACGGAACTACAATTACGAAATACAATAATTTTACAATCGATGGACGAAGAGTATTACACAACCATTGATGAACAACGGTATATAGAATGTACCACAAACCCACTCGCTCGCTGCACACAAGACTTACCATTAACACACAAAACGATAAAACCTGTGAGTCAGACCTTCTCCAAAACCGTGCGACAACCTGCCAACAGAACTTACTTATTCCATCTGTCACGCCGGTAGCTATGAGACTACACAATGATTTCATATAAGCGACAGACAAACCGGTGAAGGTAAAACTCATAAGTGGCAAAGTCATTCAAAAACCGACACTGATTGGCCACGGACGCATACCAGACAATACACCGCAAACTGCACAATACACCTGCAATATCAGAAATTCGGATTGGACGGAAATATACACATTCAACCCAGCACTCCAACTTTGCACTTGCCCCACATAATGGACAACCCACTAACACCTACAGAAATCGCAACTCTCATAAGAAACAACAACTCCATAAGGCAAGCTCTCACAAACCTCCAAAACACATTAAAAGGGCAGACATCAAACATTCAAGTTCAAACACTCATCACACAACTAGAGTCTGAACAGCAATCATTCATCCAAAGACACAGTATGCACTTTACAGCCGCGGGAACGTCGGTCGTCACAATCACCACCATTGCTATACTTACAACATTTCTTTTAAAAATAACACAGAGATCCAACCTACCCACTATAATTCAGCTGTCTCAACCAGCGACAGTAAACGAAATCACGACTTGACAAAAAAAAAATACTAACACGAAGAATGTCGTCATAAGGTTGAGATGACCTGGGAATAAGGTTGAGATGACCTGGGAATAACTCATTCAATCCAATCATGATTTATTTAACAATGTGCATGAGTCATTTAAATCACTAACTAACGCTTGTAAATATTACTAACCAAGGTATCAAAACCGAAAAGGGAGAATTATAGTGCACAATTTCTTATATAGAGCATTTCTATAGAGCACAGTACATAGAGCATTTAAATTTGTGCAAACATGCAGATTCCAATTATTACTATTATTACAATGTATCAAAAAAATCAGTCCCGTAACAGGCCACGAAGGCCCTGAGGGGCAGATACTATAGAGGTATCTGATTCATGACCATACGGCGCACTAGGGAGATAGTATGGTCAGTACTATGCTCCGGCCGCCTGATTTTCCCCTTGGCCGCTTCGACTGCTAGAGTCATTAGCACCCAAGGTACCCATTATTAAATTAATTAAAGGCTGGGTCGACCTAGGGACGGTCAGGGAGGCCGAATTTAACCCATGAGCGAAGACACTAGAAGAAAAAATCCTTAGTGCTTGCTCGGGATTTTTATATTGAATGTTTATATTTTCAACGTATGCGCATTAAAGGTAATAATTCTACATATTAAGCAACTAAATGTTTTAGTTATAGTAATTCTAGTTTAAAATTTTATGAAAGGGTCACTCAAACCAATTCTTGTAAATTGTTCTTAGAAGTAAGCACCTAATCTTATGTATGATGATTAGATAGTTAGCCGTCGAGGTGATAAGTACAGATGGAATGGTTGGGATTCGGCTAAATAAACCTCAATATGATTTTGTTTTAAAAAAATCTATATTTCGGACGTTTCGGCTACTCATTGGTAGCCTTCGTCAGCTAAAATGACAAAAAAAGAAAATTAATACAGAAACAAACAAGAAAAATTTATAATTGTGATAGGTAACAGAACTATAGATACAGTTTAACTTATAACAGAACATATCGTCTTAAAATTCTTAGACTGAGTAGAATGAAAAAAAGAAAATGGGTACAGTAATTGATTTTAATAGTAATTAGTAACATTAATTGATTTTACAAAGAAATAAGAGAACTATATACCAATGACAAATATAGTAGCTAATAGTAACATTAATTAATTTTACAAAGAAAAGATACTACATACCAATGGAAATGCCGAGCGGCAGAGGAAGACCAAGGTTGGCAATTAAGTAACCATTGTGAAAGTGTCTAAGGAAAAAAGGAATCTGCAGGGGTATATGTAACTGGAAACAGCAAGAGGTGGGGGAAACGGGCGGTAGGATCAAACAGATGTTTATGACATTTTATGACAGGAAAGGAGAAAAAGGTGTTAATGGAAGGATACCCAAGGGGCAAGGTAAAAATCTAGGTAGGTGGTCGGGCGAGTATTTGGAAAATATTAGCGTACATAGGAGAAATGCCTTGTTGGTCAGTTTTGTAATTTATATTGTTTTTGTTTAAGTTTATGTGTACACATTCCGAGATCTGTAGTCTTTTTTTGTTACGTTGTGTAGAAAGAATTTTCGTATCGTCGAAGTTAAAAGTGTGTTTTTGTGTAATGGCGTGTTTTGCAAGTGCAGATTTATCTATTTCTTTATTAGTGATGGTTCGTTTATGTTGTGTAATACGTGAGTGAATGTCATTTATGGTTTCTCCTATGTATACACCATTACAGGAAGGGGTTTGGCAAGGGACTTGGTAAACAACTCGGGTGGTATGTTCAAAAGGGATGGGATCTTTGAGTTTGGTGTAGAGGGTTTTGAGTTTGTTGGTAGTTTTCAAACCAAAGTTTAGGGAAGGGTAGGATTTTTTAATTGTCTTTGTAAGTTTATCAGTCAGTCCAGGTGTAAATGGTAGAGATCGGAACATTTGGGAACTGGGAGTTAGGGAAGAATTGGGAGAGATAGTGCTGGAAGGTTGGGATTTTACTTTTTTAACAAGGGATTTTATGAGGTTGGGGGGAAATTGGTTGCGTGCCAATATATCTGAGGCGATATTAATATTTTTATTGTGGAAGGAAGCATGGGATAGGGAGAGGACTCGGCGGAGGAGATTTCTGGCTACATTAATCTTGAGGTGGTAAGGATGGGATGAATGAAAATTAAGTAACCGTCCCGAGTATGTGGGTTTTGTGTACCAGTCAGTAATAATAGTACCGTCAGTCTGTCTAATTAGTAAGATGTCCAAGTATGGGAGCTGTCTGTCCTGTTCTATTTCGACTGTAAATTGAAGCCTAGGGTAAAAGGAATTGAAACAGGTAAGTATGTCAGTTAGTCTGTTTGGGTTAATCATCAGCAAAAGATCGTCTACGTATTTGCAGATGAATGAGATGTCATGGGGAAACTGTGGGACGAGGGAGTTGAGAAGATCGTTGAGAAGGATTGAGGATAAATCGGGTGCAAGACAGTTGCCCATGGCTAGACCTTCAATTTGTTTATAGAATTTCCCATCATATTTAAAAAAACCGCTGTTAACACAAAGTTTTAGACTTTCTATAAACAGATCAAAGGATAGAGGGCTATGGAGGTGGAGGGTGGGCCAATGGTTTTCGATAATTTCTAGCGTTTTGGCTAGTGGGACGTTAGTGAATAAGGATGTGGCATCAATGGAAACTAAAATGTGGCCGTGGGGAATGGTTAGGTTGGATAATTTAGAAATTAGGTCAAAAGAATTTTTTATATCATAGGGATTATTATGGCTAAGTATTTGTAATGAGGGAAGAAGAAATTTACTGAGGCTGGAAGAGGGAGAATCTATATTGGCAATGATGGGACGAAGGGGATTACCAGGTTTGTGGATTTTGGGGAGGCCATAGGCACGCGGTGGGAGGGAATTGTGGGAAATTAAGAAGGACTTAGTGGATTTGTCGATTTCGTTAGAGTTAAAAAGTTTGTGAATGTGTTCGTTGAATTTTCGTTCTTGTATTTTCGTAATGTCCTTAGGAATGGGTAAGTATGTATTGGTGTCGTTGAATAAGTTGGTCATTTTTTCGTTGTATTCTGTTCTGTCCATGATGACGGTCGTGTTTCCCTTGTCGGATTTAGTACATATTATATGTTGTTCGTGTGTCCGTAAGAAAGTTTTGGTGTGTTTTAGGTCTTTGTAAAATTCAGTGGAAAGGTGGGAGTGGCTGGGGGAAGGAATTTGTAAGAAATTGGTGATGCTATTAACTACTTTAGAGCGGGTTTGGTCTTCCTCTTTACAAGGAACGGTTTGTAGTATGTATTCTACATCGGTAATTATTTTGGGAACAACAATACCTGGTGTAGGAGGTAAAGAAAATTTTTCTCCTAAACCAAGTATGTTGTTAACCTGAGGGGGGACGTTGACCGAGGAGATGTTTTTTACCCAGTTTTCGTCACCGATGGGGCGGTGAACGTGATTCTGGCGAGTTTTATTAAATTTTTTGAAAAGATTTATTTTTAACTTAGATTTTAAACTATTACAAATGTTTGAAATAAAATTGGATATGTCATTAAACAGGTCCTGGTCAACTAACCCTCTTAAGATATTAAAGTGTGACTCTACCAATGTTTCTAAATTTTTAATTTCACAGTTTAAATTGGCTATTTCTATATTGAGTAATTTTTTCTGGAAATGAAGTTTCGCTGTTGCAAGTTGTTTTTGAACAGGGGAGTTCAGGTCGCATATCAACCCGTGCGACCTGAACTCCCCTGTTCAAAAACAACTTGCAACAGCGAAACTTCATTTCCAGAAAAAATTACTCAATATAGAAATAGCCAATTTAAACTGTGAAATTAAAAATTTAGAAACATTGGTAGAGTCACACTTTAATATCTTAAGAGGGTTAGTTGACCAGGACCTGTTTAATGACATATCCAATTTTATTTCAAACATCTGTAATAGTTTAAAATCTAAGTTAAAAATAAATCTTTTCCAAAAATTTAATAAAACTCGCCAGAATCACGTTCACCGCCCCATCGGTGACGAAAACTGGGTAAAAAACATCTCCTCGGTCAACGTCCCCCCTCAGGTTAACAACATACTTGGTTTAGGAGAAAAATTTTCTTTACCTCCTACACCAGGTATTGTTGTTCCCAAAATAATTACCGATGTAGAATACATACTACAAACCGTTCCTTGTAAAGAGGAAGACCAAACCCGCTCTAAAGTAGTTAATAGCATCACCAATTTCTTACAAATTCCTTCCCCCAGCCACTCCCACCTTTCCACTGAATTTTACAAAGACCTAAAACACACCAAAACTTTCTTACGGACACACGAACAACATATAATATGTACTAAATCCGACAAGGGAAACACGACCGTCATCATGGACAGAACAGAATACAACGAAAAAATGACCAACTTATTCAACGACACCAATACATACTTACCCATTCCTAAGGACATTACGAAAATACAAGAACGAAAATTCAACGAACACATTCACAAACTTTTTAACTCTAACGAAATCGACAAATCCACTAAGTCCTTCTTAATTTCCCACAATTCCCTCCCACCGCGTGCCTATGGCCTCCCCAAAATCCACAAACCTGGTAATCCCCTTCGTCCCATCATTGCCAATATAGATTCTCCCTCTTCCAGCCTCAGTAAATTTCTTCTTCCCTCATTACAAATACTTAGCCATAATAATCCCTATGATATAAAAAATTCTTTTGACCTAATTTCTAAATTATCCAACCTAACCATTCCCCACGGCCACATTTTAGTTTCCATTGATGCCACATCCTTATTCACTAACGTCCCACTAGCCAAAACGCTAGAAATTATCGAAAACCATTGGCCCACCCTCCACCTCCATAGCCCTCTATCCTTTGATCTGTTTATAGAAAGTCTAAAACTTTGTGTTAACAGCGGTTTTTTTAAATATGATGGGAAATTCTATAAACAAATTGAAGGTCTAGCCATGGGCAACTGTCTTGCACCCGATTTATCCTCAATCCTTCTCAACGATCTTCTCAACTCCCTCGTCCCACAGTTTCCCCATGACATCTCATTCATCTGCAAATACGTAGACGATCTTTTGCTGATGATTAACCCAAACAGACTAACTGACATACTTACCTGTTTCAATTCCTTTTACCCTAGGCTTCAATTTACAGTCGAAATAGAACAGGACAGACAGCTCCCATACTTGGACATCTTACTAATTAGACAGACTGACGGTACTATTATTACTGACTGGTACACAAAACCCACATACTCGGGACGGTTACTTAATTTTCATTCATCCCATCCTTACCACCTCAAGATTAATGTAGCCAGAAATCTCCTCCGCCGAGTCCTCTCCCTATCCCATGCTTCCTTCCACAATAAAAATATTAATATCGCCTCAGATATATTGGCACGCAACCAATTTCCCCCCAACCTCATAAAATCCCTTGTTAAAAAAGTAAAATCCCAACCTTCCAGCACTATCTCTCCCAATTCTTCCCTAACTCCCAGTTCCCAAATGTTCCGATCTCTACCATTTACACCTGGACTGACTGATAAACTTACAAAGACAATTAAAAAATCCTACCCTTCCCTAAACTTTGGTTTGAAAACTACCAACAAACTCAAAACCCTCTACACCAAACTCAAAGATCCCATCCCTTTTGAACATACCACCCGAGTTGTTTACCAAGTCCCTTGCCAAACCCCTTCCTGTAATGGTGTATACATAGGAGAAACCATAAATGACATTCACTCACGTATTACACAACATAAACGAACCATCACTAATAAAGAAATAGATAAATCTGCACTTGCAAAACACGCCATTACACAAAAACACACTTTTAACTTCGACGATACGAAAATTCTTTCTACACAACGTAACAAAAAAAGACTACAGATCTCGGAATGTGTACACATAAACTTAAACAAAAACAATATAAATTACAAAACTGACCAACAAGGCATTTCTCCTATGTACGCTAATATTTTCCAAATACTCGCCCGACCACCTACCTAGATTTTTACCTTGCCCCTTGGGTATCCTTCCATTAACACCTTTTTCTCCTTTCCTGTCATAAAATGTCATAAACATCTGTTTGATCCTACCGCCCGTTTCCCCCACCTCTTGCTGTTTCCAGTTACATATACCCCTGCAGATTCCTTTTTTCCTTAGACACTTTCACAATGGTTACTTAATTGCCAACCTTGGTCTTCCTCTGCCGCTCGGCATTTCCATTGGTATGTAGTATCTTTTCTTTGTAAAATTAATTAATGTTACTATTAGCTACTATATTTGTCATTGGTATATAGTTCTCTTATTTCTTTGTAAAATCAATTAATGTTACTAATTACTATTAAAATCAATTACTGTACCCATTTTCTTTTTTTCATTCTACTCAGTCTAAGAATTTTAAGACGATATGTTCTGTTATAAGTTAAACTGTATCTATAGTTCTGTTACCTATCACAATTATAAATTTTTCTTGTTTGTTTCTGTATTAATTTTCTTTTTTTGTCATTTTAGCTGACGAAGGCTACCAATGAGTAGCCGAAACGTCCGAAATATAGATTTTTTTAAAACAAAATCATATTGAGGTTTATTTAGCCGAATCCCAACCATTCCATCTGTACTAATCTTATGTATTTTACACAATTCTCATTTTGTATTTATTTTTTCTTTTTCAAAAGGGTTACTTTAATCCATTTTTATATCATCATATAAGCACAGCCTGTATAAAAACTAATATTAAGAACATTTCGTAATGGAATTAAGCTGCAAAAGGCATCAATATCATCACCAATCTTAAGCATTGTATAATTTGAATCATTCCAGTCACCATGTATATATTTTATATTTTATCACTTCATTAATCGAACATTGTATTAATTTGAATTTGAAAGTTACAGGGGACAACTGACCTAGCAGAAATCCATCACATTTCCACCCAACAACCCATCCAATTCCTAAAAAGAGCTCAGCAGGCAGTCTCTGCAACAATCATCACTACGCTGCTTGCACCAAATCTGGACAACCCTTGGAGGCGGACAGACACCACTCATCACATGCTCTCCACCTACCACCCCGCAGATTCTCCAAGACTTCGCAGCACCACAGCGAGAAGCACACACGCTCACATGCATATACCTCATCCTCTTTTCAACGCTTTCCGCTTTAAAGAGAAGGGGGGTATATGTGAGGAAAAGCATGGGAAAGGAAGGAACCCAGACACCAGTCAGCAATATTGACCATCAGCAGCTAGAGACCTGCATTGCTCTATATTGCCCACGATTCCCCAATCCTACCTGCCTATTTAGGCTGGGCTAAATCCTAGCCCAGGGTCAGTCTCACTCAGTCTCTCAGTCTCTCCTCACTCACACTCTCTACCACCGTCCAGGCCAGTTGTCCTATCAATACACGCTACTCGGGGTCTCCCGTGGTCTAATGGCTAGCGCCTTGGATTCATAAGCGGGAGATGGTGGGTTCGATTCCCAACCTCCGGCAGGAATTTTATCATCCCACGGCTCGCTGGTGAAATTCCTCGCTACACCCTGGATGTCGGCGCTAATGACCTAGATGTAGATGTGCCGTAAAAAAAAAAAAAAAAAAAAAAAAAAAAAAAAAAAAAAAAAAAAAATACACGCTACTTCTCACAAGCCAGCCTTTCATTCTCAGCCCCCGAAACTCCATCACATATGGTGGCAGCGGTAAACCACGATCAACACCATCACTGTAGCTAATAGCATCTTTTCCTATTAAAGAAATTAACGAAGAGGTTAAACCTTAATTCATAAATATTGGACTTTCCCTTCAACATTCTTCCAACCTTCTCACTATTGAAAAAGGCTGACCAACAACATCCCATCCATTTTGATTATTATCTGTATATAACAACAGATATAAGGAGGGCGTATGTAACAACGCCCTCCACGGGAATCGGTTTAAATTTCATAGGACCGCCCCTCCTTCCTTCATCCACATAATCCATAAACTTATAGTTATAGGCCATCGGGTCTCCTTAATAATTTTTAAGGAACAAGTTAGAGATATATTTTTACTCTTTTGTTTTACACATGTTATTTTTTATATTAAAATAAACATATTGTTTTAATTTATTTGGAGAGTGGTGATAATAAATAAATCTTGGTTTTCAACACTCCCCCTCACTCGAAAATCTAGAGAAGTCCAATAGATTCTCGAAGTTGTATAAGTCTTGGATTAGGTAATCCTTTTGTAAGGATATCAGCTTCCATTATTGTTGATGGTTTGTAAGTAGCGACTATATCTCCATTGGCAACTTTCTCATGAATGAAGTGTTCTTTTATATTGATGTGTTTGGACCTTGAGCTGATGATAGCATTTTTTGTTAAGTCCTGTGCAGCGATGTTGTCATTAAAAATTTGTATGGTTTCTTGAGGTTTTCCCATGTCATTAATAAGTTGTCTTAAATGCATGGCCTCTTTTGCAGCCTCAGTCAAAGACATGTACTCCGCTTCTTGGGTTGATAGTGCTACGGTTCTCTGCTTGCGAGACTCCCAACTTACACATGACCCTGTTAAAGTAAAGCAGTAGCCTGTATATGAACGGCCGTCAATGCTGCATGAGCTCCAATTAGCATCTGCGAATCCAATGAGAGGTTGGTTCGTTTTTTGGTAGGTTAGTTTCAGATTTCTGGTACCTTTCAGGTAGCGGAGAATTCTTTTTGCTGCCATCCAGTGATCATGACCATAACATGTATTAAACTGGCTTAAAAAGCTTACTGCATAAGAAATGTCTGGTCTTGTACCAATTGACAAGTAAAGGAGTGACCCTATTAGATTTTGATAAGGGTATCCCGGAAGTGATTTTTCTAAATTGCGCTCGAGTTTGAGACCAGGAATCATTGGGGTCAATACAGGATTGCATGCTTCCATATTATATTTTGTTAGCAGTTCATCAATGTATTTGGCTTGATTTGCTGTGATTTTTCCTTTTTCCTGCTTGAATTCTACTCCTAAGCAGTACTGTAGAGGTCCCACATCTCTCATGTTAAAAGAATTCTTCAGGGTAGTTTTTAAATTTTTACGACTCTTTGATGCCACGAGGATGTCATCGACATATACTGCGACTATCACATTGTCTCCCCCTGAACTTTGAGAATATATACAAGGATCAGCAATTGATTGTTGGAAACCAAGATCTTTTAGTTTTGAGTCCAATTTTTGGTACCATTGGCGCCCAGCTTGTTTCAGACCATAAATTGCCTTTTTAAGTTTACATGTTTTCTCTCCTTGGATAGATCGTAGGTCATTTAGCATTTTTGTAGCCTTTAGAAAGATGGTATTGTCTTCACTCGCACTTTCTTCAAGTACAATTTCAGAGAGAAATTTCCCCAATTTTTCAGGTATTTCCATAACGATTTTTTCTTTCAATTCACCATTTAAGAAAGCAGAGATGACATCCATTTGGTTAATTATCAAATCTTCATTGGCTGCAAGAGGTTTCAATGATCGAATTGAACTTAATTTGACTATTGGTGCATATGTTTCGTCGAAATCTACACCAGGCCTCTGCGAAAATCCTTTTGCTACGAGACGTGCTTTTCGCCTTTCAAGTTCACCATTAGCTTTGTACTTGGTTTTTAGCTCTATTTTACTGCCAATAATATTTAAATTTCCTTGTTTCTTAATAATTTCCCATGTATCATTTTTTAAATGTGACTTCAATTCCATTTTTAAAGCTTCCTCCCAATCTTGAGCCTCTGAGCTCTCTAGAGCTTCTTTCAGAAATAAGGAAGACATGTCATAATCCTTAGTCCAAGCTGGAGGATGAATTGGTCTTCTGTCTCTTAAGACTGGAAGATGATCATCTTCATCATTTTGAAGAACATCAACATTTTCTTCTTGAATGTTGTTATTTTTTAATTCACTCTCTTTTTCTGGTATTTGCCGTTGCCTTGTCAGCATATTTCTATTTCACTATTTTTGAATTTTGATTGTTGTTTCTACCTGTTTTTATATTTTCATCTGTAGGTTCAGTAAAAGGGTCACAATTTATTTTATTTTCTCTGGTAGAATGAAATGGTTTATCAAGGACTTTTACATCCCTTGATACAATAATTCTATTTAGAGTTGGCATCCATATTCTTTATGCTTTTGATTGTTCTGAATAACCAACGAATATACCTTCTTCAGCTCTAGGTTGAAATTTGTCCTTATTTTTAATTTTATTTAATACAAAAGCTTTAGAGCCAAAAATTTGTAGGTGTATAATGGAATGTATGATGGAAAATAGCCTGCCCATCTTTGAAATGGTGTTTCATGATTTATTGTTCTTGATGGACACCTATTTAGAAGATAATTAGCACAATCAATTGCTTCAGCCCAGAATTTTGGAGGTAGATTTGAGTCTAGCATAAGACATCTAGCTTTGTCTAACAGAGCTCTGTTTCGGCGCTCAGCTAAACCATTTTGTTCTGGGGTTCGAGGTGCAGAAAGTCTTCGAGTTATTCCACATTTTTTCAGAAATTCGTCGAATTCTTTATTTCAATATTCTGAAACCTCATTGTCACTCTGGAGAAGAATCTCCAATTTCTTCCTTCCAATTTGATTTTCCACACCATTTTTAAATTCCTTGAAGTATGACAGAACTTGATTTTTGTGTTTCAGGAAATAAACTCTGCCATATCTTGTTGCTTCATCTATAAAGGCGACAAAATACCTTGATCCACCTGGAGAAGTAACACGCATTGGTCCTACCACGTCTGAATGTATTATATCCAGTTTATTTAAATGTTTTGGTTCACTTCTTTTTGGAAAAGGTAGCTTCGGTAATTTTCCTGAAAGACAAATTTCACAATCGCCTAAAATGTCTTTGACGTTAAATTTTAGTCCCTTCAATATTTTATTCTTATACGCTAACTTTAGATCAGCTTCATTTATGTGGCCTAGTTTTTTGTGCCAACTAATTAATTTTGAATTTGATTTAAATTGTTTATTTAATGCTGAAGATTCTTGGTTAGGTTTCTCATTAATTAAATACAGATTGTTATGTTTAATTGCCTAAGCAACAACTGTTCCTTTTTTATCCTTAACCTCAGCGTAATTCTTTTTGAAAATTATATCAAAACCTTTGTGGTAATTTTGCTAACTGATAATAAATTAGTATTTAAATTAGGAATATATAAGGTGTCTGTCAAGGTTACAACATTTTCCTTTCCCACATTGATTTTGGCAGATCCTTTTCCTTCAATGTGTACTGTATGCTTATTTGATGCTAATTTTAATTTACCTAAACCCGATTTATTTTATTTTTACAACCCATTTTTTCCTGTTGATTACCACCACGAATACCTAGTTTCGTTGTAATGTAACAAAGGTTACGGCTGGTAGTGGCAAATTGGTAATGTGGGTCCGGAGTAAACCCCCCCTCCTAATAAACCGATTTAGGCTATTTTTACAACTTTTCTCTCTCTTTAGATCAATATAACGAATACCGAGTTTCGTTGAAATATAACAAAACCTACGGCTGGCATGGTCAAATTAGTGTTTTGGGTCCGGGGTAAACCCCCCTCTCGGTGAACCGATTTTGGTGGTTAACGAACTCGTTCAATCGTTTGCTAATTGAACACTATATACCACGTTTCGTGAAGAAAAAACAAAAACTCTGCCCGCTATCGTGTTAACAGACACTTATATATCTATATATATGCCTCTATATATATATATATATATATATATATATATATATATATATATATATACAGATATATATAAATTTTGACGGGGGTCATTTTCGTTGTCTACTAGGTAGTATCGATAAATATTTGAAGAAAATTTTCAAAAATTCCGACATGAGTGCAACCTCTATAGCAACTTTCCTTCGGAAGTGCTAAAAGGAATCTACTAGGGTATATGCAACTGAAAAACCCCAGGTGGTGGGAGGAGGTCGGTGGGGATCAAAAGCCTTTTATGACAGGAAAGGTGTTGAATGTAAATATTATTTATATTTCTGTGTGTATCGATACTATATTGCTAGGTGTGGTCAGGCGCTCCCCACCCCTTTTTTTTCTTACCTGTAAGCTCCCTACTAGTGCAGTGTCCTGAACCATACGTGATCTGTATTCATCTGCATAATAAAGTGCTTATTCCTATAAATACTTACCTTTTTAGCACTTTCCTCCGAAGGAAAGTAGCTATTGAGGTTGGACTCATGACGGAATTTTTGAAAAATTTCTTCAAATCTTTATCGATCCTACCTAGTAGACACCGAAAATGACCCCCGTTAAATTATATATATATATATATATATATATATATATATATATATATATGCATATATATATATATATGTGTCTGTTAACACGATAGCGGCCAGAGTTTTTGTTTTTTCGTCACGAAACTTGGTATATAGCATTCAATTAGCAAACGATTGAACGAGTTCGTTAACCACCAAAATCGGTCCAACGGAAGGGGGGGTTTACCCCGAACCCAAAACACTAATTTGACCATTTCAGCCGTATTATTTGTTATATTTCAACGAAACTTGGTATTCGTAGTGGTAATATAGAGAGAAAAGTGAGATATAAAAATGAACTAAATCGCTTCATAAGGAGGGGGGGTTTACTCCGGACCGACAATACCAATTCGCCACTACCAGCCGTGATTTTAGGTATATTTCGACGAAACTCGGTATTCATAGTGGTAATCTACAGGTAAATATGTGTTGTAAAAATCAACTAAATCGGTTCATTAGGAGGGGGGGGGGGTTTACTCCAGACCCACAATACCAATTCGCCACTACCAACCGTGATTTTTGGTATATTTCGACGAAACTCGGTATTCGTAGTGGTAATCTACAGGTAAATATGTGTTGTAAAAATCAACTAAATCGGTTCATTAGGAGGGGGGTTTACTCCGGACCCAAATTACTAATATACTCATACTGGTCGTAATTTCTGCTGTATTGTAACGAAACGCGGGTAACTCATGAGAAAGAAGTTTTGTAAAAATGAGCTGAATCGGTCAATCGGAAAGGGAAGTTTACTTCGTAATATATTTCAATAGAAAAGCCAGCCAGACATAGGTTCACAAAGGCGCCGCAAGGAGCGCTTTTTACCACTAGAGTGACTGTATCCGGTTCCTGCGTTAGATCAAAATACGATGATATGAGGTTTTTTTGTATTTATTACGTAGTGTAGTAGGTACCATGTGTAAACATAACTCTGGAAGCAAATTAATAATTTATCAGTTACTCATTACAAAATTAAAAGAGAACTATTCATGTTTTTATTTTATTAATGTAGGATATTTTAAGCAAATTGTTCTGGAAAGCAGTCTACACTACCCAAATTCTGAGGAAAGTGCTTAGTTGTGCAGCTCCTGCGTGACGGACTTTTTAACAGGTTATGGGCCCAGCGGTACTCGGTTGTGTGTTCAATCTTTATGAACTTTCGTTATTTTAGTTTCTCCGGAATAAGTTCAACCGTCAGGTTAGTTTTCGAACAGTTGCACGTGGTTCGTTCGTTCTTTCGTTGGAACATGGATTCACATCACCAAATCCTGTTAAGTGGATCAGAAAACTGGGAAGTTTGGAAGTTCAGATTAGTCATTGTCTTAAAGAACAAAAATTGCTATGATTTGTGCACTGATGACATTAAGCCACCGGCCGACTCTGATGAAAAAACTAAGAAGGACTGGAATACTAAAGAACGCCAAGCCCAGGAAATCATTACTTCTAGGATGGAAGAAAAGCCACTTTGCCATCTACTGTCTTGTAAATATGCGAATGAAATGTGGAAAAAGCTACTGACAGTCTATGACCGGACTTCAGAGGTTAGTTTGCATGTATTACAACAAAAGTTTTTTGCATACAAGTATAAAAATGAGGGAATATCTAGTCACCTATCAAACCTAGAGGATTTAGCCACTAAAATGAAGAACCTGGGGGAGGAAATTTCAGAGAAAATGCTCATAACCAAAATTATTATGTCTCTGCCAGAGGAGTATAAATACTTTCAGTCAGCTTGGGAGTCAAGCTCTACGCAGACGCTCAGCGAATTGACATCCCGCCTTCTAATTGAAGAAGAACGTCAAGTTTCGAAAAAAGGTGAAGCTTCTGTGTGTGCGTTTGTTACCAAAGCGAAGTGTAAAATGTGTGGTAAGGTAGGCCATTATGCTTCCAATTGTATTTCGAAAAACAAGGTTAGTAAACCATTATGTTTCTATTGTAAGAAACCAGGTCACTATATTAAAAATTGTAAAGTTCTTGCTGAAAAAGAAGGTAGAAATAAAAAGTTAGATGATAAAGGCTATAAACATGCTTTTATGGCAAATACGTTACCAATGATTAATGATTCAAAGAATCTATGGGTTGTTGACAGTGGTGCTACTGAGCACATGTCATTTAATTTAAATAATTTTCACTTTATAAATGATGTATCTAAAGATGTTAAAATTAGTGATGGAACCTTGTTAAAAGCTACAGGTATTGGAGATGTTTCTGTCAAAACATTCAATGGTAAACAATGGGTGTCATCTATTTTGAAGGATGTTCTTTATGTACCTCAATTAAAAATTAATCTGTTCTCTGTAACTTCAGCTATTGATAAGGGTCATGTATTTTTGATGGAAGGTAATATGTGTAAGATTGTAGATAAAGATAATGTATGTTGGATTTTAGGCAAACGTTATGGTAATTTATATAAATTTTGTTTGACTAGGGATAATAGTAGTGCTGATTTTGTTAGTTCCTGCAAGTCAAAAACTTTGCTTGAGTGGCATTGTATATTAGGTCATCAAAATTTTAACCATGTTGAGAAAATTCTTAAAAATTCTGATATAAATTATATTACGGATAAAAATTCTTTATTTTGTGATGCCTGCTGTCTCGGTAAACAACATACCCTTCCTTATCATATCAGCAAATCTCAGATTAAGGATGTGTGTGAAGTAATTAGTGCAGATTTGTGTGGTCCCATGGAAATAAATAGTTTAGGGGGAACTAGGTATTTTTTGCTACTAAAGGATCACTATAGTAAATTTAGAAAAATATATTTCCTTAAAAATAAAGATAACATTTCCTCAAAATTTAAAGAATTCTTTAATCTTGCAAAACGTGATACAGGAAAAGAGGTAAAATTTTTCCGATCCGATCGTGGTACTGAATTTATGAATAAGGATGTTCAGAATGTGTTGAGGGATTTTGGAATTAGACATCAAAAATCAACTCCTTATTGTCCACCTCAAAATGGCTGTATAGAACGTGAAATGCGTACTGTTGTTGAATGTGCTTGGACTATGTTATATGCGAAAAAGTTAGATAAAAGTCTTTGGGCTGAGGCCACAAACACAGCAGTGTATATACTTAATTGTTCGGGAACTAGTTCTGTAGAAGGTAAAACTCCCTGGGATCTATGGTTTGGAAATAAATTTAAATATTTTAAAGGACTTGAAATATTTGGCAGTCAGGTTTATGCTCATATCCCAAATCAAAAACATCAGAAATGGGATCCAAAAGGAAAACTAGGTTTTTTCGTTGGATATTAAGAGGATTCGAAAGCCTATAGAGTCTATTTTCCCAAACAGAACAAAATTGAAGTAGTGAGAAATGTGGTCTTTAGACCAGCGATGGATCCAGACCACACTAAGTTTTCCTATAAAAACCTATTTCCGAATTATTGTCTTAATGAAGAACTTGAAGAGGACAAGGATGAGTTAGTAACAGAAAAGGAGGAGAATACACCACCCGAAGAGGAAACAAATGAAGAAAGATATTTTTTAAGGAAAAGAATAGACTTAAAGAAACCTTCTCGACTTGATGATTATGAAATTACAGCCAATTTCTGTGATGTTGAAGACATAATTTTTGAAGATGCTTTTGCTGATACTAACTGGAGGAAAGCTATGGAAGAAGAAATGGACGCTCTAATGGATAACAAGACTTGGTCCTTGGTTGAGCTACCAGATAATAAGAAACCTCTTACTTGCAAATGGGTATACAGGAAGAAAACCACTGATAAAGGTGAGAAAGAAAAGGCTCGATTAGTTGTCAGGGGCTTTGAACAGAAGCCAGGGGTTGACTTCAAAGAAACTTTTAGTCCTGTTGCTAGTTATATTAGTATCCGTCTGATATTGGCTATTGCTGCAAAAGAAAACTTAAATGTTTTTCAATTTGATGTAAAAACTGCTTTTTTGAATGGGGACTTATCAGAGGAACTCTACATGGAAAAGCCTGAGGGTTTTCATGATGGTACTGCCCGAGTTTGTAAATTATTAAAAAGTCTATATGGACTTAAACAAGCTCCGAAAAATTGGAACATTAAATTTACTAGTTTTCTAAAAGAAGAAGGGTTCAGCTCTCTTGAAGCAGATCCCTGTGTGTTTGTTAAATTTAATCCAAATTTACTAATTGTGACATTATATGTAGATGATGGTTTGATTGTGGGTGCTTCAAAATCTGAAATTGATTATTTACTAATAAAATTAAATAAAAAATTTAAAGTCACATATGGGTTAGCAAAAATATATTTAGGTATAAACATTAAAATTGAAAATAATAATATTATATTAAATCAGATTAGTTATATTGATAAAGTACTTGCTAAATTTAAAATGAAGGATTGTATTCCTGTTAAAACTCCTATGATTCCTAATTATGATGATACTGCAACTGACAGTGCAGTGAACAAACCTTTTAGGGAAGCTATTGGTAGTCTTTTGTATCTATCAAATGTAACTAGGCCCGACATAGCTTATTCTGTAAATTACCTAAGTAGATTCATGGAAAAACCACTAATTAAACATTGGAATCAGTTAAAAAGAATCTTTAGATATTTGAAAGGTACTAGGAATTTAGGGTTGTCTTATTGTAAGAATGGTGATTTGGAAGTTTTCACTGATGCAGATTTTGCAGGAGAAAGGGAAACCAGTAAGTCTACAAGTGGTTATGTAGTAATGTTATCAGGAGCTGCTGTAGCTTGGGGTTCTAGAAGGCAAAGCCAGATAGCTCTGTCTACTGCTGACTCAGAGTTTGTTTCGGCTTGTGAAGGTATTTAAGAAACATTGTGGATTAATCATATGCTTTTAGAACTTAAGATGTGTCATAACTCAACACCATTGTATGTTGATAACAAGAGTGCTATTCACATAATTAACAGCGATAATGGGAAAATATTGAACCGTACTAAACATGTTAGAGTTAAGTATCATTATGTAATTGATAATATAGTAAATAATTTTTCATTACAACATGTATCTTCGGATCAACAAATTGCTGATATATTCACAAAGCCTCTTGTGCAAGTAAAATTTGTTAAATTTAGAGAAATGTTAGGACTAAACCATTTATGTTGAGAAATATGTATGTACTATTTTTTGTTTTTTTGTGTATTATTTAATTGTGTATTTATATATATATATATATTCTATCAGTTTTGTATCTTTGATAGGAATAATATTTAAGGAGGAGTGTTGAATGTAAATATTATTTATATTTCTGTGTGTATCGATACTATATTGCTAGGTGTGGTCAGGCGCTCCCCACCCCTCTTTTCTTACCTGTAAGCTCCCTACTAGTGCAGTGTCCTGAACCATACGTGATCTGTATTCATCTGCATAATAAAGTGCTTTTTCCTATAAAAAAAAACCTTTTTTAACAAAAGGAGAAAGAGGTGTTAATGGAAGGATACACAAGGGGCATAGGAAAATACTAGGTGGGAGGTCGGGAGAGTTTTTGAAAAATATTAGCGCAAATAGGAGAAATGCCTTGTTTGTCTGTTTTGTAGTTTATATTGTTTTTGTTTAGATTATTATGTACACATTCAGAGATCTGTAGTTTTTCTTTCGTTCTGAAGAAAGAGTTTTCGTGTCGTCGTTAGTTAAAAGTGTGTTTTTGCGTAATGGCGTGTTTAGCAAGTGCAGATTTATCTATTTCTTTATTAGTAATGGTTCGTTTATGTAGTGTAAGACG
This sequence comes from Gonocerus acuteangulatus, assembly GCA_946811695.1. Lineage (NCBI taxonomy): Eukaryota > Metazoa > Arthropoda > Insecta > Hemiptera > Coreidae > Gonocerus > Gonocerus acuteangulatus. The sequence goes on from OX328124.1 coordinate 129,826,214, forward strand.
CGAATGAATGTCATTTATGGTTTCTCCTATGTGTACACCATTACAGGAAGGGGTTTACCAAGTCCCTTGCCAAACCCCTTCCTGTAATGGTGTATACATAGAAGAAACCATAAATGACATTCACTCACGTTTTACTTTCGCGTGTTACTGGTCACACTAAAATGGCCGCTTTAGGCTTCAACCTATTCCAATACGTTTTACACTCAATATATAGGTATAATTTCATATTTAGCTAGCCAAAGGATGCCATCTTGAATAGTTTGAAGAACACATACAAGTCGGTTTAGATATTTCATTGCATTATATCCCAATCTCGAATTATATAAAACCAGCTTATACAGATTTATTCATCTAATTCTAAATCAAAATGAACTGTTTTTGTACCTTTTATAACTATTTTACCTTTTGTAACTATTTTATTACCTTTACCCTCCCACCACTCCCTACTAACTCAAGGATAAGTTTTCCCCCTCCAAAGTTCTCCAACAGGACCAGTAGGCTTGCAACCACAGTCGAAGGAGCTTATGCATTTTTGTTTTGACAATTTTTATTGATTTTAAAGGGTATGTTGCATGATTTTGTTTAAATACCAAGTCAATTTGGTACTTCAGTTGTATTGAGTGTATTATTATTCTTTGAACGATTAATTTTTGTTGTGAATTTAATTATATTGTATAACTATCTACAATATTTTAGACATTTAATTAACAGTTCATTTTGATTTAGAATTAGATGAATAAAACTGTATTACGGTGGCCTAGAATGAAAACCTCATATCTCAAAAATAAAATTAATTAACTTTTATACCTAATTAGATGGATATTATGGTTACTGAGAAAGCTACAAGGTTGGCTTCTTCGTCCATATAGTCCAGGACTAAAAGGTATGGAGTACACTCAAGGATTCGAATAAGCTGGTTTTATATAATTCGAGATGAGGATATAATGCAATGATATATCTAAACCGACTTGTATGTGTTCTTCAAACTATTCAAGATGGCATTTTTTGGCTAACTAAATATGAAATTATATATATTGCATTTCCAAGTCTATTTGAACCTTTTCCAAGTCAACTGTAACCTTTTACAAATCAAATGTCGCCCTTTCCAAGTCATCAGCAACCCTTTCCAATTCAAATGTAACCCTTTCCAAATCAGTTGAAACCCTTTCCAAAACAAATGTAACGCTTTTTAATGTAACTCAATTGTCACCCTTTTTATTTCAATTGTAACCGTTTCCATTTCAATTGTCACCCTTGAAATTTTTTGCAAATTGACCGTAATGGGGAATGGGCCAATATGAGATTTGATCGGTAAAAATGTCATAAAACCAGTTAAAAATAAATTAAATAATATTATTTAGTTCATAAAACATATTATATTTTAGGTGTAATAGCGTTTAAGTTGGCTAAAACTCTTCCAAGATCTAAATTGTTAGTATTCCATACACCGGAAATGGTCTCAGCCCCCCCCCACCGAACTGTTTGCAGCCCCCTCCAAAATTATTTTCTATACACGCTCATGTTTGGAAAGGATTAACTCGATTTTATCGGTGAACTTTGTCCCCGAAGGGTGACTTGGTACCTTATGTGTTTGAATCACTTTGTTTTAGTTCAATTATTTTACATTGGCCTGAAAGGAAGACAAATCTCTGGTAAAATGAAAAAAAAATATATAATTACACTTTATTTGTGCGAAAAATTTGAAACCTCAGCCATGTATTCTTATCAAATATATTAAATTGGTATAGTACAACCAACTCTTAGGCAGCAAAACGAAGAGTCTCAATATATTTGATGAAAGATCAATTTTAAGAGAAGCACATGCAAAACCACGGCTGATTCCGCCAAAACTTGCGACTGAAATCTCGAGGGTCATCAGACGGGACATAAGTAGCAGTACAGTAAGAAATGATCTCAGGAAAAATTAATTACGCGGGTGAACAGCCCCAAACCCTTACTGATATTTGACAGTAGACACCAAGTCCCAAAGAAGGAAGATTTATGCTCTTTCTTCGCTCTCCTTCAGGCATCTTGTCAACTTCTTTGGCTAAAATGTTCTATTTTGTACTCATGAATAAATTAATTACACTCCCAGTATTCAGCAGGATGGTTACCACTTTATTTTGCATAGCAAAGTATTTTCTATTTGTTAACTTTACTTACTAAAAAGTTCTTCGGTACTGTTCGACCGCGTAATTAATTTTTCCTGAAATCATTAATTGGGGCGCTCAGCCCAAACCACTCGTCAGAACATTTTGATATTCAAATTTGTGGTAAAAACCACAAATTTTTATTTGGTTAGAGCAGGCAAGCTTAGGCAGCATGCGTTGCTAAAACGTACATTTATTGTTGACAACAAATTTATATTGGTACCCTAGTGTCAACCGGAGCACCCTAGTGTCAAGAAACATTATACATTGATTACTTATCAATTGATGAATAACATATAGTATGACGGGAACTGTGCTATAATAAACTGGACAAAATTAAAGAGTAGCATTAATTTTGATTATACATTATTTAACGCAATAAAAAAAAAACTACCTATTTACTAGGGTAATCACCTAGTAAATTTATAAACTTAAGTTATTGTTTAAATGAAGTTTGAAAATAAGATGACTTTAAATTCTATTATTACTACAGTCATAATCCTATATATATATATATATATATATATATATATATATATATATATATATATATATATATATATATATATATATATATATACAGGCACATACACATATAGACACACATACATAAATATATGTAAAAGGTACTCAATATTTTTGTAAATATTATAACTACAAATGTAAACATATAGCTACCTCAGTGCAGTAATAGTTGTTACTAGGACTGCGTTCTGGCTAGGACATGCGGGGGTGGGACTAGTTATAAACCACGGGAGAGGTTCACCTGACAGAAATGGGCCACACTACTTCCCGCTAAACGTTCAAATTATCCTTTTGCTGCTTTCTAATTTAAAAAAAATATTTTCTAATATTTTTGCTTTATTGTAATCATGTTCCCTTAAAAATAGCACATTGTATAGGGAGCCTTAAGGTGGTTCTCCTTTATAAGATATTCATAAAAAAACGACTCTCTTTTTCAGCACTGCTTCGTGATAAATTTCTTGCAATTCCTTATTGTAGTTATTTTGAGGTACTGGGATATTTAGAAGCCTATTTATATAGCTATGAATAGCCGAACATTTGTGTGAGTAGTCGATAGGAGGTTGAATTACCAATTTTGGGCAATCGTAAAGTTACCTAGTTCGGGTGATTAGACTAGTGTATTTAAAGTCATTCTCCTAATAGAAAAATAACTCACCTTCGAGCCTTAGGCAGTCTACTCGATTTTTTATCTCAGAATATCACAATACATTGCTGCATTCATTTTCCTACTAATATAAGACAGTTTCCTCGCACAACAGTTTTGCTGTCCCAATTTATTTCCCACATTATATCTGTTGTAACTCTTTTACTCATCATGCTAAGGAATTTTTATGGTATCACAACTCTTGTGCTGATGATTTATTTATTCATTTTTGTGAATAATTTTAACTAATTCTCCTCATTTTTCCAGGGGCCGAGAAATGTATACACCCATTAAGGAAGAACCAGAACAGCATTTAAAAGAAGAGATTAAAGGTGATTACAATACATTTATTCCTTTATTTGTTCTTAAAAATGCTTGGTTTTTGTATTTCTTAATATTTATTTCATTGTTTTACTCCACTTCTAAAGTCATTGGTCATTTTGGAGTAATTAACTTTATAAGAAACGAAGTAACTTTTGAAGTATTTCCCCCGCCTTATAGGCCTCAAATACGTGCTTACAACCTCTTGAGAAAATCATACCTTAGATTTCAGGGGCCAACAATAATCGTTTGAGACCATCAATGATCGTTATACAACAAAAATTGTGGAAATGACAAAACTTCTCATCTATTATTTACAATTTTTTTATTCTTTAATTTCTGACCAGAGATGATTGGAGCAATTTTTAGTTAATTTTGAGAGAGCAAAAACATGTTTCTCCTCAATTTGAAGTCGTTATTAGGAAAAGGGTTAAATAAAAATTGACAAATTTCCAAGTGTCAGGTTTCTTTTTGGCTTGCAGTTTTTGTGCATCTGTGTACCTCTAAGTCTAAGCTTAGGCATTGCCTAAACATGTTTAAAAAGACTTCAAACCAAAATTTGATGCAACCGCCTATTGATGATGAAGTATCTATATTTAAAAAAATCTCAGCTTACATTTATTTAACAACTTTTGTAATATTCAAAAAGTCCAACTTACAGGAACTGCGTCCTCTTAGCCTGATTAGTGTTTGTTTCATGTCAATCGCAGGGTTCCGTTCATATCCCTAGTGCCATTAGTCAAGAAATAGAAGCATTTATTGGTAGGTTTTGATCATTTGTGAAAAAAAATAGATAAATAAAACCTCAGAGAAGTAGTATAATATTCTAATTGCCACAACAGGAAACTGATTGCATCCTAAGCAGAAATTACGCCATCCTCTTTTTCAACACTCGCGCTTGGAAACAGTATAACAATTTTTCTCATTTTCTTATCTTATTTTACTAAAATAATCATTTTACTGTTAAATGCAATTAAAAAAAAAGAACAACCACTTAAAAATTTAGGTAAACAGAGGCAAAACCCCATTGAAATGAACAAAACTAACAATTTTGAAGTTTTAAGTTTTTATTTCTCGGATTCTCAGCTTACTGTGTTTTGCCACTTATTGTGAATGATTTTATGGACAGTGACAACACTTGCATTCACTTTTTCTGCTATCAGTATAGCATTGATACGTCTGTTATCATGGATTATCATTTCAATGCAAAATTCAAGCGAAGAAGTTGCAACTTCGACTGGTCGTCCAGTTCGCTGTTCATCTCCAACACTTTTGCGGCCACTTTAAAACTGTTCCATCCTCTTGTTAATGTTCGAACAGTTTAAACAATTGTTCATATAGATTTTAACACCCTTTCATGGATCTCACTATCTTTAACACCTTTTGCTACAAAAAATCTATTCCCAGCAAGTTGTTCTTCCATAGTGTAATTCTCGGACTTGACATCTTCAGCTAACTGAAATTTAGGTTAGTATTACAAAATCTTACTTAACAGCTGATCAGAAGTTATAACAAGGATGCCAACTTGAAATTTTGAAAGTTCCGTATTGAATTATAAAACTATTTTTGTCTTACATCAATTTGTCGTGATATATATGAGTGAACCTCATATCAAATAAAGACCATCTTACGCTCTAATGTGCCCAATTTATTTTCCACTATTGATGTAAGCGTCCATGTTTCGGCTCCATATGTCAAAATTAGTCTAATTAGTGTCTTAACTCATATATTAACATATTTTATTCTAATAAAAAAAATTTGGAGTAAAACAAAAATCAAAAATTTGTTCATTCATAAATTGGTGTGCACGGGGATGATATATGTCAAGCAGATTCTGTAATGATGTACTGTAAACTAACCGTCTTCCTGAAGATTAAGCTAGCTTCATAATGCTGCTCTGCTGGACGGATAATCAAGAACGGTTATAGGAAAAGTAAAATTTACCATTTTCTATTCCTCGGGAAACAGGTGTCTTATAAACATTAGCTCATCAGGGAAAACGTAAATTATTATTGGGCAATGGTTTTTATCATCATACCTATTTGTGATGAATAACAACTTTGTACTCCACACTTCGAAAATATTTGAATATAATTGTAAATTGTATTAATGTCCAGGTGAAGAAACTGCTGGGGATATTTTGGGAATCTTTATAAATGAAGACAATGGTGCTAGCATGGAAGTTTACCCGTCAACTTCAGGTAATTAATGTTATACTCCTATTCAATATTAAATACAATATATCTAATTATAAAGTATGTAGCGTTTGATCTATCCAGCATGTTTTGTATAGAACAGATTGGATCAGTGTGAAGATGCTAAACAGTGGACTGTATTAACATAACTTAGTTTCGGAAATAACAAAATATAATAAAATTAAAATACAATGCTCGTGGGGAGGGGGTGCCGATACTACAGACATGTTAGTGCATTTGAACAGAAATTTGAGCTTTTAAATTTTGGCTTGGCGAGATGCTGATAGCTTGAGATATGAATTGAAGATGACTGACTTTAGCCGATGAAATGATGAATCGTACATCCGGCAGCCATTGTTGTTTTTGTCATAAATGATATGGTGCATGCTTGTAGGCAAATTTGATAAATGTGGAGTTCCATTCTTCTTCTTCTTCCTCCTTATGCCTTTCAGCGTGGAGGTGCCTCAGTCCATGCCAGCCACGCATCGCGGTCCTTGGCCAGCGCTTTCATAGCATTCAGTCCGTGTCCTCTTTGATGCCCCAGCCTGGAGATGTGATCCATCCACGTTAGCCTGGGTCTGCCCCGGGGGCTTCTTCCGGTTGGCCTAGCTTCGAAGAACTTCCTAGGATCCCGATCTTCCTCCATTCTCCAAAGGTGGCCGAACCATTTCAGCTGTCTCTTTTCAACCACTTCTTTTACCGCTGGGACTCCAAGGTCCTCTCTTATTTGCTGATTTCTAACCAGATCTCTTCTGGTTCGGCCAGCCACTCTCCTCAGGTGTCTCATCTCGGCGGCTGTTACTCTGCTCCAGTGCTTGTCGAGTGGGACCCAGCTTTCGCTTCCATACAGTAGAGTAGGTAGGTATATAGCCTTGAAAATGTGCAGCTTCACTTTTTTGTCCACTTCCCTCTTACCAGCGATTGTGTTGCATAGTTGGTAGTAGACATTGTTGTCTTTCCTGATCCGGTTGGAAACCTCGCCATCAATCTTTCCATTCCTGCTGATGACAGTCCCTAGGTAGGTGTACTCCTCAGTGTTTTCTAGGGTTTGTCCTCTACACCGGATCACTACATTTTCTTCATTCCGCCCAATACACATTACCTTGCTCTTACTTGCATTGAGCATCATTCCCTTCCTATCCAGCTCAGCTTCCCACTCTATGATTGCTTCCTGCAGTTTTTCTGTTGAATCTGTAATTAGAATTATGTCATCTGCAAAAAGCATAGCTTGAGAAAGGATTGTCCTCATATGCCACTTCCCAACAACTGTCCTTGCTATCCTCTGCTTGCATATCTTTAGGATTTCATCCATGAGTAAAATGAACAGTAGGGCGCTAAGGCTGTCTCCTTGTTTTAGTCCATTTTTCATTTGAAAAGGTTTGGTTTCCTTTCCATTTATTCTTATTAAGCCCTTTGTATTATGGTATGTTGATTTTACAGCCTCTATTAGTGCATTGAGGACATTTTTAGCGGTTAGAGCTGCCCATATTTCCTGTCTAGGGACCGAATCAAATGCCGCCTTCATATCGAGGAATGCCAGATACATGTTCTTCCTTCGATCTCATGCCTTTTCAATAATGGTCCTGAGAGAGAATATATGGTCCTGGGTCTATCGGTGCGGTCTGAATGCTGCCTGCTCCTCTTCAAGGTTTCCTTTAACAATTTCTCTCAGCTTTCGTTCAAGGATGGATGTGTAAAGCTTGTAAACCACCTGGCAGAGGCATATAGGTCTGTAATTCTTGCAGTCACTGGAGCTTCCTTTCTTGTGTATAGGAATAAGGATGTTATACTCCCACTCCTTTGGCATTGTTTTTTGAGAGAAAACTGTTTGAAAGAGGCCCTGTAGATGTTTCTGTAGTTCTGGCCCTCCAAACTTGATAAGCTCTGGAGCAATACCATCCCTCCCTGCTGATTTGCCGGTCTTTAGCTTTTCTATAGCTCGTTCCACATCTTCTTCCCAGATTATATCATCGTAGTCTTCTTCTAGTAATACCCTGTCTGCTGCTGTTTCCTCGATGTCGCTGGAAAACACCTCAGCATAATGCCGGTTCCATCTCTTCAGGATTTCCTCATCTCTAGTTAGCAGTCGTCCTTCTTCATCCTTTATATTCCTTATGGGCTTATTTGTCTTCCCTTTCAATGTCTTAATGGTTTTCCAGAAGACTTTTATGTTTTCCTTGTAGTCATTTTTGAGGCTCTGACCAAATTCCTCCCAGCTCTTTTACTTTGCCACTCTAACTACTTTCTTGGCTTCATTTTTTCTCCTGACATAGAGTGGAGTTCAATTGAAAGTATAGAATGTACTCAGAAGACGAGGAGCATTGTGTGCTAACTTGTGGTTTTAATTATTCTCATGTTACTGCTACTGCCTGTCTCTATTCCTCCTAGGCGTAATAGACTTTCATTGCAACTTTGTACTTATTGTCCTTCAAGCTTTGTCATTGGGATTCTGATCTCCTATCCACGTTCTAGCTTCTTAACCCAACGGTCTCTTGTAGTTTAGCGTAATACCTCTCACTCGGGTCCTGTATATATGTATTGTAACAAAAAAAAAATGTATACATTTATATTTATTTAAAACGATTATTTGTCATAAAAACAAAATAAATAAGGACTCACGTTGGACTGCCAAAATTTAATAAAATAAAAATTTTAATATAGGTAAATTTAATATTAAAAAATTATATTTATAAAATATATGAGGTAGACTAAATTAACCTTGAAAAATGTGGATTCGTATTTTAGTTTATTGATTCTTATCAGGGTCGTATTGGGTTCAGATTAATTTATTTGTTTTGTATGATTGAATATAAAATTGAAACATGAAATGTAACTAAAAAGAATATAATTATAGGAAAAAAACAAAACGATTTACCTTAATGCTCCAGAGTCTCCACAAAATAAAGTAAATACACTGGAGAAAGCTTGTTTTCTCATAAGTAAGCAGTCCAAGAAGACCACTAGATAGTTCCCAACCGGGAGCTGACCAAACGAAGTGAGATTCTATGCCATCGACAACCATTGAAGAAGTGGGACATTTTCCTCCATGCTCATGCAAAGAGTGTATTATATACAAGCAAAATACATCTATTATATCGTTATGCCTTGAGGTTCTTATTCTATTTTATTTGTAATATTAATTCTATTCTATTTAATCAAATTTCTGCTTATAAGTTAACTGGGTTGTACATTTCGACAATTTTAAATTGTATACAAAAAAACTGTCTCCTGCAGATAAAAAGCGAAATAATAAATTTAAATGAAAGGCACCCTCAAAAGTTGCTTTAAAATGTTACCTTGTTTTCCTAGGAAAAGTCTATAGAAATCTATGGGTGAGAGAAAAATGGTTATTGCTGTGGACTAATTTGTCCAGTAGATTTTCAAAATGTCTACAAATATAGGCTTAATGTCTAACTGAATCCACGGTATTAAGGAGGATGTCTTGTCTTAGATGTGCTGGCACTGCTCCTGGACCCTGTTGATGAGTTCCTCCTCTGTCGTTACTGTCTCTGAGTACACTCTGCTCTTCAAAGTTCCCAATATATGGAAATCTAGAGGGTTCAGATCATGGCATCTAGGAGGCTAACGAACTGGTCCATAGCGGCCGATACAATGATTGCAGAATTCACTGTTCAGCCTTCCATCACCACTCGCCTTTTATGAACCGGGCAACCATTTGAAACCAGAGAGAGTTGTTATTTGGTAGATGGTGTAATAAACGTCATATAGTGTGGAAGGATAGGACATCATTATCACCAAAGTTATGACATCTCAATGCAGGACACCCTGTACACATATATTGTTATAAAATAAAAATTTATTAATTTTAAATAATTTAATTTTTTATATATTTCGACGTATAATGAATTTTAAATTTTATTTTATTATTGAAACAGGTCGTGTTGGGCTCTTATACAAAATTAGAAAGATATTTTTTTAAAAACATATACGTGGTTAGTGATATACATCTTACTACCACAGAATAATATAAAATCTACACAATGAACATAAATTACCTTATATCCACAGGTGTAGCTCAAGGTCCAATTTTCAATATTCCCAAGGTTCTCAATATTCTCTTGATAAATGTTCAATTCAAACAATTATTTTGGTACAAATACTTTAGGATGCTCTCCTAGCATAAAAGTCCGATTCGCAGGAACTGCGTCATCTTAGCGCGGTTCCGTTCTTATCTCTAGTGTTTATGAAGGCATAGAATAGAAACAGTTATTACTTTGTTTAGATCAATAGCGAAACACCTATCCAAATGAAATCTCAAACAAACCAGTCTTGAAAGGTCTTGATTTACAATCTTACCTGTATGGGTCAGCTATCCCATAAGTCGGGCAGAAAGGCCTCCGCTCAGAGGCATTTGGAAAGCCTTGGGATCTCTCTCTTTGAACGCTACATTTTTAACAATAAATTGATCTTCTTATTTTACTTAATCTGTTTTATTGTCAAATACATTATCCGAATATAAGCAATTTAAAAATAACAAGGAATAAAACAGACAAAAAGAACAGTTCGAATAAGCGAAATCAATTACTTTAAAGTTTTAAGAACTTATTTCTCCGATTGACATCGCCTACAGTTCGAATAAGCGAAATCAATTACTTTAAAGTTTTAAGAACTTATTTCTCCGATTGACATCGCCTAATCAAAAGTTTCATCAGAACCATTTTTGTAGAGCATTTAGTGAGCTTTCTTCCGTTCCCCAAGATTCTCAACCTTTTTCGAGATATTAAGGAAAGTATACAAAGTTACCAAAACTTTTTATGTCTGTTAATAAAATATTTTTTTCTAACCCTTCCTAAACTCCAAACGTAACAAAAATTTCAACATATTAGTTTTACTGAAAGTAGAACATGCAGAAAATGTTTCAACTGAATCCCATGATTCTAAGTACCCAAACCAAAAACGGTATTCAAAAACTATTTTTCCAATTTTCTCGAAAACGGTTAATGTTATCGCCTTGAAAATGGTTTCATTCGTTTTCCTAGCCCAAGAAGCCTATAAAAAGAGTACTTACAAGCTTATGAACTCAAAAACGTAAGCGCTACGATTTTTTCTGCGCGAATTTCGCCCCAAACGCCATCTTCCAGTGGGCGGATTTTGCTGGTTAACGAACTTGACCTTTCAAATTGGACGACAGATTTTTGTACCAAATTTCATCAAAATCGGACCATCAGGGAAGCCAGAAATGAGCGAACAGACAAATATATATATAAATATATATATATATATATATACATATATATATATATATATATACATATATATATATATATATATATATATATATATATATATATATATATATATATATATATACAAATTTGAACCACCGTTATTTTCGGTCTCTAGGGGTTCTGAAACGCAAAATTTTCTTGTCGGCACTTCCGGATTGTTTCATTGTATCAATCTTATAAGCGGGGTTCCTCCCTACGGGGGAGGGAGGAACCACGCTAAAAACTAAGGATCTCTCCTTCTTCTCTTCAGGAAAACAACTGACGATCTGCACGGCCTTCTTGATTTCAGATTGAGGAAATTTATATTCAGTCAGAATTTTATATTACTAAGAAGTAGTAAGATATTTCTTGGTTCATTATTTAAATTTAATCTATTTATATTGAAAATATCACTACAATATATATATACATATATATATATATATATATATATATATATAAATATATTATTTATTCTTGTAGATGACTGAAATATTCAAATTCAATATATATATATATATATATATATATATATATATATATATATATATATATATATATATATATATATATATATATAAACGTTTAATAGAATAATCTCTAAATTATAATAATCCCCTCTGTTTAATCAAATAGGTCATGGATTTAAAAAATATCTAAATGTAACGCTGGTGAAACAGGAGACAGACTTCATTCCTGTAAAACAGAAGGAAGATTGGACAGATAGCCTTCATTCAACTTCTGGTAAGCTCCTTTCTCGGTTTATTTTAGTTTAAATACAATTATTTTTTTATTATCTGAATTACTTCTAAAAGAATGTATTGAGATATTTTGTATCCCCAGGAACTGCAAAATATGACACGAGCGTTCTACATATTAAGACTGAAGCTGAGCTCGACATTCCACCAGAAATGGAAGGTACTGTATGTCTATTTTCATTACTCATATCACACAAGAAGACTGGTAATTCAAATTTGTGTAGAAGCAGATTTACTGTAAGATAAAGAATAAATAATATAAATATATATATATATATATATATATATATATATATATATATATATATATAATACACATATATACATACAGGGTGACCCAAATAAGACGGCTCAAACTAATTTTGCAACCAAAAGGTTGATCTGAGAAAAAAATGTCAGAGGTAAAAGTTGTAGGGCTTGACTTTAGCTTTCTAAATGTGTCAACCATTTAACATGTTGACTGTGCATGTGCGCTAGGCACTAGATGAAATGTTGAGTAGATGGAGATAGTTAGCCGCTGTAGAGATACGAAGACAGGTATAGTTGGGATTCGGCTAGGAGAAAAACGTCAGACTTTCAAAAAGAAATCTGTATTTTGGACGTTTCGACTGCAACAATGGCAGCCTTCTTCAGCTAAAAAATATATACAACTTATAAGTAAAGAAAATGTACAAGTAGTAAGTAAAATTACAAAACCGACAAACAAAACATCTCCCCTGCTTACTCCTCCGTCTTCCATAAATTGTCCTGACCTCCTTTTTTATCTTTGTTCCCAGGCTCCAGACAATTTCTCTACTTGTGTGTCCCAAAGCTCTTAACACCTTTTACAACCGCCCTTACAACCCAGCAATTGCATCTCTTTCATCTGCACCGCTTTACCGCCCCCACCCCCTTTTTCATAACTATAAAGACCCCGGTGTTGTTGCTGTCATTCATACTTCTAACCATGGTTACCTAAGTTGCCCTCGAGGTCTTCCTCCCTACCCCCTAGGCATTCTCTAGTGGTATGTATCTATATATTAATTGTTATAAATAGTATTCACCTATAAAATAGATTTTGTTTGTCACTACATAAAAATACTTTTTTTTTTTTTTTTGTACTGTTTTTACTAACAACTTCTACATGCTGTTTTCTTTCCAACTACCGGTATTTTCATTGTTTTTAAAAATAAGATTGGTTAAAATTTATTGTATTGATATATATACTCCGCTCATTTCTGCCTGTCTTTTACTTACTACTTGTACATTTTCTTTACTTATAATTTGTATATATTTTTTAGCTGAAGAAGGCTGCCATTGTTGCAGTCGAAACGTCCAAAATACAGATTTCTTTTTGAAAGTCTGATGTTTTTCTCCTAGCCGAATCCCAACTATACCTGTCTTTGAAATGTTGAGGTTTGCCGATGACCCCTATGATTATGCACATTATTTTGAAGGGAATTAAAAAACAAAACCTTTTCCGCAAACCGCACTTTGATATCTTTAAAATTAAATGAGTTTCGTGGGATTCAAATTTTATTGTTTTAATTTAAAATGGTTTTTTGTAGGCACTCACAAAGGTCGGTTATGAATGTGTGATATATGACTCTGAGGTATTTTCTCCTCAACTTTCTGAAAAAAATATGGCCGATCCTCTAAAAGGAATATTTTTTCCTAATAACTTCAATAAAATTGAAAATAAGGCACCTTTTTTAAGTATTTAGTCTGATTTTTTTGTTTGAGACGTTCAATTTAAGTGATAACCCTATTTCATTGATAGATTAAATAATAAATTGTAAAGAAAGCTCTTATCTTGTAGTTTTAAAGCATCCATTTTACTGTATTTTTATTTCTTCAAGAATGAATAGTGTCTTCAAAGATGCCACCTTCAACATCCAAGCATCTTTGGAGTCTGGAACATATGCTGTCACCTGCTTTCAATACTTGTTCCTTCAATATGGCTCTGGAGGCTTCAGCTATCCTTCCTTGCATTTGGTGTAGTGTACTAGGCGGATTAGAGTAGACCATGTTTTTAAGTGTACCCCATAGGAAGAAGACCAGCGCAGTGAGTTCAGGTGATGTAGGTGGCAAAGAAATAGGGCCATCCCTGCCAGTCCAATTATTCGAGAAAATTATTATTCGTTTCTTATTGGAAATTTAATGTAGATTTTAAAAATGCATTCATTATTTATGATGCATTGATCACAAATCTCGAAATCTCAGTTTTTCTTTAAAAAAGCCAGTAGTCTCTCATTTTTGTGCCCCTTAACTACAAAGGATATGCAAAATTAACCCCTAAAGTTATGACATCTCAATGCGGGACACCCTGTATATATATGTATTTATATAAACGTTTAATAGAATAATCTCTAAATTATATTAATCCCCTCTGTTTAATCAAATAGGTCATGGATTTAAAAAATATCTAAATATAACACTGGTGAAACAGGAGACAGACTTGATTCCTGTAAAACAGAAGGAAGATTGGACAGATAGCCTTCATTCAACTTCTGGTAAGCTCCTTTCTCGGTTTATTTTAGTTTAAATACAATTATTTTTTTATTATCTTAACTACTTCTGAACGAATGTATTGAGATATTTTGTTTCCCCAGGAACTGCAAAATATGACACAAGTGTGAGCGTTCTACGTATCAAAACTGAAGCTGAGCTTGACAATCCACCAGATACGGGAGGTACTGTATGTCTATTTTCATTACCCACATCACACTAGAAGACTGGTTATTCAAATTTGTGTAGAAGCAGATTTACTGTAAGATAAAGAATAAATAATATATATATATATATATATGGAACGGCATTTTTCTCCAGCGGTGGTACTCCTCCTCACGTCTTCCTGGAATATTTTGATGGATTCATCTCCATCTTCTTCAGCCAGGTACTTGTTTACTTGGATCGAAATATTCCAGGAAGAAGTGAGGAGGAGTACCACCGCTGGAGAAAAATGCCGTTCTATCCAAAAATACTATCCCAGCGACGAAAAATAACATCAAACATATATATATATATATATATAATAAAAATTAAAAAATAATTAATATAGCCACACGTTGATATGCCAAAATGTTATAATTAAAATAAAATGAATTAATTAAAATATTTGAATTAGAGAATTGTGCCACGTTGGGTCGACAAAAGGTATAATATTTAAATTTAAAAACTCTTTATCTCAGGGTTCGGGTTCGAGTCCAGTAAAGTAAAACAAAGATAATTTTAAATAATAAAAAACCAAAACAAAAGAAGAAAAAACTCATAGATAAGTTATATCCAGGCATATGGATAAACAAGCATTACCTGATATAAAGCCAGCTTGGTATTAACTGCATAGGACAGGATCTTCTTTTCACTGAACTGCACTTATGAGACTGTATCTTCTTGTAAACTGAATTGTAGAGATGAGACATGAGACTGACGCTTCTTTTAACAGACTTCAACTTTATGTGTCTGTATCTTCCATTGCACTCAACAGACTGAACTGCTTTCAATAGACTGACTCCTGAAACTGGAGCCACCTTTTCACAGACTGGCTTGTAACAGACTGAACTAGAGCTGCATAAGGAATGGCGTTGTTTTTTGGCGGGAGCGTCCTACCGGTATCCAATGCTAACTGTATCTAGTGCTAGACCAATAAAACAAATAATATTTGTTTATCTCAATGAATTTAACATATCAATGAGCTTTTTGATTTTCCGAATTTTCTGTGTTAATTTTAAAACTTTTAAATATGTAATGTAAAATATCATTACATTTGCACTTCTGTCAAAAAAAAAAAAAAATAAAAATAAATAATAAAAAAAATGATTTATGCTCGGTTTTAAAATAAAAAATGGAATTCAAGATTTAAATTTGGTTATCGGGATTAGAAGTATTGGCCAGTCTGTTATAATTTCTTCAAATTTTCTAACTCATTTTGTTACATAATTTTTATTCATTATCATTTCTCAATTTAAATTATCATTTTTCATTGTTCATTTTTAAACATTATCATTATCAAAACTATCTTATCCTAAAGTAATATGATTATTAAATTTATGATAAATTTTTAAATATTATTATTATCAATTAAATCTTATACTAAACTAATTTTTGTAACAGATATAAATTCTAAACTAATACTACATTTAAAAATTGTCCTGGATCCACTATTTATCATTAAAATCTCTTCTGCATCTGTCCGAATTATTCCTAAGGATTTGTTTTATTCTCTTTCGTAGTGGCCGATTTAATTTTGCAATTTTTTCTATCCTATTTTGACATTGATACTTAAAAAGAAATTTTACTTTATTTCCAAAATTGATGTCCAAATTTTTCAGATTATTGTTGTTAACATTTTTATTCATTGTATTATTTTGATTATTATTATTATTATAACTCATTATTTTAAGATTAATTATAGGATCATCAACTAATTTTTTAATGTTATTTTGTTTCAAAATCTTTTCCATAATGTCTGTACTTATTTTATTTTTTAAATTATCATTAGTTATTTTATTTTTAATTATTTGATTTATTTTCTCATTATTATTATTCAAATTACTCAATAATATTTCTTTACTTTTAGCGTCTTCATTCACTAAAAAAGTCCGACTCGCAGGAACTGCAGCATCTTAGCGCGGTTCCGTTCATGTCCCTAGTGCCATTTGATAAGCTTAGAAAAGAAATAAACTTTTTTTTTTTTTATATTTCTCATGAAAATTGTCAAAATCCTCTCGAACATCTCGAATAAAAGTGATATTAAGGTGTCAGGGACACCGACAGTAGTTAACTTATACACAGAAGCGGAAATTACACAATCCGGCTCTCATTCTAAAGCAAAGCTCTATAAATCAATACAAAATATGCCTAATAAAGCCTTTCAAGAGGATACAGAAGCATGGGCGTATATGAGGGGGGAAGCTGCAGCCCCTCCCGGAATTTTTTAATTGATGATAAAAACTTCTCGTAAAACCCTTAAAAATAAATTAAATAAGATCACTTAGTTCATAAAACATATTTTATTTTACGTGTAATAGCGTTTTAGTTGCCTAAAACTATTCCAAGCTCTAAATATTTAGTATTCCATACCCTGGAAATGGTCTGAGCCCCCCCCCCCCCCGAAATTGTTTTTATATACGCCCATGTACAGAAGGATCAAGAAGAAGTACACAAGATTGAGTAGAATACCCTGCCTAATATAGCCTATATAGAATAATATGCCGAGTAAAACCTATCTAGTAAATACACAAGGACAAATAAAAGTCTTGACGAATAACAAGTCAAGAAAAAAAACTTTATTTAACAAAATAAAACAAAGTTTAATTGCCCAACTAAAATAGAATAATATACCTAATTAAGTCTATGGAGTAGACACAAATGGACCAAAAACAAGTCTTGTGGAATATTGTTTTTTTTTTCTAATTAAATACTTTTTATCAATATTTAGTATATAACATTTGTTGAAAACTATTGATTGCTAATTGATGAATCGGTTTACAACTAAGTAGTCTTTATGAATATTTAGTATATAACCTATGTTTGGATCTGTGTTTTTGGGGTGCTCTGCGCCTTGGCTTTGTATTTGTGTCGGCAGATACCTGGGGTATATTTACAGCTCTTGAGGATTAACTCTTAGCAGGTAAATTTCCTGCGGACCTTCTGCTTCTACGGGCATTGAACCGCCATATTCGCTCATAGTATCTAACCGTTGTGAAGTTTATTTTTTGGATTTAGGACTTAATATACATATGTAGACTAAATAATAGCAAGAAGTAATCCTCCGTCGTCGGTTCTTAACTATGTAGACTCGCTAATGTTATCCAATCTTAGATACATCGTATTTAAAATCCACAGCAAAAACACGACATTTCATCAGAATCCCCTGCTGAATAAAACTTATATAGAATAATATGCAAAATAAAGCCTATCTAGTGGATAAAAATAGAGGAAAAAAGCCGTTCGTGGTGGTAGAAAATCTTAAAAGTATTTCGCTCAGAAATTTTTGAAATATTGTCACTAATTTTACGTATCCTGTTTTATAGCCAAATAGATTTATATTCTGTAATCAATAAGAAAAACCTACTAACAATAAAAAACTATGGGTAACAGATGAAAATAGGGAATACCAAGAATAATTGTAAAGAACGAAATCAACACCAGTACTGTAATCTAGATATTCATACGGCATCTTCGAATTCTAACAAACAAAATATTGATTCTAATTATACGTATCCTGTTTTATTGACAAATACATTTGACTACTATAAGCAATTAAAAACACTAGGGAATATGCCAAAGAACTCGGAATAGGAGCCTCGACAGTTTCAAGACATTTGAAGGAAATCGACAAATCCAAAACTGACATTACATACGGTACAGCCTGATATATTTTTAACAATGAATTGTTTTTCTTATTTTAATTAATCTGTTTTATTGTCAAATACATTATCCTACTATAACCAATGAAAAAACAACAAGGAATAAAAACAAACAAGAAGAACCGTTCGAATAAACGAAATCAATTACTTTAAAGTTTTAAGCACTTATTTCTCCGATTGACATCGCCTAATCAAAACTTTCATTAGAACCTTTTTTTTAGAGCATTTAGTAAGCTTTCCAATGGTATTCTTCCGTTTCCCAAGATTCTTAACCTTTTTCGAGATATTAGGGAAAGTATACAAAGTTACCAAAACTTTTTTATGTCTGTTAATAAAATATTTTATTCTAACCCTTCCTTAACTCCAAACGCAACCAAAATTTCAACATATTAGTTTTAATGAAAGTAGAAGATGCAGTAAATGTTTCAACTGAATCCCATGATTCTAAGTACCCAAACCAAAAACGGTATTCAAAAAATATTTTTCCAATTTTCTCGAAAACGGTTAAAGCTATTGCCTTGAAAATGGTTTCATTCGTTTTCCTTGGCCAAGAAGCCTATAAAACGAGTACTTACAAGCTTATGAACTCAAAAACGTAAGCGTTACGATTTTTTTTGCGCGACTTTCGCCCCAAACGCCATCTTACAGTGGGCGGATTTTGCTGGTTAACGAACTTGACCTTTCAAATTGGACGACAGATTTTTGTACCAAATTTCATCAAAATCGGACCATCAGGGAAGCCAGAAATGAGCGAACAGACAAATATATATATATATATATATATACATATATATATATATATATATACAAATTTATACGATATGTTAATAAAAGTATATGAAGTTCCCAAAACTTTTCATGTCTGTTAATAAAATATTTTATTCCAACCCTTCCCTATCTCCAAACGTAACCAAAATTTCAACATATTAGTTTTGATGAAATTCGGACATGCAGAAAATGTTTCAAAATGAATCCCATGATTTTAAGTACCCAAACCAAAAACGTTATTCAACAACTATTTTTTCTTTTTTCTCGAAAACAGTTAAAGTTATCGCCTTAAAAATGGTTTCATTCGTTTTCCTAGGCCATGAAGCCTATAAAACGAGTACTTGCAAGCATATGAAGTACTTTTTCGCATGACATTCGCTCCAAAAACTATGTTCCGGTGCGCGGATTCTGCTGGTAAACAAACTTGACCTTTCAAATTAGAGGAATCAAAATCGGACCATTATTGAGGCCAGGAAAGCGCGAACAGACCAATATATATATATATATATATATATATATATATATATATATATATATATACACACATACACTCACACAGATTTTTAATTTTTTTTTTTTTTTTGATTTTTAAAGGCAATTCAACCACACAGGTCATTGTTACCTATTCAATTTTATTGGAAAGTAATAATTACCCAAAATGAAAATTCAAGGCAGCAATCAGCTCATAAAATATATATATATATATATATATATATACACACTCACGAACATATATATACACACATACCTAAAAAAAAATATGAATTACACACGCGTCCAACATTTCATGTGTCCAAATTACATTATTTGTTTACCTTCAAATTAAATTATTTATGTATTTATTAATTAAAAGAATTATATTTTATCTTAGAGATCTGTAACCCTTAAGAAATTCAACGCTCGCTGGGTTAACTCATGGTCGTCTCCAAGTATATCACAGAGAGGACCATGAATCCCCATTTCGTTTCGAGCGGCTTCGTAGGCTCTACATTCGGGAATATATGTTTAATTGAAATATTTTCACCACAAACAGAACATTCAGACCTGGGCTCTCTTTCACATAAGTAAGCATGGGTAAGATTGGTGTGTCCAATTCTTATTCTCGACAGAACCACCTCATCTCGCCTTGCGTTTTGAGATGAGGTTTTCCATGCCGAGATTGTGGATTTAATCTCCCTTAGCTTATTATCCCTGTCTCGAAACCATTCATATTGCCATTTTGAGAGCATTAGATATTTTAGTTGCGCTATAGCATCTGATGGTAGGATATGCGAATATGGAATGCCTTCATTAATGGCTTGTTTTGCAGCTAAATCCACTTTATCGCTGCCTTTTATACCATTGTGGCTAGGAATCCAGCAGAAAATAACTTGTTGGCTTATTGTGCAATGCAAATCTATTCCAATAATGAGGTCAGACATGATCGCATTACGGGAATAAAAGTTCTGTAAAGAAAGGAGAGAAGATAATGAGTCAGTATATATCACTAACTTACTATTATTTTCAATGAAACTATTAACGGCTTTGCTTAGTGCAAATAATTCTGCTGTGTATATGGAAGATATAGCCGGAAGCGATATCATCTGTGTTCTGGAATTAGAGACTATCGCACTTCCTACGCCGTCATTAGTTTTAGAGCCATCTGTGAATATCTCTATTGCTCCAGGATACTTCAACCTGATTCTATTGAATTCAGCTTGAAATATCGCAGGAACAGTCTCTCCTTTGATATATTTAGTCAATGATAGATCAATTCTAGGACCATGAAGAGTCCAAGGTTCGAAATTTGAGTATGTCAGCTGATGAAGTTTGCTTAGATCAAAATCTAAATCTGATAGTAATCTCATGGGCCTGTGAATAAATTGGTTTCTGTACACAAAATTAATGTTTTGATTTAAATAAATGTACCAGAAGTTCTCGTGTAAAGGATGAGAAGGGGAAGTAATTATTTTTACAAGGTAAGATGAGGCCAGATACTCCCTTCGATATTGCAAAGGAGGCTCACCGGCATCTACCAATATACTATTAACAGGACTTGTCCGGAAAGCACCCGTTGCTATTCTCAGACCAGAATTATGTGTACTATCTATTATTTTTAAGGTTCTGAGACTGGCAGATCCATAAGCCACACATCCATAGTCCAATTTCGATTTAATCAAACTTCTATAAAGCATTCATGCTCTTACGATCAGCTCCCCATTTCGTATTGCTTAGAACTTTCAAAAAATTTAAAGAGTTCAAACATCTCTTTTTTAATTCTTTTAAATACGGTGCCCATGAAAGCGTGTAGTTAAATGTTAAGCCCAAGAATCGAGCCTCAGGTTGAATTTGGATTTCAACACCATCTAGATTAAGACTGGGTAACTCCATTATCTTACGCTTGCTAAAATGTATTCCCACTGATTTGGATGTTGATATTTTGAATCCGTTCTGATTAAACCAGGAAGAAACATTGCAGAGGGCTCGTTGAACTTCGGCAAAACAGTCAGCCACACTTTCATGAGCACAGTATAAACACAGAGATTTGAACCACCTTTATTTTCGTTCTCTAGGGGTTCTGAAACGTAAAATTTTCTAGTCGGCACTTCCGGATTGTTTCATGAGGTCAATCTTATAAGCGGGTTCCTCCCTATGAAGAGAAAGAGGAACCGCGCTAAAAGTAAAATAATGAACCATTATCCATAAGGAATATCAGATTCAAAGGATCAAATACATAACATGAATAATGGGATTAGATAGTGTTAGCTTAGTTAATCCCTAAAGAAGAATCAGACTAAATAATAAATAAGATTGGCTTTTTTTTTTTTTTTTTTTTTTAGAAACCTGAGGAAAAAATACCTCAAATTCATGTATCACACATTCATAACCAACCTCTCTGTAAGGACCTACAAAAAATCTTTTTAATTTGAAACAATAAAATTTGAGTCACACGAAACTCATTTGATTTTAAAGATATCGAAGTGAGGTTTGCAGCAAAAGCTTTGTTTTTTAATTCCCTTTAAAATGATGTGCATAATAATAGGGTTCATGTGCAAGACTAAAGACCAGATAAGGGATGAAATCGCCAAAGAATTGAACATGGACAGTGCTGAGTAAAGATTATTTTGCCTGTTTTTAATGTATTAATTGAAGTACAAAGTTAATTTACATTGAACGACATAGTAACACTCAAAAATATTATTAATATAGCAATTGAATTAAAACAAATAAATTGAGCGAACAAAAATAGTGAGTATTATTATAACAATAAATTATGTAAGTTCAGATTATTTTACCTGTTTTTTATACATTAATACAAATACAAAGTAGATTTACACTTAAAAATACAGTAACTCTTAAAAATATTTTTGAGATTACAATTTAATTAAAGTAAAAATGTAAATTGAACACAAATAGTGTGCATTATTAGTGTGCTCTCTTTCTACTGTAGAACGTTGCCTGTCAGCACTCCTTTGAGCTGAATTGTAAAAATCTTTAAACTTTTCTCTAATAAGAAACAATTCATTACTCGATCTTACGTTAATTTTCCTCAAAAGAAGAAATTGGATTCCACATTCTATTTGGCCTTCAAACGCATCTTCTGTTATGTCAGAACATAAAAGTTCTTGAGTTCATAAATAATTATGTAGGACACAACAACTCAATAGAATAATATCAACTATCTCCAACTTTCATTCAAAAGCTTGAAATCCCGAAATCTTGCCGATAAGTTTCCAAAAGCGCATTCCTCCAGTTTGTTAAGCTCGAGTTAATCTGTAATTGAACATTTGTTGGTGGCGCTTGCTTTAGAATATGGATGCTTTCATTAAAGGAAACACCTCATCCGTAACGAACACGACTGCGATTGTAGATTCCTGACTGGACAATGGCTTAGAAAATGGAAAATTTAATGTTCCGTTGTATAAACGTTTCCCAAATGATGAGTTTTGTAAAATATTTATTTGCTGAATCTTCCCATAGAACCAATGTCTGCCAAAATAAAGCGATACTGAGCATCTACTGTTGCCAACAAAACTATGGAGAAATATTGTTTGTAGTTAAAGAATGAAGTACCACTCAACGCTTGTTTCGGATGGTTACTTGTTTACCGTCAATAACTCAGAGACAATTATAAAATTACCACTTTCTATATATGCATCAATGCTTACTGAATATATATTGTTATAAAATTTAAATTGATTAATAATTCAATTTGCACGGGTCGTATTGGGTTTATATACAAATTTAGAGTATTTTAAAATATAAAACGTGGCTACATATGCAAATCTTACTACCACAGAATAATATAAAATCTACACAATGAACATAAATTACCATATATCCACAGGCGTAGCTCAAGGTCCAATTAATATTCTCTTGATCTATCTTCAATTCAAAAACTTCTTTTGCCACAAACACTTTAGGATCCTCTCCTAGCAGAAAACAGTTTGAATCATCTTTCTGTATCTTTTTTAATTTTTTTCACTCAAAAACAAAAGACTATTTGCCCGGCCTTCTTGATTTCAGATTGAGGAAATTTTTGTTCTGTCAGCATTTTATATTACTAAGAAGTAGTAAGATATTTCTTGGTTCATTATTTAAATTTAATCCATTTATATTGAAAATATCACTACAATATATATATATATATATATATATATATATATATATATATATATATATATATATATATACAGGGTGTCCCGTAAATGTCTAGTCATATGTGGGAGGTGATAGAGGACCCTTAGGTGAACAAAAAATGTTCTATGACGATTTTCCGAATTCTCGCCCATAAGGGAGAAAACGTCGTTTTATTGTTTTATCGAGACAAACGTGGTTTTTAGAAAAATAATCGTTGTAGCTCCGTCCCAGGTGACTCTACTAGAGTGACTTACTAGAAAGGAAGTGAAATTAATCGAAAACTGAGTAAATTTACTATAAGAAGAGTTGATAGTAAACGTAAAAATGAATGAATGTAAGTATGTATATCTTACCGAACGAAAGCTATTCTACATTTCCTGACATTTTCTTAATATTTTTTTTGAGCGTTACTCCTCAATGGGCAGGATTTGAGATTTCCGGATTTCAGGAAAACTTTTTCATTTAACCAGCTTTCCATTCATGTATCACAACCCTGTGTCATTGAAGTATGTGAACGATGTAAGAACAAAAGTTTTAAAAAAACATGGATCTGTGAAAAGAAAATTATATTTTTGTCTACAGTTTATTTATTCAAAAAGCTGAAGAGAAATATTTATTTTTATAAATGTTTACTTAAATATTAAGTAAATATTTACATAAAAGAATAAAAATCATTACTTCCACGAATATAACAAAATGCCTAGAACAGTAAATAAATAAAATGCACATTTATTTTGGATTTATTAATTACAGTAACTAATACTGGGTCCAGGAGGTGGCCATTAATGAACCCCAACCATAAATTAACCTCAAAAATTATTATTTTTACCTAGATCACGCATTTGAACACATTTTTACAGGTATTTATATTAAGAAAACAAATGCTTTACCTTGAATTGATACTGATGGCTACGCTTTTGAACCGTCCTGAGATTCTCGTGAGCCCATGTGTGTTTGTTGTGGTAATTAAATATCTCATCCCTAATAAAAAAATGTAGACAGTAAAAATGTTTTCAAATGCTCGATATAGGTAAAAAAAGTCCGTCTCGCAGGAACTGCATCATCTTAGCGCGGTTCCGTTCATATCCCTAGTCTAATTTGGAAAGATTAAAATAGAAGCAGTTATTATTTTGGTTCCACCAGTCATTTTTTTAAAGTTAATTATTATAATGGCGTGTCAACCCTTAAGGTCACTAACGCCATTCCTGTGTGTAGTAAAGTCTTGAAAGGTCATGATTTACAATCTTACCTGGAAGGGTCTGCTTACACTAGAAACGGTCCCGCTAGTGACAAGGTCTTGGAAATCTATATTTCTAACAATAAATTGTTTTTGTTATTTTACTTAACCAGTTTTATTGTCAAATACATTACCAACTATAAGCAATTAAAAAATAACAAGGAATAAAACAGACAAAAAGAACCATTCGAATAAACGAAATCAATTAATTTAAAGATTTAAGCACTTATTTCTCCGATTGACATCGCCTAATTAAAACTTTCTTCAGAACATTTTTTGTAGAGCATTTAGTAAGCTTTCGAATGGTAATCTTCCGCTTCCCAAGATTGCCAATGGTTTTCGAGATACTAACGAAAGTATACAAAGTTACGAAAACTTTTTTTGTCTGTTAATAAAATATTTTATTCTAACCCTTCCTTTACTCTAAACGTAACAACAATTTTAACATATTAGTGTTGATGAAATTCGAACATGCAGAAAATGTTTCAACTGTATCCCATAATTCTAAGTACCAAAATCAAAGACAAACAACCCTCCCTAGGAAGGACGCTAGGCAGTTGAAAAGCTATAACTTGGAAATCCATATCTCTAACATTAAATTGTTTTTCTTATTTTTCTTAACCTGTTTTATTTTCAAATACATTATACAACTATAAGCAATTAAAAAATAACAGTGAATAAAAAACAGACAAAAAGAACAGTTCGAATAAGCGAAATCAATTACTTAAAAGATTTAAGCTCTTATTTCTCCGATTGACATCGCCTAATCAAAACTTTCATTAGAACTTTTTTTTAGAGCATTTAATAAGCTTTCTAATGGTATTCTTCCGTTTACCAAGATTCTCAACCTTTTTCGAGATATTAAGGAAAGGAAACAAAGTTACTAAAACTTTTTATGTCTGTTAATAAAATATTTTATTCTAACCCTTCCTTAACTCCAAACGTAGCCAAAATTTCAACATATTAGTTTTGATGAAAGTAGAACATGCAGAAAATGTTTCAACTGAATCCCATGATTCTAAGTACTCAAACCAAAAACGGTATTCAAAAAATATTTTTCCAATTTTCTCGAAAACGGTTAAAGCTATTGCCTTGAAAATGGTTTCATTCGTTTTCCTTGGCCAAGAAGCCTATAAAACGAGTACTTACAAGCTTATGAACTCAAAAACGTAAGCGTTACGATTTTTTTTGCGCGAATTTCACCCCAAACGCCATCTTCCAGTAGGCGGATTTTGCTGGTTAACGAACTTGACCTTTCAAATTAGACGAAAGATTTTTGTACCACATTTCATCAAAATCGGACCATTCGTCTGGGAGCTACAGAGCGAACAGACAAATATATATATATACCGTCGTACCACCGTTATTTTCGGTCTCTAAGGGTTCTGAAACGCGAAATTTTCTAGTCGGCACTTCCGGATTATTTCATTGTATCAACCTTATAAGCAGGGTTCCTCCCTATGGTGGAGGGAGGAACCGCGCTAATAATAATTTTTGAGGTAAATGTGTGGTTGGGGTTCATTAATGGCCACCTCGTGGACCCAGTATTAGTTACTGTAATTAATAAATCCAAAATAAATGTGCATTTTATTTATTTTCTGTTTTAGGCATTTTTTTATGTTCGTGGAAGTATTTTTTTTGTATTGTTTTATGTAAATATTTACTTAATATTTAAGTAAACATTTATAAAAATAAATATTTCTCTTCAGCTTTTTCAATAAACTCTAGACAA
Organism: Gonocerus acuteangulatus; assembly: GCA_946811695.1. Taxonomy (NCBI): domain Eukaryota; kingdom Metazoa; phylum Arthropoda; class Insecta; order Hemiptera; family Coreidae; genus Gonocerus; species Gonocerus acuteangulatus. The sequence goes on from OX328124.1 coordinate 129,852,741, forward strand.
AAATATAATTTTCTTTTCGCAGATCCATGTTTTTTTTTAAACTTTTGTTCTTAAATCGTGCACATACTTCAATAAGACAGGGTTGTGATACTTGGATGGAAAGCTGGTTAAATGAAAAAGTTTTCCGGAAATCTCAGATGCTGCCCATTGAGGAGTATTGAGGAAAGAAATATCAAGAAAATGTCAGGAAATAGCTTTCTTTCGGTAAGATATACATACTTACATTCATTCATTTTTACGTTTACTCCCAACTAATCTTATAGTAAATTTACTCAGCTTTCCATTGGTTTCACCTTCTTTCTAGTAGTACCACCTGGGACGGAGCTACAATGACTATTCTTCTTAAAATAAATGTGCTAATGAAAATGTTTATGAGGAAATGGTGCCGAACATAAAGGTTGCCTTTTATTGAGGCTAAATAATTGAAAATATAGAGTGAGAAAAAAAATGACTTATTTATTTTGAATAAAACAAAAGAAAATATATCTTCTTGTAGAGCAGATATGGTTATTGTTGTTAGCGATAATTAAAAAATATAAACTTCTGTGCGAATAAAAAAAATAAGGAAAATAACAATTATTAGTTGAAATAGTGGCAGCTGAGGGTTTTTTAAAAATGGTTGTAATCTGGCTTATCTGGTGGTGATTCTGCGTCTCCGCTGTAGCCGCTGACGCCAAGTTGAAGATGGATCTTGACGGGGCGCCGCTCTGGGACCCTCCAGAGGCTGGATGTAGCAAGGGTAGCGTGAAGATGCTCCTAAGGGCCTCAAGGCTGTACTGTTCCTAAGGCACTCAAGGCTGTACTGTCCCTTAGGGCGGGCAGCTCGCAAGTCGGCGTTAATCCGGTGACGAGCCTGTAAGGTGCTGCCTTAACTCGAAGATTGCACCGGGAGGTGGCGAACTCTGCAGGCTTGAAGGTAAATCAGCCGTCCTATCGCGAAGATAGCTTTGATCCGTAGAGGATTAGGGATCGACCGATAACCGCCTCAGGATCTGTATCTCAGCTGCCAGACTATTCCCCTATAGCTAGACGCTACAATACTTACAATACAATAATTAAATAAAAGAAAATAAATAATTACTACTTTATCCTACATGGTCTGAAACATACTGCCCACTTAAATTTGGTTAATCCAAAATTTACAATGAGTCATCAAGGACTGGTGCAAAAGTAAGATCAGAAAGAAAAAAAAACATTAAACACTTAAGAATTTGTTACAGTGTTCATTTCAGGGTTTGGGAAAAGGAGGGAAAGGGATGATACGGATCTCTTAAGCTCTGAGCCGGAAGCAGTGCGGACTGTCACTACGCGTACAACACCGTCACTGCCGGGATGAGTTTGAGTTATACGGGCGAGTGGCCATTGTCCTAAAGGATTCTTCCTTTCGATGAGGACTACGATGCTTCCGACATTGAGTGAAGGATCTTCAGGTTTCTTCCATTAGTGCCGTTGCTGAAGATGGTGGATGTATTCTTTGCTCCACGTATACTGGATGCGACTGTCAATGAGCTGCCAGTGGGAGAGCATGTTGAGTGGTCATCTTCGACGGGTGGTGCGTGCATGGATGTTCCAATTAGAAAATGAGCCGGAGTGAGGATATCTAGCTCATAGGGATCGTCGTTTAGAAGGCACAAAGGTCGTGAATTTAGCAAAGCTTCAATTTTTGTGAAGATCGTCGCTAACTCTTCGAACGTCATTGGATGGCTACCAACGGAAGCAGGCAGTAGTTTCTTCACGGACTTAATGCCAGCCTCCCACAAGCCTCCAAAGTTTGGTGAATGAGGTGGAATGAAATGCCACTCTACGCCCTTGTCAACGAGGTGCGTTTGAATGGCACTTGAATGTTGTGAAATGAAGGAATAGATATCTTTTAAGTAGCGGGAAGCACCGACGAAGTTTGTTCCATTGTCGGAATGTCCAGCGCTGCCAAGAATGATGGCGTGGAGAGGGAAGATACTGCTTCTAAATGGAGTGCTTTGGTAGAAAAGCAGACAAATAGGCATAAATATGCTTTAGATATGATAGGTTTTCGACGTAGAGAGTCTCTTACTGAGAAAGGACCGCCGAAATCAATACCTACCTGAAGAAAAGGTCTAATCATTTCAAACCTAGAGCTTGGAAGAGGAGCCATAATAGGGATTTTTGCCTTGGGTTGGTGTCGACGGCTGATTATGCAACGACGAATGAAGCCCTTTATGTATCTTGTCGCAGATGGTATCCAATATCTCTGCCGGAGAAGGTTGAGTGTAAGATTTGCACCGGCATAAAAATAATTATTATGATAAGTAAAGATGGAATGGTTGGGATTCGGCTAAATAAACCTCAATATGATTTTGTTTTTAAAAAATCTATATTTCGGACGTTTCGGCTACTCATTGGTAGCCTTCGTCAGCTAAAATGACAAAAAAAGAAATTAATACAGAAACAAACAAAAAAAAAAAAATTATAATTGTGCTAGGTAACAGAACTATAGGTACAATTAACTTATAAAAGAACATATCGTCTTAAATTCTTAGAATGAGTAGAATGATTATCCAGTATAGACTATAGTTATGTTACCTAGCACAATTATAAATTTTTTTTGTTTGTTTCTGTATTAATTTCTTTTTTTGTCATTTTAGCTGACGAAGGCTACCAATGAGTAGCCGAAACGTCCGAAATATAGATTTTTTTAAATCAAAATCATATTGAGGTTTATTTAGCCGAATCCGAACCATTCCATCTTTACTTATCACCTCGACGGCTAACTATCTAATCATCATGATAATTATTATGAATCTCGCTGACTACAAGATAGGTAAGATGAGAGTAAGTTGGTAAAATAGCTGGATGACGGGCTGAGAGAGAGATGGGAGTATTGTTTAGTCTTCCGCCCACACTAAAAATACCCAGTTCGTCTAGAAATGGTTGAAGAGCAGGTAGATTAGGAGAATTTATACCCTTTGGGGAAGCAGAATTTTGGACTAACTTTATGCATTTGTTCATTGCATCGGAGATTTCTTTAGCCCTGATTGGGGATGAGAGTTTAATTTTGAAATTGTCTCCGGAGGACATGGCTCTCGCCTGAGTTGAGAGGATAATCCTGGCGATGACATGGAGTAGAGTCCTCAGATCGCTAAAACGCAAAAGCCATTGTGGTTCAGGTAACACTGTTGACGTGCCGAGAAAAGCTGAAGTGGTTTGCAGTTTGGCATTGGAGAGCGTGACGGGCCAGTCATGAGGGTGTAACATGTAGGAAACCAGGAGCAGGAAAAATAAATGAAATAATAAAAAAAAAGGAAAGGCTAAATGAAATTAGGTTTAGCATGATGAAACTTATATTTATTAGTTAACTTATATTTATTAGTTAATATTAATACCCCTTAATTTTTAATAGCCCTTTCAAAAACTAGAACTGTGCCCAGGCCTAATAAGATTTGGCAAGTGGTAGCAGAGACTTACCAAGGGTCTTCGGCATCTGCATCTCTTCTTCGCCCAGTCCACAGGTTACGAGATCCGCTTGCTTATCTGGTCCAGATGACACTGCCCTCCTATTGTCTAGGACCCCCCTCTCCTCCTAGGCCTGGGCAGCTAGTTCCTATATCCCATAGATATCAGGGCAGTCCACTATCTATTCCTATCACTAAATATTTACACACTAAGAAGCATTCTACATAAAAGACATACAACTACAAAACATTCTACAACTACTAATAATAATAACTATGGTTACATTACCCCCTAATTCACTAAAGTATTTTATCTTCTGATAAATACTTTCCAAGTCACTACACAGCACTATCACTACACTGTAAGTGAAGCATCGTCCGGGCGGAAGATCCTCACCCCGGCGAACTCGGTTCTTGCTGTGGTCTCCACATTCCGCACGGACTGATTCTTCTTGAAGTACCTCCTCGCCTCACATAGCTGGTACACAAGTAGTTGCAGTACCTCCCCAGGTGCACCTCCCCAGGTCCAGAATCTCATGGAGCTCTCCCTTGTGGCCAATTCTTGATAAAGGTTGCTCCAAGCTGGCAAACACGCAGGGTGGAACGTCGCCATTGTGGAGAGGGACGGTTGTAGGAAAGATCCATACTTGACTTTGTCGACACCCGCAAAGCCTCTTTCTTGTAGCACGGACTGAGCAGTCCGCTCTTGACTAACGAAGAGGTAGCTTCCTTGGTGTCTCGTTTCTACCAAAAGCCTTGCAGATAGTTCTAGGACCGGGTGCCTCTGCATTTTCATTCGTTGTTCCAATGGCATCAGAGGCAGATCAATGAAGGCTAGTACCCCATCTGCGCTCGCTATAACCTGGACCGTTGCTGCGGCGTAGTATACTTGCTCATGGAGCCGGCCATCTTGGGTCAATAGTGCCAAATCTGCTGGGCTAGCCTCCGCAATACCTGCCAAAACACTTATTAATTCCTGGGGGCTTACCAGCTCTCTATTGAACCTTCCATCTATCAACCCCTTTACTCCTAACATTACTCTCCTAAGTTTCACCAAATGCTCGGTGAAGCCCAGTCCCAAGCTTCTCAAAGAGGAGGAAAAGGGTAAGGATAGGGAGGGTTGGTGTCCTATAGCCGTGGGATTACCCTGCAACACCCTCATGTGACGGCCTTCTTCCCGGAACACCCTTTTTATCACCCCAAAGATCCGCGTCCCACGTCTACTCATCGTTAGGTCTCTGAACGCCTCTCCTCCGGAGGGAATATGGTGATCGTGGCCGGGGTCCCTGTTCACGCACTCCTGGCGTCCAGGTGGCATCCTTAGGGTCGTTGCTCGGAGAACTAGAGGATGAACGACGCCCACTCGCAGGCTGGGAGTCTATGCCCCGTCGGCCGTATAAACGTCTGGATCTTTCGCGGTGCCTCCCCCCCTCATTTGCGCCCTCCACCCGTCCTATAGGCTGGGGTGAACCGCTCCGTTCGGCTTCCTCCTCTTGACCTACTTCTCCCTCAGGTAGGGCTGAGTCGGATAGGACCTCATCGGGGGTAGTCGTTTCCGAAGGTGGCGACGAAAACTGGCCGCCGAGAGGACAACAAGGATCTGGACACGAAGGGGATGCCCCCGCACTCACGGGACAGTCAGAATGATCGGTCGCCCTTACCTCGTTTTCCCCTTCTTCCACGTCACCAGCCCGGTCTGGCGTCTGGTAATTTAAGTCATATGGACGCCCTGGCTCCATCGCCCAAGACCACTTGTCGTTGGCCTCTTCCAGTCCTGTTCTTCGCGGTACGACCTATTAGCCGTTTCAGCCTCCTCTCTCTCCGGATCCATATTCCCCTTAGTCGCGGCCTTCTTAAGGCGGTTGATGTGCACAACTGCTCGCGCCCCGGTAGACAGCTCGACCTCATAATTAACCCGGGAGAGTACACGGGTGACTTGATGCGGCCCCGTCCATGGACGGTGGAACTTCGGACAGTGACCCGGTTTGACCGCTGGCACATTTAAGTACACCCAGTCACCCGCTGCTAGCTGGCGCTCTTTTCTCCGAGAGTTTACGAAGGCTGTTCGACGTTGATAACATCGCTCGGATCGTACCAACGCCTCTCGATATGCTTCCGAAAGCCGCTTCCGTAGCTGTATCACATGATCTTCCGGTAAGAGCCTATCTCGGTCATCCTGGTTCAAGCTAGGCCCTAGATCGCAGTCGAAAGGGGTGACTAACTCCCGTCCTAAAAGTAGGTAATTGGGGGAGTACCCAGTCGAGGAGTGGGGGATGGCTCGGTAGGCCATAACTGCGTATGGGACCCAACGGTCCCAATCTCTACCATCCCGCCGCACAAAATGTGTGATAGAATCCGTGATCGTGCGATGGAGGCGTTCTACCATGCCATTGCACTCCGGATGATAGGCTGTAGTCTGCAGCTTTTTTATCCCAAGAGCTCTGCATACTTCCTTGAAGAGAGAAGAAACAAAGTTTCTCCCTTGATCAGTGAGCAGCCTCTTTGGCACACCATGTCTCGTCACAATATTCTCCACAAAGGCTACGGCCGTCTCTTGAGCGGTCTGCTCCTTTATAGGGATTGCTTCGGTGTACCTCGTAACATTGTCGATAAAAGTCAGTAGATATCTATGCCCTCTCCTTGACCTTGGTAGAGGGCCAAAAATATCTAATGACACCTGCTCGAATGGGCCACTGGCCACATACGGCACTTCCAGAGGCACCTTCAGGCCTGGTGGGCTCTTTCGCTGAGCACACCTATGGCAGCTCTCAACGAAGTTCCGTGCATCCTTCTCCATAGAGGGCCAATAAAAGGAACCCCCTTAAGTTGGCAAGCGTGCGTTCTATACCCGGGTGTCCCGCCCATGGCTTCGAATGGTGGTATTCGAGGATCTTTAGCCTAAGCGACTCCGGAACTAGGAGACGCCAATCACTCCCTTCGAGATCAACAGCCCAGTACCACAATCCTTCTGCATTGGCCCTGACACTACCGCCCTTCCTTGCCAGCTTCTGGCACCAGTCATCTTGCTCTTGGGCCCTCCGGATGTGGCTCCGGGTGAGGGGGTACCGGGTCCGTATCTCAGCAACGGAGCGGCTTAGCGCGTCTGCATTTGTATGATTCACTCCGGGCTTGTGTTCAACGACATATTCGAATTCCTCAAGGCGCAAGGCCCATCGAGTCAGCCGAGAAGAGGGGTCCCTCAGACTTAGCATCCATTTAAGAGCAGCATGGTCGGTAATTAACTTAAATTTTCGCCCAAGCAAGTAACATCGAAAGAGCTTTGTCGCCCAAACGACCGCCAACAACTCTCGTTCAGTGGCAGAGTAGTTACATTCCGGCCCCTTCAATTGCCTGCTGGCATAGCAAATGGGCCTCTCGACGCCTCCCTGCACTTGAGACAACACAGCCCCAAGAGCTACTCCGGAAGCGTCCGTAGAGAGCACGAAGGGGTCTCGGAAGTCCGGATACACTAGTAGAAGATCGGAGGTCAAGGCCTCCTTCAGGTCCGCGAATGATTTTTCCTGCGCAGGCTCCCAGAGAAAAGTAGCTCGAGTCTTTGTTAGCCCAGTAAGGGCTTTCGCCCTACTTGCGAACTCCGGGATAAAACGGCGATAGTAGCTCACTAAACCGAGGAAGCTACGTACCTCGCGTGCATTCCGTGGTTTCGGAAAGGTTTTTACTGCTTCCACCTTTCCAGGGTCGGGTTTGACTCCACTGTCAGTCACCACATGCCCTAAGTACATGACCTCCTTGGCCGCGAATGTACACTTTCGTAGGTTGACCTTTAAATTCGCCCCGCGAAGTAAGTTAAATACTTCCTCCAGCCGGGCGATATGCTCACCGAGTGTGGCGCTGTACACCACTACGTCATCGAGATAGACAAAACAGCCGGTACCCTTTAGACGACCTAATAGCTGTTCCATCAACCTTTGGAAGGTAGCCGGAGCCCCTGCCAATCCGAAAGCCATTTTCCTGTACTCGAAATGGCCTCCCTCGGTGGTGAACGCTGTCTTCTCCTGGTCTTCCGGGGCTATGGGGATTTGATGGTATCCACTGGCAAAGTCCAGTGTGCTAAAGTACCGGCAATTGCCGAGCTGTTCTAGGGTTTCCTGAATCAGGGGTAGAGGGTATGTGTCCACCCGAGTAACGGCATTAAGCCCCCGGAAATCAGTGCAAAACCGATATCGCACCTCCCCATCCGGCGATTTCTTTTTTACTAGTACAACTGGAGCCTGCCAGGGGCTAGTGGAGGGCGTAATTATACCCCTTTCCAGCATAGAATTCAGCTGCTCCGCCACCACGGCTTTTTCCGCGTACGGGACCCTATACGGTCTCTTCACCACAGGTCGGGCATTACCCGTAACTATCCGATGTTGGACGGGTAGCGCGCAACCTTCCCCTCTGGGCTCTTCGAAGAGATCCTGGAAGCGAGAAAGAAGCTCCAACAAGGGCTTCTTTTCTACCACGGGGAGGTGTCGGAGCTTCTCCTGTAGGTCCGACCCTGTCTTTACGGTTTGTTTCGCTTTGGTGGGGGACTCACCTTGACCTTCTGCCAGTGACCAATTACCTTCCTCAACCCTACCAAGAGGGGAGTCACGATGTAGTACGACTGACCCTCCACTGAGATTAACCACCTGTATCCACGCGGATCCCTCCACGACCTCACTCACGCTACGCCCTGTGCGCACTCCAGATGTAAGCCCTTCTAGTGGCTCAATTAAAATATTACCCCGCCTTATGGCCGCAGGCACTCGAACAGCCACTGTCGCCTCAGAATAAGCCGGAAGGGATACCTCCTGGCACAATCTGACATAAGGAGATTTCCGTTCCCTCCGGCGTGCTTTGCGCCCGGAGCCATTACTTATTGTATGAGCGTCTCCGGAGCTACTCTTCTGGCTAACGGTACAACCCCCTGCGGATCCGGCAGTACTGACAATGTTTGACGAACTAACTCCTGAACCGGGGCAAGACCACTTCTCTTCCAAAATACGGGTCCTAGCCACGACCCCCTCGATCCACTTCCTGTCTCTTTCTTCACGTTGAGCCTCGGTTACCGTCTCTGTCGAAGTCACCCCAAGAGAAGTGGTAAGGGTCCCCAAGTCGTAATTCCTTCCACCTATACTTATTCTAGCTCCAAAGCGGCCTACGGCACCCGGGCTACGGCGACCCTGTGTCGGAAAGAAAACCCTGGGAGTTCAATGTCCACGACTTGTTCCCCTTCCAGCGGCAATAAATGGTCTGTTACACCGCGGACCTTAAAAGAAACTGGCTGAAGCCCCGCCCCCGGCGCAGGCCGATTAAGAACTGTGATGTCCGCTCCCGTATCTACCATCATCTCCAAGTCTTGCCCATTTACCTTTACTGGGATAATAAGGCGGGGCACCCCGCAAGTTTTCCGTAGGTCATTTATACGCTTGTCCCCCCGATCTATTGTGGGCCTCGGGCAGGGGGCATCCCTCGGCCGTTCGCATTTGGGTAACGCCCCTGAATTTTAGGACTTTCCCCCCTTGCCCCCCGATCTTGGTTGCCCTTGCACTCTCTGGCTCTATGACCAAACCCATTACACTGGTAGCACCGCATATTCTGACGGCCTGTACCTCTAACTGGTTGCCATGCCCTTCGACAGTCACGGGCGAAGTGACCCCTGACTCCGCACCTAAAACACGCTTCCTTTCGCTCGCTCGCTGCAACGGCTACTCCCCTTTCTTCGAGTCCTAGAGGTTCATCTTCCTCACAAAATTCCACAGCTACCACTTCTTTACACGTAAAATGCTGCGACTCTCCTCGGCCAAGCTCCTCCTCGATAGCAGTGGCCCTTTCGACAGCCCCTTGCAAATTAGAAGGGAAGCTAAGACGGGTTTGCTGTCCTATCTCTCCCTTCAGCCCCGACAAATAAGCTGACAGGACAACTTTGTCCAAAAGGTTCCTTGCACCCTTGCGTTCCTCCTCGGAACCTGATGCCCCACAGGATTTTTCCCCTAGCTTTACGGCAGCGGTCGGCAAACGCTCTGACCCCCTCCCCTTTTTCCTGCCTCATGTTGCTCAATTGTAGTAAAAACTGTTCGTGACGCCTAACCTCCCTAAACCTTTCCAAGAGGGCCACCTTAATAGTGTCGTAGGGCACCCCGGGCCCTTGTAAATCGGTACGACTCGCCAGAAAAGACGCGGCTGAGCCCTTGAGGCGCATCCGGACCACGAGCGCCTTATCTTTATCCTCCCATTGCCCACTATCTGCCACTAATTCCAGTCCATTCAAGTAGTCAGTGACAGGGACCGAAGAATCATCGCCTGACCAAGGTGCTACCATCGCCTGTAAGGACATATCCCGCCTCGGCGCCATAGACCCCGACATTCGTGATGACTCCCGGGACTTTGTTTGTTCTTCCTTAAATAACTGATTAGCCTTTAAAGCCTCCTCTAGTTGGCCCTTCAGGCTCGTAATTAGTTCTTCTGGATTCGCCATCTTATGTGCTTTAAAATAAGTACCCGCACGCCTGTATTACAAAAACCCTTACAAAAAAAACCTAAATCACGGGCCCTATAATAATACGCTAAGGTATTATCCCATATCTTACACCGTAATCGTCAACAGAGTGCCCGATGTAAACAGCGTGTCCGATTACAGCGAACACGATAAGCTAGCCCCCGCTGCCCGCTACAGCCTCGCGAGAAGATAAGAGTCGCTTTCTCAGCTCCCCCCCCCCGCCTCCTAGCTACTCGCTACTCTGCAAGCTCCTTCACTCGCTTCTTTAAAATTATTCGCAGTCAACCCCACACCTGACACCATTTGTAACATGTAGGAAACCAGGAGCAGGAAAAATAAATAAAATAATAAAAAAAAAAAGGAAAGGCTAAATGAAATTAGGTTTAGCATGATGAAACTTATATTTATTAGTTAACTTATATTTATTAGTTAATATTAATACCCCTTAATTTTTAATAGCCCTTTCAAAAACTAGAACTTTGCCCAGGCCTAATAAGATTTGGCAAGTGGTAGCAGAGACTTACCAAGGGTCTTCGGCATCTGCATCTCTTCTTCGCCCAGTCCACAGGTTACGAGATCCGCTTGCTTATCTGGTCCAGACGACACTGCCCTCCTATTGTCTAGGACCCCCCTCTCCTCCTAGGCCTGGGCAGCTAGTTCCTATATCCCATAGATAGCAGGGCAGTCCACTATCTATTCCTATCACTAAATATTTACACACTACAAAGCATTCTACATACAACTACTAATAATATTAACTATGGTTACAAGGGGTTTAATTTCAGCCAGCTTGGGCCGTACCACCAAAGATGATGGTTCTGTATTTCGGAGGGATTGATGTCTCGCGATATGTCGGCAGGGTTTTCTTTGGATCTTACATGGTGCCAGCCTTCAAGACGTGTTTTATTCAGAATAGATGTTACTCGATTAGCATCAAAGACGGATAGCTGATGACTGGGTGTTCGAAGCCATGCTAAAGACTGTCCTGATAGCTTGGAACGCGCTTGATCGGAGGCCATAGGTAACCTTATTAAGCTCATATTCTTGAATTTCTTTGTTTGGGTCGTCCCGCCAAATAATATGTTGATATATCCGTTGCTTAGGATGGATTAGGATTTTGCGGTACATTTTGACGTCAGTGATGATTACTACAGGATGGAATCCAGTAGTATGGCATATTTGATCCAGTATAGACTCTATTGGTAAAGCAGGCTAGCCACTACTAGCCATAGAACTGATGCTTACAATCCTCGACTTATTCTATTTATCTCTTCTGTATTGGCAAATAGTGGCAAGCCTGTCATACCAATAGCAGCTCCTCTCACTCATAGGAGTCTGGCGATGACAATGATTTGTACATAGGACTAATGTCCAATCGAATATTTATTGGGAAGGCTTATCAGATTTATCTTTGTTCTCCTGATTCATTGCTTTTCACTATGTAATTTCTTTCAGATGAAGGTACTCTTTGCTATGTCTGCCATCACTGTCAGCGCAACTTCGTCTTATTCAAGTATTTAAAAACCCATGTGAAGCTTTGTTTCTTTCGTCTCAATCCCTGTAAGTTCCCATTTTTCTAGCATTTTAAAATATAATTGAAAGTCTGAAGGGGATAGCTACTTTACTACTTTTATTCCAGAAAAATAAATGCATAAAAATAAAATTCATTGATTAGTAGTTTTGACGAAATATTTATATTCAGCCATATATGTGGTTCAGAATTATAATCATGGATTGAGTGAATTTTTACTGCTGAATTTATTTTCCTTTAATTCATAAGATACGGTTGAGATTCCCCATGTAGTGGTAGTTGGAGTCCAATCAAAATAGTCAATAAAACTAAATTGTTAAATAAATTAATTAATAAAAATGTATTCCTAATAATAAAAAAAAAAAAAAAAAATAGTTAAGAAACCCTGTCTCCTCGACCTCGGGAATTTCAGGGAAGAATGATGTCTCCATTAGAATGGTTGTTCATAAACAGGGTTGTCTCCAGAAGCCGACAAGATGCATCGGAATTTTATATATATTTCTTTGAATACACAATTTTTTAACTTCTTCTTTTTTCACTATCTTTCTTTAAGTATCATGTTCCGGTTAAAGGGACTTTTTGCTTTGTCTGCCTCCGCTGCAAGTGGAACTTCGCCTCTTTCATGCATTTGAAAATTCATTTCAAGCATTGTTTCCTTCTCAAATTATGTAGGATGCCGTTTTAAAATATAATTGCATGCGTGATTTGAAAATTTAGATTGTACCAGAAAAATGATCATCAAAAGGAAGGAAATTGGACAATAAAAAAATGGATAATTTCAATTTTGTTGTTAGGGAATGTACAAACTATCTTCGTTTATTTTGCCTCTGAAAATGTTAGAAGCTAGGGATACAAATAGTCGATGAATTTTTTTTTTTTTTTTTTTTTTTTTTTTTTTTTTAACGAGACACACATTCAAGTTGAAAATAAAAGTTTGCAATTACTTAAGATAAAACTTAAATGTTAATAAAAAAAACATGACATGTAATTAATGAATTATTAAAATTCTGATCGATTCCTGGAATTTGTTTTTCCCAGGGATCATATTTTTAGATGGAACAGCTTCTTTCTCCAGCTATAACACTTCTCTCCTACTTCACTTTTTTTTTTATTCTTATAATATTCTTTACCCCAAGAATAGGATATGTATAAACATATGTGTGTGTGTGTATATATATATATATATATATATATATATATATATATACACTAGAATATTTCATTGCTTTTCATGTCTTTACGTTTCTTTTGATTCTCATCTCTTTCTATTTCAGGGTTACCTTCAAAATCAGAACATAAGAAGCATTGGTCTTACACATTTAGTGAACACTATACTCGTAAAAGAACAATCCAAATTTCCTCCTCTACTATCATTCCTATGGCTACATCAGTAGAGGTTTGTCGACAATCTAAACAAACAAATAATAAAAATATAAAATTCAAACCTCACACTTGTCAGTATTGTGACTATAAAACAGCCAGGCTCCAACTATTGAAGGAACATATTGGGAACAAACATAGTGAATATAAACCTCACCGCTGTCCATATTGCGTTTTTAGTGCAGTTCAACGAGGAAATCTAAAGTATCATATAATCTCCAAACATACTGATGTTAGGAAATATTCATGTCATCATTGCGACTATAAAACAGTTGTTCTTGGAAGTTTAAAGATGCATATCTTAAGAAAACATTGTACTGACAAACCCCACACTTGTCCACATTGTGACTATAGAACAGTATTGCCTAGATATTTGAAAAATCATATCATCTCCAAACACACTGATAATAAACCTTTCTCCTGTCCACATTGTGACCATAGAACAGTTAGTTCAGACCATTTGAGGAAACATATCATGTCCAAACATACTGTTAATAAAACTCTCTTCTGCCCAAATTGTGACTATAGAACA